>CM037852.1:37081515-37479015 GCA_021234595.1 Delia radicum | reverse complement strand
TTTTATTAGCAAGATTTTTAAAATAAAAACATTCTTTTTCTTAAATCAAAATATAAAAATTAATGCATTAAATAAATAGTTGGTTCATATCAGTGTCGGACAATCGATAAAAAACATGCATTTCCATAGAATTCCATGCCCTACTAATCACACATCAGCAAGATTACCTCAACGCTAATGCTAACTGCTGTTGGGGCGTTGGCTGTGGAAGCAATTACCTCGATAATCTTGGTTTGGGTGCTTCCCATTTCTTTTTGTTTCTTCTTTGATGGATTTCTTTAAATTTTCGATTTTTTTAATATATTAAGAAGAAAATTTTCACCTAAATTTGTAGGAATGAAACCAACTTCGCATAAGCTCTGTATGTTGGCTCTTTTTTATTTTTTTTTTTAGTATACCACCTAGCAATGGGGTAGCTAGCATTCGCATGCTTTGTGACCACCTATGCTTTGTTGTTCGTAGTTAGCATTTGCATGCTTTGTTACTACTTTTTTTATATTTGCAGGGTCCAAAGCAATGTGATAATTAAGCATTTACATGCTATTTTTATTATCTATTGCTTAGTAGTTGTCAGGATTTAGCAGGACCTCAGTTGGATTCAGCAAGACATCAGTAGGATTCAGCAGGACATCAGTAGGATTCAGCAGGAACGGAATATCGGCAGGATCGCCATATAATATTTTATATTTAATATCCAAAATTAAACGAGTGGTGGTTATAATTGTATCTTTAAAATTCTGCACTTTATTTTTCAAAAACAGTGACTTAAATATAACTTATGAGAAATTCAAAAGTAGTCTAGAATTTCTCTATGAGTGATTTTCTAAAATGCACTCGATAACTTAAAAATACTCAATACATTCTAATTAAGCATAAACTCTCTCTCTCTTTCATTATTTTCTATATGAATACAATACAAGTGAGTCTTTTACAAGCTTTGAAAAATAAATATTACGTACAACTTTTAATAAGGAAATTGCAAACCAATAGAATTTATAAAAATTTGGACCCAACAGTCGGTCAAAATTACTTGACTGAGGTCAGAAGAAATAATGTGGATCTTTAAGCTTAGGTGTGATTTAATCAAGCTGAATGCCACCAGATATCAAAGTAATCAAAATAATGTGTCGATTTTATGTTCAATATGCAACATGGGTGAAGACGAAAACTTATTACATTTTTTGGGCCGCTGTACAGCATTTAAGGAATTTAGAATGTTTTATTTCGGAAAAGTTTTACTTGAAGAAGATGAAGTTTTAAATACACTTGATGGTAAAATAATAGGATGGAGGGCATTAGCCAGTTTTATAAAATATTGTATAAATTATAGAACAATGCTTATACAAGAATTTAATTATTAAAAATTTATAATAAAATATAATATTTTTGCACAACATTATATAATTTAATATAGCCGACCGACGACACTATGTTAAAATAATATTTTTTAAACTTTGTATTATATATATTGCTAAATATTGAAAATAAAGAAAAATACTACAACAAGTGAGTCATGTGGATTTTAAACTATTTACAAATTCAAACTCAAGACAAAATTGAAAGTGTCAATGTACATTGAACGTCAATGTACTTTTTGTCAAAATCAAAACAAAAGTGTGGAATGCGCTGAGCAAACATTTATATGATTTGAGTACTTGTTGTAACTCTGTTCAATATCACTTTTTTATATTTGACATTATTATTAGAAATTTCATTTCAAATTTACATTATTAATTTTTCAATTTACATTCAATAAATATCATTCATTATTTTCTATATTGGTTTATAAGATTTTATTAACCACGTTATAACATTTGGCGACGAGGATGGGATTTCAACGTTCTAACACAGGTCTTACAACAATTTCAAGAATCCAATAATCTGTTTATTAGCCAAATCCTGGCCCAAAACAAAGTCGTTTTGGAAAATGTAGTGTCAACAAATAAACAAAGTTTTCCAATTCCATTATTTGTAAAGTTTAATGTTGAAACAGATAGATGGTCAATTTACCACCCACAAATGGAACAATTTTTTAAAGCAAATTCCATATCTAATGAAGAAACGAAGCGGTCTTGTTTTTTGAGTTGGGTTGGCAGCAACATACTGGAACTGCTGCAGAAAATGTTTAATGGCAAAGCTGAAGAAATACCATACAACAATATAATTGGAGCTCTAAATGACCATTTTATAAAAAAGCAGCACATTCTAGCAACTAGATTCAAATTTTACAATCATACAATGATGAAAGAGAACCAAACGCATTCTGAGTGGGTAGCAGATTTGCGTGGAGCAGCCAGAGATTGTAATTTTATATGTGAAAATGTAAATTGCAACGAGTCTTATATTGATAACAAAATAAGAGATATGATTGTTATTCATACACCTCATGAGAAGGTGCGAACAACATGTCTACAAAAGTCCAATCCATCATTGGAGGAAGTATTACAAATTTGTACAATTTATGAAGCTACCACAAATGCTTGTAAGGAAATGGAAGGTGCAGCTGGTACTCTAACAGAAGTTAATGCAGTTCATAGTTCTTTGAATTTTCAAAATCGCGTATCAAATACTTCAACAAAGAAAAATTATAAATCTTGTCCCGAATGTGGTAAGTCCCACGAAAGAATAGATTGTTATCACTTTAAAAATAAATCAAAATGTAAGAAATGTTCTAAAATGGGCCACATTGCAAGTGTGTGTCAATCCGCTCCGGGTGTTCAGTATAAAGAAAATGCGGTGCAACGAGGTAATTATCGTCACAATGTTCGACAAGTCGATGAAATATCGTATGAAGAAACATCAGTTAGTGTAGTAGAGTTACTCGAAGCATCCACATCAAAAGTTTACAACATAAATTCAGATTCAAAAAAGATTATGATTCCAGTCAAGGTAAATGATCAAAGTTTTACATTTCAGTTAGACACTGGAGCTACATGTTCATTAATTGGGTTAAATGTTTACAAAAATCTTCAAAGTCCGAATTGTACTCCAACTAATAAAGTTTTAAGGGCGTATGGGGGTACATTATTGCCACTTAAGGGAACCATAAATGTTGATGTTGAAGTAGGAAGTCAAAAGAAAAACCTTATTCTTCACGTAGTCAATATAGAGAATGTCACAAATATTTTAGGATATGATTGGTTCAGGCAATTAGGATTTGAAATTAAGATTCCTGGTTATGACTTCCCTAAAGAAAAATGTTGTCAAGTAGAAAATGAGTCTCAGGGAAGCTTGGTGACTGGCCTTAATAATCTCCAACAACGATTTAAGGGAATTTTTTCTGAAGGTCTTGGTCGTTGTTTAACTTTGAAAGCGAATATCAACTTAAAACAGAACTCTGTCCCAAAGTTTATGAAACCATATAATATTCCATTTGCCTTATATGAGAAGGTTCGAGCGGAAATCGTCTTGTGTCTATTGAAGTTTTAAAGCCAGTCAATGCTAGTAACTGGGCATCCCCTATAGTTGTGGCCAAAAAGTCAAATGATTCAATTCGAATATGCGCAGATTTTAAAGCGACTGTTAATTCTCAAATGGAAGTTGACAGATATCCTATTCCGCGTATTGAAGAACTTTTTCACAAGCTCCAAGGTGGTCAGTATTTTTCTAAGATAGATCTTAGTGAGGCATATCTACAAATTGAATTAGCAGACTCTGCTAAGAAATATATGGTAATAAATACCCCGTTTGGGTTATATCAGTATCAAAGAATGCCTTTTGGTGTTGCTAGTGCACCGGCAATCTTCCAAAGGTTCATGGAAGAGGTAGTGGCAGGAATACCAGGTTGTGCCGTTTACCTTGATGATGTTATTGTAACAGGTCGTACACATGAAGAACACATTCGGAATATAACGCAATTATTTGAGAGATTAGAATACCATGGTCTTAAGTGTAAACTGAAAAATGTAGTTTTGCTAAATCATCGATCGAATATGTGGGACACATCATTGACGCTAGTGGTATTAGACCCTCAGGGAAAAGATTAGAAGCAATAACACAAATGCCTAGACCCGCCAATTTGAAGGAATTAGAGGCTTTCATTGGAAAAATTAATTACTATAACAAGTTCATTCCAAACTTTTCTAAGACTGAACTAAGAAGAAAAAATGTAAAATTTTTATGGGGTGAAAGACAGGAACGCGCATTCCAATCGCTAAAAGACGACATTGTAAAGGTTGCAAAGTTAGTTCACTACGATGACAAATACCCAATTATTCTAGCCACTGATGCTTTACAACATGGCATAGGAGCCGTTTTATCTCATCGTTTTCCGGATGGAACTGAAAACCCAATATGCTTTGCATCAAAAACTCTAAATTCTAGTCAAATTAACTATTCGCAAATTGAAAAGGAAGCATTATCTATTATTTTCGGAATAACCAAATTTCACCAATATCTTTATGGTAGACATTTTGAATTGGTAACGGATCATCAAGCCCTTACCACTCTATTTCATCCTTTTAAGAAACTTCCTGTCCTGACATTACATCGACTTCAACGTTGGGCTGTAATTCTACAAGCTTATGATTATACTATAAAATATAAGTCCACAGCACATCATGCTAATGCAGATGCACTGTCTAGATTGCCAGTTGGTAATGATATTGAATTTGATAAAGAAGAAGCTGAAGTATTAAATGTCGACGAACTATACAATACTATATTAAATGAATGTCCAATTGATGCTAAATATGTTGCTCAAATTACTAGTCAGGATAAAATACTCGGAGTTGTATCCAATTACGTGATTAATGGTTGGCCTGATCATGTTGATAAATCCGATAACGAACTAGCTCCTTATTTTGCAAGAAAACATTCGATTTCCATTGAAAAGGGTGTCCTTCTTCTTAATAGTGATTATTGTCGAGTCATAATTCCTATAGCACTACATTCAAAAGTCTTAAGTCTGCTTTATGAAGGACATTGGGGAACAAGCAGGATGAAACAAATCGCTAGACGGTACGTATGGTTTCCTAAGATAGACGAAGAAATCGAAAAGGTATCAAAATTATGTTCAATTTGTCAAGAAAGTGGTGCGGATCCAATACAACATTTTTCATCTTGGGCCGAGGCAACACAGCCTTGGGAAAGAATACATATAGATTACGCCGGTCCTTGTAACAATAAAATGTGGCTAATCGTCGTAGACTCGTTCTCAAAATCTCCTTTTGTAAGACAAGTAAAAGATTTTGTGAAATAAATTCAATAACACATTTAACGACCGCTCCGTTTCATCCAGCTTCAAATGGGCTGGCAGAGCGTTTTGTTAGAACATTCAAGACATCATTCAATAAAATACTTCAAGAAGAGACCAAACACGAACAAGCTTTATATAAATACCTAGTTACTTACAGAGCAACTCCAAATCCCAAAACAGGCAAGTCCCCTGCAGAATTGTTACATGGTCGTCAATCTAGAACTGTGTTAACTGCAATGTTTCCAATTCATCATCAACAGACAGAACTCAGATCAAAATTTCACATTGGAGAAAAAGTTTATGCACGAAATTTTACCGGTAAAATCCGATGGATTAGCGGAAAAGTAAAAGAAAATATAGGTAACTTAATGTATTTGATAGAAACATCACAAGGTGTAATAAAACGTCATCAAAATCAGGTGAAACCAAGATTGAATCAAAGTAATAAACCACAACAACGATCAGTTTATGAACCACAAAATCGAAATTTTGATATTGATATTGCATTACCAGAAATATCACAAAAGCAACATCAACAAAATCAATATACTGAAAATAACCAGGATAATTCCAATAAATCATCACAGATTTTGCGTGCGATGATGTCAAATGAACCAGCTACTTTTAATCAGCAGCAACCACTCTCCCTTAATGATTCATCACAACATTCAAACACTGCAAGGATTGATAAAGAATGTCTTGACCAACAACAGAAATTCATACAGCAACGAAATAGAAAACGTCAACAACAATTCACACCTAGACGCTCAGAAAGGATTGGAAAGAAGAATCGTCTTGACTTAAATTAGCTGCGAGGGAATGTTGTAACTCTGTTCAATATCACTTTTTTATATTTGACATTATTATTAGAAATTCTTTTAAAACAAGTTTTATATGTTACATTTCAAATTTACATTATTAATTTTTCAATTTACATTCAATAAATATCATTCATTATTTTCTATATTGGTTTATAAGATTTTATTAACCACGTTATAACAGTACTTGTATGTTGTCAATCAGATTTCGCATCGAATATAACTAAAATTTTGTAAAGTTAACAGATTTTTTTTTCTGTTCTTATTTTATTAATATTTAGCAAACAAAAATCTGATGAGATCTTTAGCCAGATCGAAATACTAGTATCAACCTAGCTAATATGTTTGATTTGCTTTATTTTTGTAAATATACGGAGGTTGAAAGCTCGTTATAAATTGAAAATAACATAAAAATAATCTCGATGTATATAAAAACAAAAAACTAATACAACTGTAAAAAATATTACTTGAGCCAGAGTACACACTAAAATTTTTTTATATAAATAGAACATTTTTGGTCTTCAAAGATTAGTAACGTCATGATGCTTGTTAGGAAAAGACCTAACCACGTGGTTGATTACTAAGAAGACAAGAATGGAGCAAAATTGATTATTAATAGGTTTTTTGTTAAAGTTCTGCCTATTATATAGGCTCTAGCTTTTCTAAAACTTCGGGTTCTGATGAGATCTTTAGCCAGATCGAAATACTAGTATCAACCTAGCTAATATGTTTGATTTGCTTTATTTTTGTAAATATACGGAGGTTGAAAGCTCGTTATAAATTGAAAATAACATAAAAATAATCTCGATGTATATAAAAACAAAAAACTAATACAACTGTAAAAAATATTACTTGAGCCAGAGACACACTAAAATTTTTTTATATAAATAGAACATTTTTGGTCTTCAAAGTTTAGTAACGTCATGATGCTTGTTAGGAAAAGACCTAACCACGTGGTTGATTACTAAGAAGACAAGAATGGAGCAAAATTGATTATTAATAGGTTTTTTGTTAAAGTTCTGCCTATTATATAGGCTCTAGCATTTCTAAAACTTCGGGTTCTGATGAGATCTTTAGCCAGATCGAAATACTAGTATCAACCTAGCTAATATGTTTGATTTGCTTTATTTTTGTAAATATACGGAGGTTGAAAGCTCGTTATAAATTGAAAATAACATAAAAATAATCTCGATGTATATAAAAACAAAAAACTAATACAACTGTAAAAAATATTACTTGAGCCAGAGTACACACTAAAATTTTTTTATATAAATAGAACATTTTTGGTCTTCAAAGTTTAGTAACGTCATGATGCTTGTTAGGAAAAGACCTAACCACGTGGTTGATTACTAAGAAGACAAGAATGGAGCAAAATTGATTATTAATAGGTTTTTTGTTAAAGTTCTGCCTATTATATAGGCTCTAGCATTTCTAAAACTTCGGGTTCTAATGAGATCTTTAGCCAGATCGAAATACTAGTATCAACCTAGCTAATATGTTTGATTTGCTTTATTTTTGTAAATATACGGAGGTTGAAAGCTCGTTATAAATTGAAAATAACATAAAAATAATCTCGATGTATATAAAAACAAAAAACTAATACAACTGTAAAAAATATTACTTGAGCCAGAGTACACACTAAAATTTTTTTATATAAATAGAACATTTTTGGTCTTCAAAGTTTAGTAACGTCATGATGCTTGTTAGGAAAAGACCTAACCACGTGGTTGATTACTAAGAAGACAAGAATGGAGCAAAATTGATTATTAATAGGTTTTTTGTTAAAGTTCTGCCTATTATATAGGCTCTAGCATTTCTAAAACTTCGGGTTCTGATGAGATCTTTAGCCAGATCGAAATACTAGTATCAACCTAGCTAATATGTTTGATTTGCTTTATTTTTGTAAATATACGGAGGTTGAAAGCTCGTTATAAATTGAAAATAACATAAAAATAATCTCGATGTATATAAAAACAAAAAACTAATACAACTGTAAAAAATCTGCTAAATTTTGCAGTTTTTTCTGCAAGGTAATTTTTAACTAATTTTTAAAAAGTTTTTCTCCTTTTTTCAGGTTTATTGCTATGAGTGTAGTTGAAACTCAGGGACGACATTTGAATACGACAATACAATTGGCAGTAAGAGCCTGAGTTCGTTGCGGCCAATATCGCACTATATACCAGGCAATCACCAGACATCATAATATGATCAGTTGGTAACCTCTTAGAAGTACAATTTCTGCACCGAAGGTCGTTGACATACAGAGAAGCCAAATGGCCAGTCTCCCCACAGTATCGGCAAGTTCTCCTCCATCCTGCACTCACGCACCATATGGTCAAAGCTAAAACACCTGTAGCAGGACGGGACATCATCATGTGGGCGCACCATAAAAGAAAACTACTTTTACATAGCACCAACCGTCCAGCAAAATCTGCTTGGCCTCGGCACTACCTTCCAGAACCACATTAAATTGACCTCTATAGGCTTCCAAAGACTGGATACCTGTCGAACCGACTTCCTGAACGACTTCATTGTCCAACCATCGTTCTCCACAACGGACTCCTCCAGACCAACATCACCAAACTTCCCGTTAGCATTAAGCTTCTCCCTTTCAGCTAGAGATGGAGTCCTCAAAACAGCCCCACCATCACGGATCGGACGCATCTCATGGACCGCACCCCAAGAGTAGGACCAACCTCTGCCGTCACCTTCTCGATCACCTTCTTTGAAGACACAATCTTACCTCTAACAATAACCGACCATTTACCAACCGGCTTGGGGACAGTCGGGGGAGCACCAACAACTACAGCAGCAGGAGAAGTACGAACAGAACCACCAACTGGCCTAGCCAGAGCAACAGCAGAAACAACAGCAGGTGCTGCAACAGAGTGCCCAGGCCCATCAAGACGACCTCTCAGTCTTTCATTTTCCACAAGGAGCCGAATCAATAGGGTCTCATACCTTGGCTCGACCCGATCAGCCATCACCACATTCATCAGGCTGTTCGTCACCTCCTTCAAATCACCTACAGTAACCTCCGCTCAGGGCCATCAGTGATATCACCCTTAGCCTTCCCCTTCTTCAACTTATGCTTTCGTTCCGTTACAAGAGCAGGGACACACGCAATATCACCAGCAACAACAGCAGCGTCACCATCAGTACTTGTACCTACTACATCGGTACACACTGTAGTAGCCTTAGCAGCAGCCCGCAAAACCTTGGGAGAACCCAGCTTAAAACGCTTCGCCCTCATCGTCATCCGACGAGGCGTCCGCAGCATCGCCACTAGGCCAAGCTTACTTTCACTAACCATTAGTAAATACCGACAAGGGGTATTACTGGTCAAACGACAACTTATTTAATAAACACTACCGCACTGTTTAACAATCAACCTGTAAGTGAGTAGATAGGGACAGTAGATCCATTTATGCGCGTCACTAGTTAGATAACGAGGCATTTGGCTATTTTTTTTTTTCTTCTGGGCGATAAATGATGATGCTACTAATAACGATAAGATGTGGAGTTCTTTACTATCAGTAGTGCGGCCACATTTACTTTCTAAGACAAATCAATCTGATACAAAAGTAATTTGTAACTATGACAAGTCTTAGATACGTCACTAATAATATGACGATCAGTTGCGACCTGCGTTACTAGAATGACGAACATTTGACAACCTTAAACGGCACTAACGGCGACCATTATCACATTTGTGAAAAAATTTACGTGTGATACGCAGGCGGCACGAAAATAAATTTAGTTTTACTACAGTAATGAGGTTTGATCCGCAATGCAAGAGCAAAACGGGTATTTTTAATTTTCGTAACTCATCCGATACCGGACCGCTCGCGCGGACCACAGAACCTACGGTAACATGCTATACCTCCTATCATTACACGAGTGCTGATAACAGCTAACTCCCTTTTGCTTAAAACCCCCAACCTAATCAACGCATAAGCAGATTATCTACACAAATTTTTCGCCAGTTTAGTTATTGAATGGATGTGCAAATTGTCAGTGCTAGTCCCATATGTGTCCAGTAGAGCCCTAATCACGCCCGGTAGCCTGTATTCCTCCGTCTTTTCCTTGTGCGTTTGAGAGAGATCACAACCATCTGTAACGACCTGTGTATCAAGAACATATACCTTTTCCCCTTTGAAACATATACCCTTTCCCCGATCCATTTCAAACCTCCCGCGGGATGATCTGGACCGAGAAGGGAGTGCGCTTATATGCCACTTTATACAATTTATAAAGTCCTTCCCAGATAATAATCTGGTGCTCCACTATCCAACGGTGAGTTGTTTGTGGTCACTACTGTGTAGTAATCCACACCCATCGACGGAGTTGTGCAGGCGATCAGCCCAATACTTCCTTAAATCCCCCCGACTCAGGATCCTACCACTATCTGTAACTAAACGTCTTTCTACATTGGCGACCTCTGAAGCGATAAACGTATCTGCGGTTGCAACCCCACTTGGATGTGGCAGTTGCAAATTCCGCAGACGGTTAAATCTCAACAGTGGCGCCTGCCACCTGAGTGCGACTATTCCCAATCCACCGTCTTCCACTTGAGCGTGGATCTAGCCATCGGGACATCGTCTGGCAGACTAAGCCATTTTCGTACGTATTTCTTAATCGTACGGTCGATCTTGTTCAGACATCCAATCATGACTTTCCCGAGGGTCAGAACATGATAGAGCTGAGGAATCAACGTAGTTCGTAGTGTAGACTTGGGCAATCTAGTTCGTTTGAGTGAACGCTCTTTCTAGTTCGATTGAACTCAATGAACTAGGTCGCTCTTCTAGTTCAATTGATCTTCGACAATTTCGTTCAATCCTTCGTTAAAACGTTTGTTTGATAATTTTTAAGTGAATTATTCATATTTAACACTTCTTTAAAAAAAAATTGAGCTGGCAACATTGAAAAAAACAAAATTAAACTCAAAAGCAACATAAAGAAAAGAAAAGATATTGCTCAAATAACAAAAAAGAACTAAAAGACCTAAATGAGCTGAAGATTGAGAACTAGCTCACTAGTTCAAAGTAAAGATTAGTTCAATTGAACTAGGTCGTTCACGAACTACACAACTCTATCGAAGTGTAAACAATCATTGTTGTGACTTTAAGGGTGCTCAACTGTAGGAACTTGTTCCTAACATACTTGTTTCTAAATTATGTTTTTATATGTATATCAATTTCAATTTGTTTTGTTTGTTATTTTTGATGTCATAAAATATTTGAATTTTTTATTATTATAAGTTACCCTCTTGAAATAAACAGTAAGGGAGGAGGATTTATTTTTAATTCGTCTTGGTCAAATAATTAATGGATATAATTTATTTTGCCGAAACAACAAATAATTTGAGATACATATCTATATAATATCAATTGAAGATTTTTATTCAAGATTTTGTAATTGTCGAAATTAAAATCAAAGCTGATCTTGGGATTCAAATATTGTACAATAAATTAATTCAAAGAGCTAATTTCGGATGAAATAATTCAAGATCTGAATTCCATACCCAAATCATTACAATTTACTCAAATTACCATTATATGAGGGATTAAGTTTCATTTGCGTCGATATTATGTGGTGAATATAATAAAATTAAATATATATATCGATCAAGGAAAACATTTTAAAAATATAATTGCAATCGTTGTGTTAATTGTTTATAAGTAGTTTGTTTTTGCGTTATATTCTATGTATGCGTTTCATGTTTGATTATTTTGTTACCTACAAACCCGTCAGCTACATTAGTAATGGTTCTTACTAGATCTTTTACACGAAATAATTTATTATTAGATGTTCAACCGAATTTAGAAAACACATCGAATACATCCATTTTAACTCCATTATCTCGTAGCTCACCTACACTTGTATCAGAAAACGAACAAGCACAACAAACGACAGAAATTCAAAATCCACCTCCTTCAAATATGAATAATCAAGCTTTCAATTTTCCAATTGTTAACAGTAGCAATGAAGCTTCTCTTAAATTGCCAAACTTTTGGATCTCTTGTCCAGAAGCTTGGTTTATTCAAACGGAGATACAATTCAATATTAAACATATTGAAGATGATACAACTAAATACCAACACGTGATTGTAGCTCTTCCTCAGGAGGTAATTACTAAAATTTTAGATATATTCCAGAAACCACCTACCATTAATAAATACGAGTTTATTAAAAAGACATTGTGCGAACGATTTTCTCTTAGCGAAGAGAAGAGATTAGAACAATTATTTTCGGATAAACAAATGGGTGACCGTAAACCAACTGAGTTTTATAGGAGTATGTCTAATATTGCAGGTTCAGTTTCTATGATAGGTAGCGATCCCCTTTATAAATTATGGATTAGAAAACTCCCTCAAGAACTCCAAATCCATTTAACTTCTTCCAATTTAGCGAGTATAGAAGAAAAATTAACACTGGCTGATAAGATTTGGGATGTTTTGAATAAAAACCAAATCTCACTGATTGGTTCGAGTAATAATGTAAGTTCTAATCAGGAAATGTTCCACAACTTTTCCAAAATTACTTCACAG
Organism: Delia radicum; assembly: GCA_021234595.1. Classification (NCBI taxonomy): domain Eukaryota; kingdom Metazoa; phylum Arthropoda; class Insecta; order Diptera; family Anthomyiidae; genus Delia; species Delia radicum. Next base: position 37,466,449 of record CM037852.1, on the reverse strand, counting down.
ATTTGTCAAAATTTAGAAAAATTAAGCTTAGAAGTTTCTGAACTTAGATCCTCCAGACAAATTGATAGAAGTAGTCCAACATTCCGTAGAAATTCTAGAAGTAGATCACGCAAGAGATTCGAAAAAATGTAATTTCCAATCAAATAATAATACAAATAATTTAAACTAGATAATCCTATCATGATGGTGACGGATGATAGGATAACTTCTAGGCCATCTCGTCGCCTATTTATATATGATCGCGTTAATAAATAAATTTTTTAATAGATACAGGTGCTTGTGTTTCAGTTATACCACTTTCCAAATTCAAAAAATTTAAATATAGATCAGACTTATTATCAGCGGCAAATGGTTCAAATATAAAAACTTTTGGCAATAAACTTTTAGGTATAGATATCGGGTTACGAAGAGAATTCACTTTTCCATTTTTAATAGCCGATATTGAAACACCAATTATTGGTGCTAACTTTCTCGAATATGTTGGTTTATTAGTTGATATGAGAGAAAAGAAACTCATTGATTCATTAACAAAATTAGAAACTAAGGGTTTCTCAGGATTCTGTGACATTTTTCATTAAAGGTCTTAGTTCCGGAAAACAAATTTTCAAAATTGCTAAATGAATTTCCAAGAATTACTTTAGATACTGATTACACGAAAACCGATCAACATAACACTGTTCATAGAATTGTAACTAAAGATACACTACCTTTTTCGAAACCAAGAAGATTAGATCCTTTAAATTAAAAATAGCTAAAAAAGAATTCGAATATTTAGTCAAAATTGGTGTTTGTCGACCATCAACATCTCATATTGCTTCCCCTTTACACTTAGTACCAAAAAAAGATCCAAACGATTGGAGACATTGCGGTGACTACCGGCGACTTAACTGCGTAACCGTACCTGATAGATATCCATTACCGAATATCCAAGATTTTAACTTCAATATGAGTGGAAAGACAATATTTTCGAAAATAGATCTAGTTAGGGCTTATCACCAAATTCCAGTTGCTCCCGAAGATATTCGTAAAACTGCAATTACAACTCCTTTTGGAATGTTTGAGTTCGTCAGAATGCCATTTGGATTAAGAAATAGCGCTCAAACATTCCAAAGGTTTATAAATGAAGTATTTTTTAACTTTGATTTTGTATTTACATATATTGATGACATTTTAATTGCTAGTGCAAACGAAGAAGAACATATAAATCACCTTAAGTTAGTATTCGAACAGTTAGATAAATTTGGATTAAATATAAAACCTTCAAAGTGTGCTTTTGGACAAGAATCATTAGATTTTTTAAGTTACCAAATTTCCAAAGATGGTATTAAACCATCGAAAGAACGTATAGAAGTAATTAGCTCGTTTGAAAAACCTTTAGCTGTCTCAAAACTTCAAAAATTTCTCGGAATGATAAATTATTATCATAGGTGCGTTCCAATGCTAGCAGAATATTTGATCCCTTTACATAATATTGTTACAGAAGGGAATAGGACTAAAAATAAGAACATCAAATGGACGAAAGAGGCAGAAGAAGCATTTAGTATAGTTAAACAAAAATTTACTGAAAGAACTCTAATTAGTCATTATGATAGAAATACAAAAATTTCGTTAGCAGTCGATGCATCAAGCGTTGCTGTAGGTTCTGTTTTGCAACAGTTAAATGGTAAGAATTGGGAACCATTAGCATATTTTTCTCGAAAGTTAAGTTCAGCTGAAAAACGATACTCGACCTTCGATCGAGAATTACTTGCTATATATCTTTCGGTCAAACACTTTAAATATTTCTTAGGTCACAATTTTACAATATACACTGATCATAAACCATTAACATATGTACTTGAGTCAAAAACAGATAGATCACCGAGACAAACTAGACACATGGAATATATTGCACAATTTACAAATGATATTAAATATATTAACGGCAACGATAATGTGGTTGCGGACATGCTATCAAGGATACCAGAAATAGATACTTTAACGTACAATGAAATAAGTTTTGAGATTTTGAGAAAAGAGCAAGAGCAAGAAACTTCTAGTGGTTTAATAGATAATAATTTTAAGAATAAGTACAATATTAAAGAAATTGTAGTACCAAATTATAAATTCAAAATTTTATGTGAGATTACTGGAAACAATCCAAGACCGTATATCCCAGTATGCATGAGACGCAATATTGTGAACAAAATTCATTCGCTTTCTCATCCTGGTGTTCGTTCTTCCAGGAAAATCATTCAAAAAAGATACTTTTGGCCCCTTATGAATAAGGATATTAATTCATGGATATCAGAATGTATTCAATGTCAGAAATCTAAAATTACAGTATATACTAAATCTCCAAATGTTGAAATTGAAGTTCCAAAATGTAGGTTTGAACACATACATATGGATATTGTAGGACCCTTACCTGTTTCAAACGGATATCGATATTTATTAACGATTATAGATAGAACGACGAGATGGCCAGAAGCTTATCCTTTACGAAATATTTCATCCGACACAATTGTTAAAAATTTTATACAGAATTATATTTCGAGATTCGGTATCCCCTTAAAAATAACTGTAGATCGTGGTTCACAATTCACCTCAAGTTTATTTTCTGATTTAACCAAAATGCTTGGAATACAGAAAATACACACTTCTGCTTATCATCCCCAAGCGAATGGAATGATAGAAAGATTCCATCGTCAGCTCAAAACATCTATAACAACTTAAAATGATTCCCTACATTGGTCAGATCAATTGCCCATAATACTTTTAGGTTTACGGAATTCGGTAAAGGAAGATCTTAAGTGCTCACCAGCAGAGATGGTTTACGGACAGACTCTAAGAATTCCTGGTGAATTAGTTGTTCCGTCTCAAAATTCAGAAAATATAGATTCTAATTTTATTCTTCAGAAATTAAGAGAACATTTTTCAGAAACTCGTAATTTTATATCTCACCATGGTAATAAGCGAAGTTATATTCCTCCTAAGTTAATGAGTTGTAAATACGTGTTCCTTAGGGTTAATCAGAAAATTGGATTGCACCATCCGTTTGAAGGACCATATAAGGTTTTAGAGAGAAATGAGAAATGTTTTAAAATACAGAAAGGTGAAACAATAATTTCTGTCTCGGTTGATCGCTTTAAAACCCGCTTTTGTGGATATGGAGGAAAATAATGAGGTGCATTCCAATTTAAATATACTTCCAAAAAAGAAAGTTACATTTAATTTAAATAACTTATCATTGAACCATATTTTTTTAACTGAAGGGGGAGTAGATGTAGGAACTTGTTCCTAACATGCTTGTTTCTAAATTATGTTTTTATATGTATATCAATTTCAATTTGTTTTGTTTGTTATTTTTGATGTCATAAAATATTTGAATTTTTTATTATTATAAGTTACCCTCTTGAAATAAACAGTAAATTTTGTTAATCTCCGAAAATATTAATATTGTCTCTATACAAGTGAGCCGATCTAGCTTCTAAATAAGACAATTCAACAAATCCACCTTGGTTCTACCGTCAACGGTGAATGACACACCCAGGTACTTCCAAGTGTCAGTCCTCTTAAGAACGGGAATAGTAATTCCTGAAACAGTAAAATTCTCTTGAACAATGACAGTGAATTTCTGTTTTAGTTGTCCCTAAATGGACACAGAAAGGCATTTGGAACTGTTCAAGTGAAGTGCAACTGCTGCTGGGAATTCAGAGACTATATCCAGCAATTTTTGAAGACCTTGCTTGGTAGATGACGAAGTCATCAGCAAAAGCTTCATTATTCGTTATATGATTGCCGATTTTACAACCGATCTCGGATGGAAGTCTTCGGATAAGTCGGTCCATAATCAAATTGAAAAGGACCGGGGAGAACGGGTCTCCCTGTTTAACACCCCTCCCATGAATTGCCCGAGAAACGGAACGTAGAATCCGCGTATACTTTAGTAATGTATCTGATCAACCCTTGCGGGAGACCATAAGATTCCAATGTCCTCAGGATTGCTCGATGTGACACGGAATCAAAAGCTTTGCTGACATCAAGGACCGCAATGTAACAAGAACCATATTTCTGATGATGGTCTCTCAGAATCATGTCAATGATGGTTGTGTTATCCGCACACCCATCCGTAGGCATAAAACCTTTCTGCGTGCGTTCGAAAGATATGCACTTTGAAATCCTCTGGGCAAGATTGAATGAATCCATCTGACGAAAATCTTCAGGAAGTGAGGCTTCTTGCTTCTTAGGAATGAAGATTGTCGTTGCCATAATTCGAACCAGAATTTCTTCTGGAACTGCACGAATTTGCCTCGCTGTGATCCCGTCTGAACCGGGCGAGGTGGAAAGTGAGGGCCTAGTTGACCTAATCTCATTAAGAGCAGATAGTCATTGGTTTAACGTATGTTAATGCCCTAAGGCTTTACACACGGTGCCATAACACAGGATCGAGACAAAGCGTCCGGCGCTCCATCGCGAGATAAATCCCGTTCCGGTACCAAATTCAGAAACTTGCATTTGCGTGAGAACTCTCCCCTAATCTATTGGTCACAGCACCCGGTTGAATGCAACTCCACATCGAGCACTATTGCCTCCCCGCGATTTGGTTATAAACCACAGCCTCCCGATACTCCAAAGTGGGGCCGCACCAGTAATCAGTCTGGAATAAATTTCAGGGGCTACTGATTCCCGTGGTACCAGAATATAGCCTCCGGTCAGGCTTCGAAGCAAGCTACTTCCAGTTGAGCTCCAAATAGCTCGGGACTGGCGGCCCGCATCCCTCACATTCACACCTACCCTCCAATCCCTCAGTCACACATATCAGGCTACCCCACACTCGCACGCCGCCTTCTAAACACCTCGCACGCAAACTCACCACTCTATCAGCATCCAAAACCACTTCACCAACGTCCCACGCATCACCTGTCCATCGTACCCCCATCCAGGCAAGATGTCAACATAATACACACACACTCGGTTAGCACATGCCTCCAGTCCTCAAAACCCATACAGTCACATCTGTTTGTCGCACTCAAACCCCTCTTTTACAGAAAATCATTCATCCAACCATGCCCAGTTAGCAGAAAGCCAAGATTTAGTCTGAAGCCAAAAATCCGGGTGCCTCATCACAAATGTCACATCACGCAAAAAACAATACGTCACCCAACCATTCGTACTATCATCCTATCTATTCTGCCAGCTTGTAACCACACACTCTGCTAGCAACGCCTTCCGCTCCCTCACACCCAATTCACCAAAATCAACCTCACTCAACCAGTCATCCATCAGCATTCTCATACCCCTCCTCATCTTGAAAGCTACGGCACGCCGCACTACTTCCAAGTCAAGGGGGCCACTCCCACCAACACATGTAAGGCATCCGTAGATACCGTACGACACACCGGCACACAAGCCAACATCATCACCCCCCGTACCATACAGGTGCCCCATAAGTTGCACAAGTAGCAAAAAGACCACCATATATGATTCCTACAGCACGCCTGCTGAGGACCCAGTCACTTCTTAATATACGCCAAATCATAACCACAACACCCAACAGCTTCGTCCTCACACGCTCTATATGCACAACGAAATTCATTCTCTCCGACATTGTTACTCCCTAGTATTTGACTTGCGTCGAATACTTGAGGACTAACTCCATTCACTCTGACAACCGGATGTCGACCAGAGGATAATTTGCCCTTAAGCAACATTATCTCTGTCTTATCGATCGCCACACTCACACCTACACTCTGACCCCAATCACAAACAAACACCATGGCCTCATGTGCCATTCTCTTCACAGTAGCACTAGACTCCGCTTCAATAAGGATCAGGAGGTCATCCGCATTCGCACAATTTTTGAACCGTTCCCCGAGTTGCCGCAGTAATGGGTCCATCATTAAATTCCATATAACAACATCCATCCAAACGCATTCATTAACCCCAGCCACACACGCCCTCCTCCCAGAAAAATAACTCCGCCAGAGACCCGTCTCATGACAGCCCACATCAAGCACATTATTCCAGCACGGATAATCAAACGCACCCTTAAAATCTACAAACACACCCAACACATATTTCGAGGCACTCTTTCCCACATAACGATTGACATACAACCATACATCCTCAACACATTTACCCTTCCTAAAGCCAAACTGCCATTCGCACAAATCCCCATTCATAGTCTCCTGAAGCCGATGCACCACAATCCTCTCCAATACCTTCCCAAACACCGGCAGAAGACATACCCCTATAAGAACTAGGATTACTCCGCGGCTCATCGGGTGACTTCAGAAGCACAATCACCCTGGCACACTTCCACTCGCGTGGAAAGTAACCCTCATCCACCCACCTGCCATACACTGGCAACCGGTAGTCACGTATAACTTTCCATATGTTTTTACACATCTCTCCAGTTAGCCCATCCATACCTAGTGACTTTCCACTCCTGACCATACAATCCGCAATCTCACCTCTGCCCAAGGGCAGTGGGTCAGAAAAACCCCACTTGGAGGAAGAATCTGGTCCACCGCCCTTAGGAAGAATTCCCCCAGTAAAACATCCCCACATTCCCTAAAGTAAAAATACACACATTCCCTCCACGTCATCACGTAGCCCACTCACATTTCCACCCTTACCCCTACATATCCTATAGCCCCTACTCCACGGATCATCCCTATTATCCCTCACAAACTCTCTCCATTCACTCTCTTTCACCCTCACAATCGTCTTGTACTCACTCAGACACTCTCCAAACGCAACCCTACGAATTTCCACATCACCAGCATTGGTCCGTCTGGCCCTTTGGAACCTCCTCCGTATCAAGCGCAACTCATTCGTCCGCTATCTAACCCTCTTAGGATTTACCCTGCGGCACCTCCCAATTAGAGTATCATTCACGCTTGTCAAACACTCAGTCAATCGCTCAATCTGCTCATCCAGACTCATTCCCTCAAACTCGCTAATCGGAAACCTCAAAGCCGTATCCCTGACACACATTGCAAGCACGCCATCGTATAACATTCGCATCCCGGACCTCACTCACACCGTGAGTGACGACAACCTCAATCAAGTTGTGGCCAATCACACCAAAATCACTCACCTTCCACCCAAAATCACTCACCTTCAAACCCACCAACCGCAGCCCCATTCACAACAGTCACATCAATGTCATTCCTACCATTCGGACCATGAAACGTAAACAACTCACTCCGCTCATTCAGTACGCTCAATCCATTAGACATAATCCATTCACATAGCTCGTTCCCCCTTATGTGACTCTGATATCCAGGCGAATGCAGGGATACCTTACTGAACCACAAAGGGAAGGTTGCATTCGCATCCATACCAAGGACAAGCGGAATGCTACTCGCCAGTAGTAACACCGTGTCTATGTAGGCCAAATAAGGCCCTAACTCCTCACCAAACTTGCAATACATACTACACTACATAATCTTACCAAACACACCCTCCACACACACGCACACCCCCAGTTCATTCACACTAACAACCATGCACTCAACAGCAACATCATTCACAATGACAGCAGAATTTGCACTGAGATCAGGAAATACACGCATAAAAGCCCCCCTCCCCCCTCCTTACACAACCATTGGTTGAATAAGGTTCCTGAACTAGAGCAAACCTACTAGTCTGAAACATTTTACCACTCGTATCTATTCTTAATGTTTAGCCCTCGAACGAGCAACCATTGAGCTATGTACCGGACATGTCGGGGATGTAGTAAAATGCCCCAACGGCATACCCTTGAGCGCACAATTACGACAATGAGGTGCATTTACTCACCGATATGCCACGTGTCCCGCCTGTCCACACCGGCAGCAGATCCCCTCCATAAACCTGCATTCTTTAATCACATCATTAAAACCTCTACACCTATGGCAACTCATAACTGGGTCACGCGAGAACACCCGGAACCCAAACCACTTGATGTAGCACCGACCGACTCAAAAGAGTGTCAATAGCGGCGATACACCCCTCCAGAACAACTGTGACCTCACCGTCACCAGCCTTCCATGACCTACTAGCTATGCGTACCACTTTTCTGAAAGCAGCAGGAGACATTCAGATCACTCATGAACTCGTCAGGAGTGATCTCCAAGTGAACCCCACTGACATTAACCTCCGCACCTAGGCTGTCATTAACCGTCACATTGAGCCCAACCTCAGCAAACTTTGAATTACCGGTAATCTTATCCCTTTCAACGACCGAGGGGGGGGGGGCGAATAACCGCACGACAATCACGGGTGGACTTCGCATCATACACGCGGACACCCGAAAGTGTTGTTCCAACCTGTTCCACGGCCTTACTGGCGACTTCCTTCGGGCCAGCAGTAGGCCGCTTACTGCTTACCACGAGGGACCATGTCTCGACAGGTTTCCTTATCGAGGATGTTCCGGAAGTCGCCGAAGGTCGGGCCTCAGAAGGAGCAACCATCGGTACTTCAAACGCCGCACGCGCTGAGCCACCCGCAACTGGAAGGACGTCAAGGCGCCACCTCAGTCGTTCATTCTCGGCCACCAACAGCATTACCATCTGCTCGTACTGGCCAGCATACTCAACAACCTCATGAGCCACACCACCGTCCACCCCAGCGCCGTAGACGACGCTAATAAGACCCGAGGTCACCGACTTAAGACGCCCAATAGAGCCAGCGTCGGAGCCCTCAGAAACTGGGACACCCGCAGCGCGAGCGCCGGCCACACCCAGCACAGTAGCCACACTATCTGTCCCCGAATCGCGCTCAACACCTTTAGCCTTCTTCCTCCTACCATCCGCCAACTTGGGGCTAACCAACTTGGGGAAATCCGCCTTCCTCATCCTAACCCTGGGAGGGGTCCCAAGCTTGGGTTGGGCCTCTTCCCATCGACGCCAACAACCTTACCTACGCCGGTATCCCCCTCATCATCTCCTAACTCACTACCAGAGCCCTTCACGATTATACGCCCAGCAGAAGGAGCCACCATCGGTCCATCCACCTGAGAGTCACTAGCAGCTCTCTCACTCATCTCCTCACTAGCCGCAGTCGGGGTACCGTCTGTACTCCTACCCCTGCCACTACCATCCTTATCACGCGGCATTACACCGCCTTGTAAATCAACCGGAAATGAAAACCAACCGATAGTAACAAACCGGATGCGGAAATGTATTAAAAATAACCGACCGGAAATGGTACGCAACGCCTTATCAACACCTGTGAACCGCACTACCGACACACTGCCTTACCGACCCGGAAAACCGACTAACAAAAATAAAGTTTTTTCACCAAAGACGTTCCAGAAGGCGCTGAAGGTCGGGACCCAGAAGGGGACATCCTCGGCACTTCAAACGCCGCACTCGTTGAGCCACCCGCTACTGGAAGGACGTCAAGGCGCCCCCTCAATCGTTAGTTCTCGGCCACCAAAGTATCACCAGCTGCTCATACTGGCCAGCATGCTGAACCACCTCACGAGCTACACCACTATCCACCCCAGCGCCGCAGACGACACGTAGTAGACCCGAGGTCACCGACTTAAGCCGCACAATTATAGCGCCAGCGTCGGAGCCCCCAGAAACTGGAAGACCTGCAGCACGAACACCGGCTACACCCAACGTAGTAGCCACACTATCCGTCCCCGAATCACGCTCAACACCTACTCCTGCAGCCTTCTTCCTCCTACCATCCGCCAACTTGGGGCTAGCCAACTTGGGAAAAACCTTACCCTGGGATGGGTCCCAAGCTTGGGCCTCTTCCCATCCACGCCAACAACATTTCCTACGCCGGTATTCCCTTCATCATCACCCAACTCACTATCCGAATGCCTTACGATGCTATACCCAGCAGGCATGGGTGCCCATCGGCCCACCCACCTGAGACCCACTATCAGCCCCCTCACTCATCTCATCCCTAGACCCCAAATCACTGGCCGCATCCCGGGTACCGTCTGTACTCCTACCCCTGCCACTACTACTCCTATAACGCGGCATTACACCGCCCTGTAGAATTAAACCGGAAATTAAACCCAACCGAAAGTAGCCAATCGAAAACGGAAATGGCCAACTAGAGACCGGAAATGGCTCAACCGGAAACCGAAAATCAACGACCGTAAATGGTACACACTACCTTGTCGACACAAAAAATCGTATATAAAAATACAGACTCACTGTATTACCAATAAACTATATTACCGACACATTGTCTTATCGACCCGAAAAATAGTATATAGAAAATGCGACACGCGGCATTACCGCCACAGTACGGAGTCGCCGTCATTGTTCAGGAACATTATTACCGACCGGTCAAGAACGGCGTTACCGACATGATCACCGACGGTGTAACCGAACACGTACTACCACAGCACAAACTTCCAACTCGAACGGATGACCTTCGAGCCGGAATTTGCCCTTCAAAGTTGTCTTTCTGTTATTCTTGCCAGCGGATTCTTAACTTTACAACAAGAAAACATAAACGTAATGAATAATCGCACTATCACACTTTAATTCAAACTATTTAATTATTAACACACTTCCGTATAACACGTCTGCACTATTCAACAATCAAACTGAGAATGACTCACTGAGAGCAATAGGCAACCAAGCATCATCATCCATACCGTGTGAGATCGTGCAACTTTGGTTCCGCTAACTCTACTACCTCAAAAATGTTACGCCAGTAGGGTTCCATTACTTCTTTTGGTGGTTGAGAGGAAGTCTCAGCGCCGTCTAAGATGGACTTAATGCACCGACCTCTATGCTTATTCTAGATCCTCTGCGTACTGGCATATTCACGTTTTCTTATACGTCTACTGGTATGCGTATGAGTTGCCCGGGGTGCAGCATGCCGGCGGATCCTAAAATTTGGTGGAAAGTAAGTAATCCGACAGAAGTAATCCGACAGTCTAAGAAAAACGTGATCCTTGTCCCCTCCATTGACACTACGTACAATGGAATTCAAACAAGGAGTTGGTAAATATAGCAAGAAGTATCATCTAGACGAAGCAGAAAAGTTTGCAGAGCGTCCTCTACCACAGTGGGAGAGGGCTCTACAGTTGATGGTAATTCTTCGGGGATCGTTTGTAGGCTAAGTACTGACGCATGTGAACTAATCTGTGGCCCATTTTCGGAGGCAACCAGCTAACTAAGATACACCTGGGCCTTGGCTTTAAATGTATCTTTTTATCTAGCTTTCTTGATTGACTCCAAGGTTCTATGCGCGAATCGCTCATGTACAGCAAGATTCATGAAACGGGCACCACCACTATGAATAATACTCGCCTCTGTACTAGCCAACAATGAGATCTCCTCATCATTCCATCTAGCCTTTTTATCTACTCGGAGATTAATCAGATCAGATACTTCCGAGTGGGCCTTTCTGACATGTAACCCCAAACCCGAATTAGTCGAGAAAGAGCGGGTACCTGTAGCACAATGAAATGGACCTTCACCTGTCACTCCATCAGGCTCCGGACCATTATGGTCATCTGCCTGCTCAGTCGCCATTATGGAGCTTAGACCCCGAGAGGTCGAGGCTACATTCTGATCACCTGGGGCGGCAGGCGTCAGTTGGTTAGAATGGTCACTTGGGGCGCAGGCAACGTTATCCTCTAGCGTCTCTCCGTGAATCGACAACACATACATTTTCATAAAATCATAGCCCAAGTAAAGATTCAATTTAAGGGTAGGCACCAAATAGAAATCGACCGATCTCGAAGTTTTATTCCAATAGATAACCGCCCTAACACGACCGACTATGTGGTTTAAGTGACCATCAGCTACTCCTATTTGTGCCCTGTAAGGATAAATTGTCAGCTTAGCCTTTTCAACGAAATCAAGGCAGTCTTTACCAAGGCATGTCACTTCAGATCCACTATCTAGTAAACCTTCTATTGGATGACCGTTCATTCTATCGTAGTGTATATTCTCGAATCTGAACCGTCGTAAATAGTGGACGATGCAATTTCAAAACGAATCCGATTTCTGTCTGTATATCATTGCCGCATCTTTAAAATTTTGTCTGACAAAATGTTTTTCAAAATTGTTACGTTTGGTGCTGAAAGTGTTGTTACTGCAGCAGTACTTGTCGATAAATCTGGTGTTGTTGTTGTTGCAGCAGGTTTTGTTGTAACAGCTTTTGTTGTTGTAGCAGGTTTTGTTGTTGCAGCAGGTTTTGTTGTTGTAGCAGGGTGATGTGTCTCCTCTGAAATTCTTTTACCAATTTGCGATAACCCGTTTAGCTGACTCGTTACCCTTCATGATGCTGACGAGATCTCGTTCGCCTATAGGGCTTCTCATTTGGTTCCGAAGTTTTATAACCGAATTATAAAAGTCATCGAACGGCTCTTGACCCTGTTGTCGTCTATCGAGCAATTTTCTTTGAATATCGAAATCGGTTTCATATCGATGAAACTTTTCTATCAAGACCTGTTTAAACTCTTTCCAATTCGATACACCATTCAGTCGACGGTGATCCCAGAACCAATCAAACGCAGGACCTCGCAATAAAAGGTGAAAAGAACTAGCTATTTCCTCTCAACTACAACCAAAGCCTGCCTGAAGGGTCTCCACCTGAAAACGAAATCTTCTATACTTGTGGTTTTGTTCGTTCCATCAAAAGTAATCCCCCATTTATCGACGCGAAGTCCGGGCGTTGAGCGCACCGATTATTCGATGCTGCTGGTGGCAAAGGTACAGAATTACGGTTGCCAGTTTCCTGAAAAGATGGCTGTTGTGTCTGAATGGGTGGCGGTGGTTGCGAAAAATCTGGAAAAGTCCAGCCTTGTTGCTGAGAGACGTTCGATGGACTTTGCGAGTTCCCACCGAGGCTTCGATGAATTATCCTTGGCATCAATTCCATTATTCGGTCTTCAAATCATCATGAGTCACCACCCTGGCAACGTTAATCTGCTGATTGTTTTGAGCTGGTGGTCTAAATGGAACATTGCCCTTGCGAAAATCATCCACCACTCCGATAGCACTCATGCTACTAAATGTTGGGGTTACTATATATATACTATTCCCCGACAGATTACCTCCACTAGCACCCAACTCTTCCTCATCCGGAAACTCTACCACCGTTTCATTCAGATTGGCCGTTTTCGGAATCGCTCCCGTATCACTCCCTACTGGGTTTGTACCCCTCGGTAGCGTTGGAGGCATTCTCCCAATGTTACGTATAATAAAACAAAGAAGAAGAAAATAAATACCGAGCAGGAAAACAAATAACAACTGCCCAGATCTGAATCTGTGAAAGTAACAAAACTGACTGGCTATGAATTGAGTGGCCCGTTAACACCAAAAATGTTAAATACCCACGAAAGACCAAATGATTCGACATACGATACTACCCAAAGCCAAATAAAACCAATTAAAAAAAACTCCTTAAACTCCCTATGGGAAATAAAATTGTGATCAGTTAATCGATTAACCGAATTATAAACACTAGTTAATATTCAAACAATGTTCTTTATTATTAGTAAAATCATGTTATTCACTGTTACCATTTTGATTTGGGGTTAAGATAGAATTATTTTCATCCATAATCTCCAAATCGGAAATTGTGATAATGTCATGTCATGCCTTTTTAACTTCACATCCACAATAAATTACACGTAAAACTCTAAGGCAAAACAACGTCGTCTCCCCGCTAATAATATAGCAAGTTTGACCACTAGTATTTTATATTTGCGTATATGTATTTCAATATAAAAAAGTGATTTTCTTAATCATGAAATTTTTTTAAAGAAGTACTCAACTGTAGCTAGAAGTTTTTCTCGTAATTTACTCAATATACTTTTCCGACAAGAAACCCTATATTTTAATTTTATTTTTAAACGTTTGTTAATATTTATTTCAACTCTGGAAGTTCAGGGACTTCAAAATGACAACTTTTTTTTTTTTAATTCTACCCTTATTGTTTTGCCATGCTTTGGATGTTCTATAGATAAATCTTATTTCCAATGACAAGCCAAATATTATTTCTTTGAAGAAAATGCCAACAAAGCCCATTTTGGGACCACAATTTTTGCTGGAAGATGTAAAACATTGTTTATTAATACTAATTCACACTAGATTACAAAATGCGAGTTTCGCCAAAACGAGTGGAAAAAAATAAAGAACTGTTGGAATAGAATAAAGAACTGTTGGAATTGAATAAAGAGCTTTTGGTATAGAATATTGTATGTTATATCCGTTATTAATACCCGTTTTAGAATAATTGACGAATTTCAGGCATCGATTTTTTACAGCATATTTTTGAATATTTTTTTTGCATATTTTGATTCTAAGAGCATATTTTTGATAAAAATCCCAATTTCTATACTTTTTTAGCAAATTAAAAAAAAAAAAAAAAACTCCAAAATCGTAAATTTTTGAATTATATTCCTAACTCGTCAAAATGCATTTTCTAGTGTTAGAATTCCACAAAGAACCAAGAAAAGTGTTTTTTTTTAACGATTTTTTGCGATTTTTTTTTTCAATGCAAAAATCGAGGAAAAAATGTAGACGATTTTCAGAATTAGTTTTTTTTTTTGTGCAAAAATCTAATTCTATTTTTACAATTTGTTTGAATATATTATCTATTTTATTTTTTAATAATGCTAGAATGTTTAATTTTATATATCAATTATAAATAATAAAAAAATGATCTTTAAAGTATTTGTTCGGAACTTCTCGTGTACGCACTACGATGCTGATATAAACTACTGAGAAACCCAGAAGACCTTTACATTTTTAAAGAGTATGGATGAATTATTTGAATTTTGTATACCCTCTTCCACATACTGTGATGGGGGTATATATCAGTTTGTCATTCCGTTTGTAACGCATCGAAATATAGTTATAAGACCCCATAAAGTATATATATGGGTTCTTAGACTATATATTCTTGATCCTTATTAAATTTTAAGACGATTTAGCATTGTCGGTCTGTCTGTCTATTGAAATTTCGATCACGGCGCGAACACACAATACGGACTGCTCATTTTTATACAGATTGAAGTTAATACACTTACTTGCACCACTTTTTTTCCGCAAATAATTAAAGTCAATGCACTTGCTTACGCAACATAATTTTAAAGTCAATACACTAAATTCCATAACGACACACTTAATAAATTTAGCTCAGTAAATTTTAGTAAAAATATTAAGTTTATTGAAAAGACAATACACCTAAAGAAGTGCAACAATAAACAAAACATACAAACAAAAATAAATATTAAACTATAGACAAGTAAGCATAATTGTGTTATCCCTAATTTTAGAATAAGTTATTTTGTGATTATAAAAAGAAAGAATTAAATAAAGAATTCAGTTGATATTTGGTATTACAAACGGATTGACGCGTTTATTTCTTCGCTCACGTAACTTTTACGAAATGAACGGCTGAAAGGGTATTAGTGAAAATGTGAAGGTACCTCTACAATTTCCATGCGATTGGTGTATAATACACTGTATATTAGTACAAATTCATAGTAGCGTCTGGTGTATAAAATATAACGTAATATTTTTTCACCAGACGCTACGAGGTGAATAATATTTGAAATTCACCTCAAGTTTTTATCAGAACAATTTTATTTCACCACAAAAATAGTTTTTCATCTCAAACATTTTTTTCCACCCAATTTATTTTTTACATCCAAAAAAAGGTTCTGCACCTCAATATTTTGTTTCACCTCTAACATATTTTTTTAAATATTTTGTTGTAGTTTCATTTGTAAGGGATTATTGGTAAAACCAAATTGAATGCATGCATAGAATGCATATAGAAAAATGTTGGTAAAATATTAATACGCGAACTTAACAAATTGATATAAAAACCATAATTGTTTTTTAAACTAAAACAAGATAATTATTTTCTTTTTAATGGTTTTTTGTATTGTGTTATTCATAGAAAAAAACTCAATTTTCAAAGAATAAAATGTTAATTTAATAATGTAATTAATTCTTTTCGTGTAAATCAGATCAATACTATATAATATCTAACATGGATTCATTTCTTCGTATTTTTTTTTCAGCTGTGCTTAAATGCGGTCGATGAGTTTTGCGATGTTGTCTTAAACCAGCTAATTGTGCATATTCCTTATCACAATCTTGACATTTAAAACGTTTTACTTCATCATGAATTAGTTTGTGATTTCTTAAATACTTTTCAGTAGTAAAACCTTTACCACAAATATCGCAAAAAAAATCACGTATTTTAAGATGCGCTTTGACGTGATCATTTAGTGATACCAATTGATTAAAACCATGTTTACAAATGTGACATTCATAACGAAACCGCTTTTCATGACGCCGTATATGATTGTCATAGTCACGGCTTACTCTGAAACTGCTACCACATATCTGACACAAAAAGGGTTTCTCACCAGTATGACCAATCAAATGCCTCTCTAATTCGGTTTTAACTGGATAAGCTTTGCCACATATTTTACACGGAAAACTTGTTATACTCAAATGTCGTTTTGCATGTTTTACGTACGTATCGAATGTTTTAAATCCCATTTTACAAAGTGGACAGTTGAATGGTTTAGTGTTGTGATGAGCAGCAAAATGTATATGATAGATTTCGTACCTCTGAATAATTTCATTACAAATGGCGCATTTAAATGGTCCCTGGCTTTCACTCAAAAATGACAATTCCTGATAATATTGAAATGAATTTATAAATTCCGAGTTTTCCAATTCACATTTTAATTGTTGTTCTTTATCTTTTGAATAGAAGCGATTTACGTATTTGATGTAGTATTGTAAATTTTCTAAGGAAATATCAAGATTATAATTTTGTTTTAAATCGTCCACCATTTTTTTGAGCGCTTCATCCCTTTTGGCTGCAATACCAAAGTTTATATTATTGACCTGCCATATATCATCATATTTTTTATAGAGTCCAATTATAGTTGGCAATATTGAAAGATCCAATTTTTTCTATTAAAAAAGAAAAAAATAATTGTTAATTGTTAAAAAAATATTCGCTTATATTATGTTAAAACAACTGTAATTTCAGTTAAAAAGGCGACAAAGTTAATTATCGTTTAAATAACTACAAATGTAGTTGCTTTTAACTGTTGAAAAACAACTAATAAATGTAGAAACAACTGACAATTTTTTACTACAAAAACTGTAAACATTGGTAAAACTACTGTTTTTAACAGTTATCTTTTCGGTATTTTAAAAATATTTTTTTAATAAAAAAAAATATATTTTTCTTTCAAATACAATAAACATTTGTATTTCCTGCATCTTGCTTAAAATGCAGTCAAAATTAAAAACGGTACTCCAGTTAAAATGTTTTTATGCATTGGATGATACAATGGCATTTTCCAAATATTATTTGCAAACTATTAGCATATCAATAATTACCAGAGACCGGAAGTTCATGCAAATGCATTCCCCCAATGCATAGTTTTGTATACTTTGTTTTAAATGCATATTTTTAAAGTATATTTTTACTTATTTTGCATTAAATGCATATAATTATATAATTTTTTGCTTAAAATGCGTGTTTTTATTGTATTTTTCTTAACTTTTCGTAAAAAGTCCATTTTTCATTAATTTTATTTTTTTAAAGTGATTTTAACAACATACACACAAAAAAATACATTTTTGGCTGGCATTGGTACCCCTTTTAATTTTAAATTAATTAAAATTGTTTTATTACCTATTTCAATGTAAAGACGCCTTGTAAGTTTTAATATCGAACTGTTCTAAAAAAATTTTTAATTTTTAATTTAAAAAAAATATATGTATAATTTTTCTGTTTATTTTCAACAACCAATTGAAAAAAATTCTTTGTTGTTTTTATTTGCAAAAATAATATAAAATTAGATAATTTTCGTGGTAAGCAACATAATTTTGTAAACATATGTATGTATTTATATATTGAATTTATTGTTTTAGGCAAAGAAGAAGCAACTTCAATTAATGCAGGGACGGCAGGCAATACCGCTAAAATACCGTTATAGATTCAATATCCTTTCAACTAACTATCAATATTTCTAAAGCACCTTTAACAAAATAATTAAAATACCGTTGCCGATATAACTAAAATACCAATATCCTTAAAATACTTTACCGAAATAACTAAAATACCGTTATCGCTAAAATACTGTTACCGAAATAATTAAAATAGCGTTATACTTAAAATATAATTACCGCAATAATAGAAAAATGGTTTTTCTATAGGAAAAAATATTCAGAATCTGAGGGTTTTTCGATAAGTAAAAATCCTCAGATTTTATCAGATTATTTCGGTAATGCTATTTTAAGGATAATGCTATTTAAATTATTTCAGTGACTTTATTTTAGCGATAACAGTATTTTAGTTATTTCGGTAACTTTATTTTAGCGATAACAGTATTTTAGTTATTTCGGTAACAGTATTTTAATGTATTTAAAAAAAAAACCTTTTCCTTTAGGAAAATGTCCTCAGAATCCGAAGCTTTTTCAGTAGGAAAAATACCTCAGTGTAGTGTGTTTGACAAGTCTGCGTTACCATACCGTCTGTATGTAACTAGAGACCCACACTTTGTGGAATGTTGTTTGTCCACAACATACCAACCCTACTAGCGTGAGATTTTGCAAGCTATGTAAAATCCCACACTACTATAATTTATGTTTAAGTAGTTCTAAGCATTTTTGATTTAATAAAGAAAACAGTTGCTCAGTAGAGCTCAAGAACAATCACTACTTTATTTTAATAACTCTACATGGCGACCGTGATAGGACGGTAGTATATATATAAAGTGAATAAAGGGTTGGGTCCAACAGGACCTGACCCTTCAGTGTAAAAACTAAAAAAAAAACTGAACAATAACAAATAAAAAAACATTTTACAAGTGCAATTAAAATCAAAGAATAACTGAACTTAATAATTAATTCGTTTTTTTTAATGGTACAAAAAAAAAAAAAAAAAAAAAAAAACAGAATAAAAGAATAAAAGAAAATTAAAAATTTTTGAACAAAAAAAAAATTTTAGTTTCTATTAAAATTATATAAATTTAAATGACAAAATATACCTTGTTGATATAAAATAAGAATAATATACGTAAGAAAAATTGTGCCACCTACATTTACAAAATACTGAAGCAAGTGCATACTGATGAAGGAAGATGCAATGTAACAACATTGCCGGAGACACACGCCAAGTGCTCCAAGGGTGGTGTGGCCAAAACACCACCAGGAAAACAAGACCAGCATGAATAAGGTAATGAAAGATATTTTGGGTCGCTTCAAGGACTTGCAATTCTTCACTGGTGAATCTATGGACTGCAATGGTATGATTGACATGTTTGAATATCGTGAAATTGATGGACAAAATCAACCCATCTTAATGTTCTTCAAGCATGGTTTGGAAGAAGAAAAATGCTAATTCAACCTACAACAACATCATCACAATACATAAAAATACACCTACTCCTCGTTATACGGCTCAGATTTTTATAATGACCAAGCGAGGGGCTTTTATGCCTCCTTAATAAGTGTCATTGCTATTTTCCTTACCATTTATATTGTCTACGGTGTATAAGGGGCGGGGAGTCAAATTGTTGTTTGGTTGTTTACTGACAAAGGTATAACACTGGCCATTAAATAACCAAATGCAGCAACAATTTCGACTACTGTGCCCCATATACACTCGTAAGGAATACTGATTTCATTTTTTTTTCTTATTTTGTTATGACAGGCAGATTTCGTATAGACTTCTGCAACATACGCGGACTGAGAGCGAATTTCTTTTCTGTATATGCTCACATTCGTTTTCATAGGCCGGAGGTTTTCGCCTTATGTGAAACTCAGGTTTGTGAGGATGCTGATCCACAGGATTTTCACATACCTGGGTATCACCTTCTATCACTTTTTTCTCTACATAGGGGCCTTGCAATGTACATTCGCGATGATGTTGTGTACCAGTATCAGCAACAGCTGCACTGTAATGATAAGGAATTTAGCTATCTTTGGGTTAAATTCCAGATCAGGTCACACATATTGCAAACACGGAATTGGCTAAATCCCTTGATGGCTTCGATGCCCTTTCCGACACAATTTCGAAAATCTTGGAGAGTTGTCCGAATAGTGAAATCGTAGTTGCTGGTGATTTTAATATCCACAACTCATCCTGGATTCGCCATTCGAGTCATACAACTCCCGAGGGCCAATACGTTGAGCTTTTCGCCGCGCATAATGATCTTGCGCAACTTGTGAATGAGCCAACACACAATGTATGTGTTGAAGGGCAATCGCGGAACACTCTCGACCTCTTCCTCACTTCTCACCCTGAAAAGTATGAAGTGAAAATACTTGCACCTCTCGGCAATTCGGATCACAGTACTATTTCTGCATCTTTTTCATATTCTACTCTTCGTAGCGTTTCCAACTTAGCGCCAAAACGCTCTATTTTCCTATATGAAAAAGCTCGTTGGGCCGAGCTCAACGATTTCTTTCGGCATTTTAACTGGAAAATCTGTTTTCTCGACGACAACGTCGATGCCGCTGCAGAAATGGTAGTCAATATTATTATGCTAGGAATGAAACTTTTTATTCCAACGAAGCATATTTCGGCTAAATCAAAACACAAGTGTTGGTTTAACCAGAAGTGCAAAAATGCAGTCAGATCCAGAGAGGCAGCGTTCAGTAATTGGCGTTCGAATAAGGCGAGAACCGAGTGTGCCAAGGTACTTAGACGCGAAAAGGTTTTATACGAACAGCGTCTACGTGCCAAAGTTCTTTCTGCTCCTCGGGGCAGTAAGACCTTTTGGTCGTTTGTTAAAAGAGTAAGGGATAATGCTAGTTCTTCTATTCCAACTCTTTTAAAGGACGATCAATCATTCATTGACCCGGTTGATAAGGCCAACGTTTTCGCTGAACTTTTTGCAAAAAATTCTTTCTTGCCGGAAAGCGATCAACCACTGCCCGTTCTCGAAAGGGTATCCTATACTATGCCTTTGATTTTCTTTCGGGCCCGGGCAGTCAAAAGGGTTCTTGCGGATCTCAACGTAAATAAGTCACCGGGGCCGGATGGCATATCAGCACTGGTGCTGAAACAGTGCTCTTTAACGTTGGCACGTCCATTGGCAAAACTTTTCAGCTCTTCGTACCGTGCGGGAATTTTCCCCTCATGCTGGAAGGTGGCCAATGTCCAGCCTATCCCTAAAAAGGGTGCGGCTAACAACCCTAAAAATTACCGCCCAATCGCAATTTGCTCTGCGCTCTCCAAAGTGATGGAGACCATGGTTAACCACCATCTTGTGAAATATTTAGAGACCAATTCACTTTTAAATGATCGACAGTATGGCTTCCGTAGTGGTCGATCTACGGGAGACCTGTTGGCGTTTCTATCGGAACGTTGGAGCCGGTCAATCCACCGCTTTGGTGAGAGTAAAGTGGTTGCTCTAGATATTTCTAAGGCGTTCGATCGTGTGTGGCACGGGGCACTCGTGACTAAGCTAGTTGCTTTTGGTATCGGTAATGTCTTCTCTCGATTTATAACGAGTTTTCTCAGAGACCGCACTATACGTGTTGTTTTAGATGGGGTCTCATCAAACGAGTTTCAGCTAAATTCAGGGGTACCGCAAGGTTCTGTTCTTTCTCCTACCCTTTTTCTTATTTTTATTAATGACCTTCTTGGTCAGACCATCAACCCTATCTACTCTTTTGCAGATGACAGCAACATTTGTCATTCATTTTCATTCGATCACAGGCCAAGCTCTTTGGAGATAGAGGGCATGCGGCAGAACATGAATGACACACTCAATCAAGACCTTTCTACAATCTCCGAGTGGGGTCGCGCGAATAAGGTCGATTTTAATGCATGCAAGACCCAATGTTGTATGTTAACCCACAGACGGACTGTGGAATTGACATTGTCATCTGTAACTATGGATGGTATAGGTATTGAGGAATCGGATACTCTTGATGTTCTGGGCATGAGAATACAGTGTGATGTCCGTTGGAATAAGCACGTATTTCAAGTGTCGAAAGAGGCATTCAAGTGTCTCGGTTTTCTAAAACGGTGCAATACTTACTTCACTCCATCCGATCTCCTTACTATTTATACCAGCTATATCCGGCCAAAAATGGAATACAACTCTCATATATGGGCAGGGTCTCCATTGTCTATTCTGAAGCTTCTGGACCGTGTTCAGGGGAGGGCGGTGAAGCTTATCAATGACAGTAGTGTATCCAACTCCATTGATTCATTGGAGCATCGTCGGAATGTGGGTTGTGTGACACTTTTCTATCGATATTACCATGGGAGATGCTCATCTGAGATAAGTGAACTTATTCCACGAGCCCGAGTTTTTATTCGTAATACTCGCTTATCTAGTAGAGCACATCCGTTTGTAGTTGATTGTCCTGTGTTTCGCACAGTAACAGGGAAGACTTCTGCGGGAAGTTTGTTCCACATACGAATCGTTCGACTAAAAAACGAATTTTCTCTGTAATGCGTACAGAGAAAATTCGTTTTTTAGTCGAACGATTCGTATGTGGAACAAACTTCCCGCAGAAGTCTTCCCTGTTACTTACAATTTAGAAAAATTTAAATCAAATATCCACAAACACTACTCCCTCTTTCCTCCTT
Source organism: Delia radicum (assembly GCA_021234595.1). NCBI lineage: Eukaryota > Metazoa > Arthropoda > Insecta > Diptera > Anthomyiidae > Delia > Delia radicum. The sequence continues at coordinate 37,443,895 of CM037852.1, read as the reverse complement.
CCCATACCTTATTTTCCTGATCAATACAATGCACTGCATGAGTAGGGGGCATCCCCTGAGTATTGGTTAAATTATAAAAAAAAAAAACATCAATAACAGATTTAAACAAGGTAAACATAGTTTAAGCTATAGCGTCGTCTGTTTCGTACAGTACAGTTCAAGTCCAATAATGTTTAATGTTTTTAAATAATTTTAAATTCAATAAAAATTTGAATACTTAGAATTTTTCAAAATCTTTTTTTATATTTTTAATTCAAAATCGAACTCTTTCTATTTCTGTAATTTAAACTTCTGGCAATTTTTCTTAAAACAAAAAGTCACCCCTAAACGTAATAGAAACCTTATAATTTTATTTATTTAAACGACCCTACGACACGATATTACTAATAAATATAGTTATTTTAAGAAAATTAAGTAGACTTAAAATATCACAAACAGAAAAATTAAAAGAATTTCAAAACAATGTTGCCAAATTATTTGCGAAATAAATTAAAGAAAAACTAAAATTAGGTATAAGAACTTTAATAAAAACTTAAAAACAAAATATCGGCGTTAATTAAAATATGAATTTTTAAATTAAATATGATATAAATTAAACATAAAATCGAATTGGTTGCTAATATAAAATTAATAAAATTTAAAATTAAAACTACATAAATCTTCTTAAAATTGTGGTATTGTTAATTTTTAATTATTTTAAAATTGGTTTTAATATACTTTTTAAAATATTTAAAACACAACGTTTTTAAAATTTTGAAAAACTTGTATGCAAATTTTGTAAATTTGCTAGGAAAAAATTAAAGATTTGCTTTAAAAGTTTTTAATTTAAAAATACTTAAAAATTTTATTTTAATTTTTCTGAAAATTGAAAATTTTGTATGAAAAATTTTAGATTTTGTATGACAAATTTAATTTTTTGTATGACAAATTTAATTTTTTGTATGAAAAATTTAAAATGTTGTAAGAAAAAAATTTGTACGAATGGTTTTAAATTTTGAATGAAATACATTAAATTTTAAGTTTTGTATAAAAAACTTGAAATGTTTTTAATTTTGTATGAAGAATTTGGTATGAAACTTTTACATATCGTATGAAACCCCTAAAATTTTAAAAACTTTGAAATATCTTTAAATTTTAATAATTTGTATGTAAAATTAAAAAAAAAAAATTATGAAGCATTCTAAAGTTTAGATTTTCAATTTAAAACTTGCATGAAAAATTTAAAATTTTGTACAAAAAGTATTAAATTTTGTATAAAAAAGTTTTAAATTTTAAAATTTTGGTGTGAAATTTTTATATTTCGTATGAAAAACCTAGTTTTAAAAACTTTAAAAAAAAAATTTAATTTTTTGTCTCTTTAAACATTTTTTTTATATATACATTGCAAAAACGGAGGATAATTTAAACATAATATTAATCAAATATTATAATTACCAATACGAAAGAAACAATATAAAATTAGTTAATTGAAATTAATTAAAAAAAAGAGAAAGAAAGTTCAAATAAAAAAAAAATTATTTTAATAAAAGATTATTATCTTTTCAAGATCATTGAATATTATTTGAAGTTCATTGATTATTTAAAATTACTAACAATCTAATAGCTGTTTTATTTTTATTGACTATGGTGACTCCTACGGGACACTCCCCTAGTGCAATAAAAATCTACCGGTCATCAAATGATGTATGACCTATATTTGCCGTTGCAATTGGGATCTGTCTAAATGAAGGTGACGGATAACGGATGCCACGACAAATATATAATTTTTTTTATAATTACTGAAAACAACTAACAAATCGAAATCCCTGTTAATATCAACCCAATTAAACTTAGTTTAAGTAAATCAATGTAAACTTGATTTTTGCATATGTAATGGGTTGCATTATTGACAGAGATGGATAAGACCAGTGTTTTACACTGTAAATTTTATTCTTGATTTAAAAAAAACAAACTGGCCGCACTTTCATGTGCATTAAAGTGCCAAAAATCTTACATTTACGAAAATTTAATAACTTTACATTAAAGTTATCCTTATTTGGAATCATTTCTCCAACACCAGGAATGCGAGAAAATGATTAAATGGCAGCACTAATCTGTGCACAAAATATGCCACACTATTTAATCATTAATTTATTTTTTTAGACCGACCAAACATAATGAAGTATAATAAACTTTTTATGGAATTTTTAAAAAAATATTTTTGAATATCCAATTATTAATATTATCAATTTTTTTTTTGTTTCTGTCTTAAATAAATTTCGTAAACTAAAATTAGGAATTCGGAAAATTTCCAACGACACAAAAATAAAGTTCCTCAGATATTAAAGAAAATTTAATGAATCATTTTTGTATTTATGAAAATGATGCCATGACCAATGGATAAAAATTCGTTATAGTTTTCCTTGCAAACAACAAGAAAAACCCTTATAATAGGCGAATTGACATTGGAAATTTTCTAAAGTAATACTGAATTGAAATAGAAGTCTTTGAAATTAAATTTTTGTAGACTTTGCTATTAGATTAGATTATATGGCACTATGCACCGCGACCAACTTAGGTCTTTTGTGCTGCCTAAAGTTACCCTAAAGATTCAAGCTACCTATAAAGCCAATAATCCTATTAGGCAAAATCTTCATAATGTCCGAAGGGGAGACAAAGCGATCGCCAAGAAACTTGGCACGAATTTCACAAAGCCTCGGACATTCGCAAAGAACATGCTCCGATGTCTCAGCTACCAGTTCGCAAAACCTACACTCATCCGTGTCCGAAAGACCCCTTTTGCGCAGGTGGTACCTCAGATTGCAGTGTCCAGTCAAGTAAGACACCAGGGTTCTCAAGTCACCCCTCCCGAGGGACAAGAGTCTCCTCGATCCTGCACTGGAAAAAGAAATTAATCTCTTAGCCTGTCGTTGGCCAAGAGAGTTTTCCCAATAGAGAGAGAATTCTGATTCCCTCCACGACCCGAGCTTCTCCCTAACATACCCCAAAGGTATACCACAGAATGGTTCAGGGCCAATAAAGGGCCTTCGGGCCCCGCAATTAGCAAGACAATCTGCCCTCTCGTTGCCCTCGTGACCAGGAACCCACCCTAAGGTAAGCGAGTTGCGCCCGCCAAGTCGGTTAAGAGCCAGAATGCATTCCATGACCAGACCAGATGACACCTCATAGGACATTAAAGCCCTTAATGCCGCCTGACTGTCAGAAAGAATGTAGATGCTAGATCTAATAGTGCCCCTTCGTAGACACTCCTCCGCGCAGACACAGATAGCAAAAATCTCTGCCTGAAAAATGGAGGGGTATCTTCCCATGGGTAAGGCCCGTTGGAAACCTGGTCCAGAGACACCCGCACCAGTGTCACCATTCGCATGCTTTGAGCCATCTGTGAACCATATCTGAGAACCCCGTTCTGGCTCCCAGGATCTGTTGGTCCACATGGCCCTGTCGAACAGCATCACTTTAAAGTTCCTATCAAAGATGTACTCCGGTGACCTCCTATCCGTAACCTTTGTAATCGGGTAATCAATTAGGATACTAGAAATCCTCATGTGACCCCTTAGATCACCTCCCCTCATGTCACCGAATTCTCTAAGTCTGGAGGATCCTATGCAGGCAGCCTCCATTACAAAAATATGCAATGGTGGTATCCCCAGCATAACCCCCATGGCATCCGTCGGGCAGGTTCCGCCTGCCCCTGTTATGCCAATACACATAAGACGGTAGATCCTCTTGAGAGCATCCCTTGCCCCTACCTGTTCAACCTTTGGCCACCATGCCAGGGCAGCATAGGTGATCATAGGTTTAACAATGGTGTTAAACGACCAGTAGACCATCTGCGGCCTTAGACCTCATGTCTTACCAAAAAGCCTTTGGCAGGCATAATATGCCCTTGTGGCCTTTTTGGAGACATAGTCAAGATGTTCATTCCAGGTAAGGGATCTGTCAAGAGTCACGCCGAGGTACTTAACACTACTGGAAAAGCCCACCGTGGCCCCATCAAGGACAGGCATTGTCAGGTTAAGTTTCCTCCTATTCGTAAATGGTACCAGGATTGTCTTCGACGGGTTGACAGACAAGCCCTTTTCCCGGCACCAAGAAAGAGTATAGTTCAGAGCCTGCTGCATACGTTCGGATATGGTCCTATCATCAAATCCCACTACAGAAATGACAAGATCATCCGCGTATCCATAAGTCCTGAAACCCAGGTCGTTCAAACCTTCGAGTAGTTCATCAATGACCAGCGTCCAGAGTAACGGCGACAAAACACCCCCCTGTGGACAGCCCCTAGTCGCATTTACGGTCCTACTAGTAGTCCCTATGCCGAACGTGATTATTCTAGAGCGCACAGTGGGATAAATCACAAAATTTGTGGAAATAATTCGGCCATTTGTTAACTTGTGGTCCGATTGCAATGAAATTTGGAACATGCATAAAAGACATAAAATGGAGTTTAAGTTTTGATTTTGAACCTTCCACACCCTTTGGGGGCGGTAAAATGGCTGCCCAAAGTTGGGTACTTTTTTCATAAAAAATTTTGAGTGTTTGCCATTTTTTTGTTTCTCATCCGATTTTCAAAAAATTAACATATTAGTAATCTTCTTGTAAAGATGAACAAAAAAACATGCTTTAATGTGTGGGTTACCTCCAATAGTTTCCGAGATATTCCGATTTGAAAATGTGAAATTCCAAATTTTGTCCGACTCAGGTCCAAAGTTTTCCAAATATCGGGAGAAAATTGGGACCAATTTTCGTTTTAAAATAACGGTTATTTAGCCAATAAAATTCTTGATTGAATAAAAAAAAATTAGTTCAATATCTTGTTTCAGTCAAAAATTACATTAGTTTAAAGTAGAAATTAAAAAATAAAGTAAATTTTGGCGATATTTTCCCCAAAAAGCACCAAACTTTTTATCGCTCCAGACAAATATTTTTCTTCTGAACATATAAAGTATGTATACTTTTCTGGAAGGTCTTTTTATATAAATGCGAGTTGTGGTAAAAAAAATTTTGATTTGTAAATACTTTTCCCCCCATCCGCTTCCAAAGTTGCCATATTTTTGAGGTAAATATCAACTTTAACTCACAGTTAAAATTTGTGCACGCCTCCAATTGGGTAGTGGAAACCGGTTTTAGATACTCCAACAGATACATAATGTTGTGCGTAAGTCATTTCCAATCCCCGCTTTAAAAGACGACATGGCAGCAAAAAACGAAAAAAAATCCCATTTTTGGAAATTTTTTTTTTTTTTGTAGGAATTGTTTTCAGAAAATCATAAATTCTGACATTTGTTCCGATTTGTTGACCTTAAAGTCTAGTTAAATCCAAAAAATCATTCGATTATGTCTATTAATAACTATTTTATTGAATAGTGAAAATTTTCATTTAAGCAAAAACTGAAATTTCTACCTTTATATTTGGATTACCCAAGTTTTTGTTTTACCAAGATGGCTAACTTCAACCTTTTTTAAAAAAAATCGCAATCTTCAGGTAATGGCAAACACTTAAAATTTTTTATGAAAAAAGTACCCAACTTTGGGCAGCCATTTTGCCGCCCCCAAAGGGTCTGGAAGGACCACAAGTTAACAAATGGCCGAATTATTTCCACAAATTTTGTGATTTATCCCACTGTGGAGCGTAGCATCTCCAAAGTCCAATTGATGATAATTGTAGAGATGTCCTTTCTAACCATGGACACCCTAATTGCCTCGTAGGACGTGTTGTCAAAGGCGCCCTGTATATCAATAAAGGCACAAAGGGCAATATTCTTTGCCTCTAGTGCCCGTTCTATTGTAGTGACAACATAATGGACAGCAGTCTCGGTAGATTTACTCCGTTGATACGCAAACTGTAATTTGTGTATCGGCTTTCGCCTTAGGTAAGTATCCCTAATGTACTGGTCCAAGACTTTCTCCATTGTTTTAAGGAGAAACGATCTCAGGCTAATTGGTCTAAAGGATTTGGGCAGTTGTTCAGACTTCTTCCCCGCCTTCGGTATAAAGACCACTCTAACATCCCTCCACGGCGTCGGTACATGACCGAATAACAGACTAGATCTAAATATCCTAACCAGTTGTGGGACAATTAAATCCATCCCTTTCTGCAACAGACAAGGATAGATCCCATCCGGACCCGGAGATTTGAATGAAGAGAATTCACCTATCGCCCATTTTACCCTGTTCTCCTGAAAGACAGCACTAGATAGGCGTACATTTCTGCCTGTTAGGTCTGGAATTCGTTGAATCACGACAGACCCGCAGTTGTCAACGCATCCTGGGAAGTGCGTATCAAGTAGGAGTTCACAGGTTTCAATGGGAGATTCAGTGTAGGTACCATACGGCCTCTTGAGAGTACATAGAAAATTCGTATGATCCTGGGACAGGGCCTTTTGTAGACGCACCGCCTCAGGAAGATCAGAGATCTTCTCACAGTAGTTGCGCCACGTGGACCTCTTGGATCTACGTAGTTCTTTATTGTACTCAGTGAGCGCTGCCTTATAGGTAACCCAGTCTCCCGTTTCCTTGGCCCTATTGAACAGTCTTCTGGCCTCCCTTTTGAGCTTATCCAGACCATCGTTCCACCATGGAACATCCCTCTTCGTCCTCCTGGTCTTTTCAGGACAGCTCAGAGTATAAGCAGAAGTTAAATTTGAATGAATATCAGATGCTACATGATCAATTTCGCTTGTGCTCAAGATGAGCCCTTTAGAAAGATCTGCACCGTTTTCCAAATGATGACGAAAATTTTCCCAGTTTGTACATCTGGGATTACGATAGATCTGGCATGAGTCCAATGAACTAACAACATCGAATACCAGGTGTTGGTGGTCAGACAATGATACTTCATTGGAGACATGCCAATTAGAGATGGCGAAAGAAATATCAGAGCTAGTAAGAGTGAGATCTAAGACCTCTGACCTAATAGCATTCCTGAAAGTCGGCTCGTCACCCCTATTTGCTATGTTTATATTATTTGACTTTGCTAAGTCAAATCATCATTATTAAGGGAATATAATTTTTATTCCCATACATTAACAACAAAGAAACTTTGAATATTTTTTGTTACGTTTTAATTGTTTTACAACTATAATTGTTGTAATTATTATTTCTTATTGTTGTAAATATTAAGGTTCCTTTGAAATTCCTAAGATTTTGTTACGAAACTCATATCTAAATTGTACGTTAGTGGGCTGGTGACATTTGTGAACCTTCCTAAGTGTGTACCTTGCTCTTTTCTCCGACTGCTTCAGTCAACGTGGATTCTTTTATTTTATAGGAAAATTACACTCACCCCGATATATGGACATAAGCAGAAAAATTGTACACACATATATTAATTTTAACTTAGACAAAGACTATAAACGGGTTTCAGACGGACGTTATTATCAGATAATTAGACTTTAATATCAGCAGTGCTTATATATTGCCTGCTCTTAACCCCCTCCCTACCTATGTCTTCTGTTGGTTTTGAAGACCCAAATAATTGCACTACGGAATTTAATTAAATAATTTCAGACCATGATTTTCAATTTAGCAATCCATCCTTGTTTTATTTTACAATGAATTAAATTTATATTTATGGTGGTTTATAATTTCCATATTTTCAAATTTCGACAGGACTTAGTTTAACTTTAGATATAAGTGTCACCCTAATGACAAAAAAAATTATCAAGGAAAAATGTAAATACTAACCCGAAATTATAAAGATAAAAAGAAATTTTAAAAGATAGATATAACGCAAAATTGATACTGAACAATGTTTACGAATATGGATAATTTAGAGCAGAAAAAAAATACTTGTAACAAAAAAAAAGAAGAATAAGAAATTGCAATAAATTAAGTTGGAGTAGGAAGACATATCAAGATCAAAACAAATTACAACAATAATTTTAATATTCCATACTAATAGAGTTTGTACTCTTCGTACTCCAACAACAAAAAAAAAACGCAAAATTTTAAATAAAACCAAACTCAATAACAATATATAAAAAAAATAATTGTTTACTCACTGTTGTTGTTGCTGTCTGGAATCGGCTGATGTGGAAGATCTTCTCCATCGATGCACTAATTGTAATTCCAATCATATCAGAGACAACAAAAATGTCTCTTTTTCACTGAGTTTAGTTAAATAATATAAAATTTTGCACCAAAAAAAAAAATTTATAATATAAAAATGAATTCACCAAATTTTTAACTCTAATCACTAAATTATTTTTAACCTATAATTGGCTTTACACTTAAAATTATTAAAATTGTTTCGTTAATAAACCTGGTTCACTTGTTTGCTCTGTAATTTTATTTTATTTTTCTGTCGGTATGTCGACTTCTTTGCTTTTACTTTAGCACTAAAATTCTTTTTTTTTTTTTTTTTTTTTGAAGAAGTAAATGAAGTCAAAATATCGAGGGAAAAAGAGATTGGAAAAAACCAAGTTTGAAAGAATTAGAAATAGTAAGAACAAGCAAGGAACAAATTTATGAATGAAATTATGTTTTCTTCTTTTCGTTTTTTTTTCTTTTCTTATATCAAAAAAAAAAAATTACGAATGAATTTGAAACAAAGCAAAAAAAATTATAGTAAACTGAAATTACTATTATTTTTAATAGCAAACATACGAGGGTAATTGAAAAATGTGAAATATAAATTTTGAAAAGTTATCTTAAATAGTAATTTTTTTGTTTCATTTTGATTTGATTTTAATTAATTTAGAATTATTTGGCCTAAATTAGCAATTCATTAATTAGGGTTAAGTTTTAATGCCACAACTCAAAAATTAATTAAGTTTTTGATAAGTTTCAGAAGGTTGAATTTTCCTTTAAATTCTAAAACATTTTTTATAAATCGTGGAGTATACTTGGTTATTGTCCGGTTTAAGTCAGGGTCGTAAAATGTTTGGCACAAAACAAAAGTTATGTAACGCCTTGATGTAATTATGATATATACAGTATATATATAACACCGCGTGGTGCCCTTCAAGTGCCCTCGATTTTACCGGCACAAATTATCTAAAATTTAATAAAAATTCGTTGTAAATCAAAACTACGCCAATTGTAGGAAATATTATCCTCTTACCTCATTTAGATTATCGGGAAAATATGGGATTACCCGTGGTGGCTAAAATTTGGCAGGTGGTGTCGGGACCACATGCGCGAATTTATACTTAAAATATTCACTATTTTTATTCTTCACAATGGTATTATTGGAAATGATTTCGTAATTTTATAATCCTACAATAAATTTATACATATTGCAGAAATATTCAAATAATATAATTTCATTTTATAATTACCAGTAGCTTTGTATATAAAAAAAAATGTGATCGCAGTATAAATTAAATTTATATAAAACTACTGTACTCTTTTAGTTTTAATTGAAAGACAATCGTACGCTATTAAGGTTTTAAACTCAATGACATTTCAATATCAAGCCAATCTCGATATTACCAACGTTTCTTATGTATTAAAATCAATTTTATAGAGAAATTTAAGAGACAAATATAAAATGAAACATTCGATAACATTAATCTATTATTCGATTTCGATTATTTTAGGGTTTTCCTACCATGTCCTGGGTACTCATTTAAGAATTACGGAATATTACAAAAATCTATAAAACCAACCTAGAACAAAATATGTTTTGCAGCACAGTTGCCAAAACATAGAAAAGGTTGGAAAATCCTGCTCTTTTCATGGCACTCCATCCAAAAAAACTTAAATTATCCGTTTTTATCGCCTTCCAGTAAGATATGAATTTTACAAGTTCAAAACATTTGAAAAATTAAAATCCCTAACGATGCTGGAACAAACGGTATTTGAAAATAAATGATAATTCATATTACTTTTGCGTTTTTTTTGCGGTTTAAAAATAATATATATATTTTTTTTTTTTTCACAGAGTTGTTTAGCCAATTTAGCCAACGATTTTTCATAATATGGTTACTAGCGATTATCGATCAAACGTCGAATAATTTCGAGATTTTCAAATGTCTTAGTTATCTGTTTTCAACAAAAAAACAACTGTTTCAAAATTACTGAGGCCAAAAAAAAATAAACTAGAAAAATTGATGGTTTAACTGCTCCTTATATCCTTTCCATGATAAAATTCACGCCTACGCGTTTCGTAATCCTCCAATTCATAAAGGTTATTACCCTTAAGGCTAACGACTTTAGCTTTTATAAATTTAGGAGCAAACTTTGCACAAAATTTGTTACCGGCATTGCTTAGAGTAAAATTCCTCCTGTAAACCGTTTCGCCGATATTAAATATTTTATTACTACTCCGCAAATTATATCTCTTTGCTGAATTTTCAAAAGCGTTTGTCATATGCTGCACAACGTTTTTACGAATAATATCTAATTTGTCCCTAGGGTTTAAAATTTGACAATCAAAGGATCCTAAACGACGATGTAATTCAAAATCAGAGGCGTGTGTTATCATACTCTGCCCAAACAAAGCATAATAGGGACTGCATCTAATCGATTGGTGAAACGAGCTCCGAATAGCTTCGGCGATATCGGGTAAATGTGCGTCCCATTCAGAATGGTCTTTGGGAATATAGGATCTTATTCCAGTGATAATTGTGCGATTTACGCGTTCGCTCGCGTTGGCCTGTGGGCCGTAAAGAGCAGTAAAAACATGTTTTACCCCACGATCCTTTAAACAATTCTCAAATAATGAACATTTAAATTGTTTGCCATTATCACTCAAAAGCATTTCGGGTGTACCAAAAATGGGAAAAATGTCATCTTTTAGAAACGAAACAACAGCTGATGATGTAAATTTTCTAATGGGCTTGAGAAAAGGGAACTTGGTTAACTGGTCCAACAATATTATAATGCCAATATTACCCCTTTTCGACCTAGGGTACGGACCCAACAAATCAATATATACATTCTGAAAAGGACGGACAGCGGAAAAGTGATTCACCATAGGAGGCCTCAGTGAAGTATTAGGGGCTTTTGTTTGCTTGCAAACTGTGCAACTTGAAATAAACTCTTTTACGTCATTTGACATTTTTGGCCAATAAAAATTCAATTTTAATCTTTCCAATGTTTTCGCCACCCCACCGTGACATTTATTAGGAGGGGAATGGGCATTTTCAATTACAGAACTTACTAAAGTAGCAGGGACCCAGATTTTCCAAATAAAAATTTCATTTTCAGAATCGCCATCAGCAAAATCACACCGTTTATAAATTTTATTCTCAACAACTTTAACGTCAGGTAGTTTAGATTGATTTTCCATGATATTGTTCCTTAATTCAACATATGCTTCGGAATCAAATTCAGGAGAAGCCAAATTAATTAATGGGCGAACCTCCAATTCCTCAACTGGATTAAAATTTTGGCGTGATAAACTATCGGGCACAACATTTTGCGACCCACGACGATGCTCAATTTTAATACGGTACCCTTGTAGCTTCAGAGACCAGCGCGCCAACCTGCCCGAAAGATCGGTTTGGCGCATTAGCCACTGAAGGCTGGAGTGGTCTGTTACAACCAAGAAGTCCTGGCCCTCCACATAGGGTCTAAATTTTTTTAATGCAAGGATCACAGATAAGCATTCCAACTCAGTCACGCTGTAATTTGACTGAGCTTTATTAAGCTTTTTTGAAAAGAAAGCCACCGGCAACTCCTGACCGTTTTCATCTCTTTGCGCTAAAACGGCACCTACTCCGAATTTACTGGCATCGCATTGAAGAATAAAGGGCCTGCTGTAATCTGGGCTTACTAACACAGGAGCTGCAGAAAGTTTACCCTTTAAACTTTCAAATGCACTTTGGGCCTCCTCATTCCATGAAAAATTGTTTCCCTTTTTTAACAAATTGGTGAGTGGTACGGTAATTGAAGCAAAATTATCAACGAATCGCCGATACCACCCGGCCATGCCGAGGAATCTTCGCAAGTGCTTCACCGATGTCGGACGAGGGTAATCGGTTACAGCCGATATCTTTTCGGGATCGGTACGTAAAGTACCATTACCCACCACATAACCAAGGTATTGGACTTCTTTGATACAAAACTTACTTTTTCGGACATTAATAGTGAGACCGGCTTGACGTAACTTACTCGCAACTTCAGACAAAACTGCCATATGTTGATCGAAAGACTCGGAAATAATGAGTAAATCGTCAAGATAGACGAAAACCTCTTGCTTCAAATGACATGGAATTACGTGGTCCATTAATCGACAAAGAGCTTGTGGGGCATTAGTTAGGCCGAACGGCATAACACAATAACGGTATAATGGGCGGTTTGGAACTGTAAAGCAAGTATAATCACGCGATTTTATAGATAAAGGTATCTGCCAAAAGGCACGGCGTAAATCTAATGATGAAATAAATTCAGCTTTGGGTAAACGGCTTAAAATTCCCTCAATATGAGGTAAAGGGTAGGCATCCTTAACAGTAACACTGTTAAGTTTCCTAGAATCTAGACACAGACGGACTTTTTCGGACTTTCTAACAAGGACAACCGGACTGGACCACGGACTACATGGAGGAGCCTCCTCAATAACACCGAGCTTTAACATTTCATCGATTTCGCTATGAACCAACTTCTCTATCGCGGGGGAAATTGGAAAGTACCGTTGCTTAACAGGACGTGTACCCGGTTCCAATTCTATTTCGTGTTCTAAAAGTGAAGTTTTACCCAGCCCATCAATCTCATAAGAAGGAAATAAATTTTTCACCGATTCTAAGCGTAATTCCTGGTTAGATGTCATCTCATGTTTTTCATATTCCACTAAATTCGAATCTCCAATGATATTAACTTCCGAGATAATATCAGGAGCCAATGAGAACTTTCTCCAAAAGTCTACTCCTAATATAATCTCCTGGGCCAACGACGGAACTATATAAAAATCAATCGTTTGAGTTTTATCCTTAAAACTAACATTGGTTTTGAAATTAGCAAACACAATCTGTTGCTTACCATCAGCAGTACTGACGTAAGTTTTATGTTGTCTAAAATTGTTTTTACTACAAAGATCCTTGGCCAAGTTTCCTCCTAAACATGAAACTTGAGCTCCACTATCTAACAATCCTAAACGCTTCTCTCCAAAAATTTCAATTTCGCCATAAGGCCTAAGATCATTCGTCCTATTTGTTATTGAACAAATTAAAGCGGCCAGCGATTTCATTGAAGATTTTATATTTTTCCAAAAATTTAATTGACGAGATGAAGAACGTTGTTTTCTGCGACTAATCTGGGCATTAGGAGTATTATTAAATATTTTTTTTCTTTTTTCATCATAAATTTTAAGACGAATATCATATGGAACTATTTCCCGAAGCTGAGAATCCGAAGATTTCATACGTTCGGTTATCAAGTCAGGGTTTTTAAGGACTTTCAAAACTTTCAATTGGGGTTCGAGTGGTCCGGGCGAAGGTTCTGTTTCACACCTTCGCTCGACCGCGAGTTTCCCGGACTACATTTGTTACAATTTGGCTTATAAATGCCCACGGCTCCACATCCATAACAAAAAGTAGTTCGGTCCTCTAGACAATCAAAATACCTATGGCCACTGTTACGGCAATTCCAACATACCAAATTATTTGTAGAACCTCTAGCCAATTCACTAATCTCCGACTCTGGCAAAACTTCATTTCCCAATTCCTCATCACCCTCAATAAAAACTTCATTTATTGGTCTACGCTGAAATGTGCCTCTAGTCAAATTGCTATCAGATTTAGAAATTTCCTTAAATAAATTCTCACCTTTTATACAAAGACGACGTAAATCTGCTACAGAACTTATATTTACATACAACAACTGCTGGCGTATTTTGGGACGTAACCCACGCTGCAAAATATCCACTATTTCCTGTTCACGCAAAGGAGTGGATAAATCTTCGGCGATTTTATAAATTGCATTTTTGTAATCGTCAAAAGATTCAGAAGGAGTTTGTCGCCGAGCACGCATATCCTCCTTAATATCTATATCCGATCGGTGTTGCTCAAAATTTGTGCGCAAAGCTTCACATAAAACTGGCCATGTAACCCTATTTACAGTACGGCGAAAATGCCAGTACCAATCCTTAGCGTCCTTTGTAAATAAACTTTGGACATGTTCGCAAAATAAATTAAAATTACCATTTAGGGTATCGTGAACCAGCGATTCTATTCTATATATAAAGTTATCAACTGAAAGCCTAGCCGATCCATCGAACTTAATGTCCCAGCTGTTTATCAAGTTAGCAACTTTATAATAATTATTCATAACTGTGATATCACTTACACGCTCATCGAATCTATTATGGGAAATATTAGAAGGTCTGTTATTATTTTCCGCAAAATTAGGCATATCACGAGGCCACTCGGGATCGTTATAGCGAGATGGATTTGCACCCTCTGGAGGAGCAGGGTTAGCCGTTGGAACAACCAAATTAAGATTACCTAATGCACTCGCTAATGCTACTTCAATAATACGATTCACGCGCTCATCTAAATCTTGAAAAATTGTTGCTTGTCGTGCAGACACAACCGCAGAAACAATGCTACGAATTCGGCTATCCTCATTATTATCAGCTGAGCCTGAATTATTATCATTAGAATTAGCTTCGCGAGCAGAATTATTTTCCTGGGCAGCAGGTTCAGTACCTGAATCTCGTGGCTGAGATTGATTCAAAGCATGAGTTGAAGTGGATGGTACAATTGAAATTAAATTTTGTGACATATTTGGGTTGTTTGGTGGGTGACTTGTAGCACGTGACCTGGTACGAGCACCCCTATTGGCAGTTGTAGTTACTCCAAATTCACGGCTATTACAATGAGTTCTACACTGAGGACAAGTAGCATTACGTTTTAACCAGGTTATTAAACAATTACGATGAAATTGGTGGTTACATGAAGTTCGCAACACCTCATCAGTACCAATTCCATTTAAATTTTCCCTACAAATAGTACAAACTTGGGTGGACAGATTATCACTACTGTGACGCAATGACATTTTCTTCCAATATTAAATTCTAAACTAATTATACCCGTATAATTCGTTAATGATCGATAGTTCTATATTGAACTTAATTTATTTTAATCAAAATAATAATAAAGTTTCAAAATACAATTGGTCTTACTTTTATTTAATCTATTTCCGTAGTCAAAATTTATATATTAAAGTCTAAATATTTATAACTTTCATAGAAAGTTAACAAGGATTTTATAATTCGGTAAAGAACATGAACAGAAATCAGAATTCTTTATTCGCAAAATTAAACCTTACAAAAACAAGAAACCATATTAAGGAGATAACTATTTGAGTAGGGTAATCAGACTCGTTTCTTCAAATCTGAATAAATTTCCCAAATACTCTAATAGTAAACGGACCAAAGTTTGAAATTTAGTTGATAATTTAGCGTGGTAATAAGGACTTAATTAAAAAAAAATATTATCCTATATAAATTCCAACGCCAAAACTCAAAAATAAAAGATTATTTAATTTTTGTCATTTTGTCTAAGGCACATATAAATCGAAGATGGATTTTTCTAAATTTTTATTTTTCATGTGGCCTGAGCGTATCGGGCCCCACGTTGGGCGCCATTCTGTTACGAAACTCATATCTAAATTGTACGTTAGTGGGCTGGTGACATTTGTGAACCTTCCTAAGTGTGTACCTTGCTCTTTTCTCCGACTGCTTCAGTCAACGTGGATTCTTTTATTTTATAGGAAAATTACACTCACCCCGATATATGGACATAAGCAGAAAAATTGTACACACATATATTAATTTTAACTTAGACAAAGACTATAAACGGGTTTCAGACGGACGTTATTATCAGATAATTAGACTTTAATATCAGCAGTGCTTATATATTGCCTGCTCTTAACCCCCTCCCTACCTATGTCTTCTGTTGGTTTTGAAGACCCAAATAATTGCACTACGGAATTTAATTAAATAATTTCAGACCATGATTTTCAATTTAGCAATCCATCCTTGTTTTATTTTACAATGAATTAAATTTATATTTATGGTGGTTTATAATTTCCATATTTTCAAATTTCGACAGGACTTAGTTTAACTTTAGATATAAGTGTCACCCTAATGACAAAAAAAATTATCAAGGAAAAATGTAAATACTAACCCGAAATTATAAAGATAAAAGAAATTTTAAAAGATAGATATAACGCAAAATTGATACTGAACAATGTTTACGAATATGGATAATTTAGAGCAGAAAAAAAATACTTGTAACAAAAAAAAAGAAGAATAAGAAATTGCAATAAATTAAGTTGGAGTAGGAAGACATATCAAGATCAAAACAAATTACAACAATAATTTTAATATTCCATACTAATAGAGTTTGTACTCTTCGTACTCCAACAACAAAAAAAAAACGCAAAATTTTAAATAAAACCAAACTCAATAACAATATATAAAAAAAATAATTGTTTACTCACTGTTGTTGTTGCTGTCTGGAATCGGCTGATGTGGAAGATCTTCTCCATCGATGCACTAATTGTAATTCCAATCATATCAGAGACAACAAAAATGTCTCTTTTTCACTGAGTTTAGTTAAATAATATAAAATTTTGCACCAAAAAAAAAAATTTATAATATAAAAATGAATTCACCAAATTTTTAACTCTAATCACTAAATTATTTTTAACCTATAATTGGCTTTACACTTAAAATTATTAAAATTGTTTCGTTAATAAACCTGGTTCACTTGTTTGCTCTGTAATTTTATTTTATTTTTCTGTCGGTATGTCGACTTCTTTGCTTTTACTTTAGCACTAAAATTCTTTTTTTTTTTTTTTTTTTTGAAGAAGTAAATGAAGTCAAAATATCGAGGGAAAAAGAGATTGGAAAAAACCAAGTTTGAAAGAATTAGAAATAGTAAGAACAAGCAAGGAACAAATTTATGAATGAAATTATGTTTTCTTCTTTTTCGTTTTTTTTTCTTTTCTTATATCAAAAAAAAAATTACGAATGAATTTGAAACAAAGCAAAAAAAATTATAGTAAACTGAAATTACTATTATTTTTAATAGCAAACATACGAGGGTAATTGAAAAATGTGAAATATAAATTTTGAAAAGTTATCTTAAATAGTAATTTTTTTGTTTCATTTTGATTTGATTTTAATTAATTTAGAATTATTTGGCCTAAATTAGCAATTCATTAATTAGGGTTAAGTTTTAATGCCACAACTCAAAAATTAATTAAGTTTTTGATAAGTTTCAGAAGGTTGAATTTTCCTTTAAATTCTAAAACATTTTTTATAAATCGTGGAGTATACTTGGTTATTGTCCGGTTTAAGTCAGGGTCGTAAAATGTTTGGCACAAAACAAAAGTTATGTAACGCCTTGATGTAATTATGATATATACAGTATATATATAACACCGCGTGGTGCCCTTCAAGTGCCCTCGATTTTACCGGCACAAATTATCTAAAATTTAATAAAAATTCGTTGTAAATCAAAACTACGCCAATTGTAGGAAATATTATCCTCTTACCTCATTTAGATTATCGGGAAAATATGGGATTACCCGTGGTGGCTAAAATTTGGCAGGTGGTGTCGGGACCACATGCGCGAATTTATACTTAAAATATTCACTATTTTTATTCTTCACAATGGTATTATTGGAAATGATTTCGTAATTTTATAATCCTACAATAAATTTATACATATTGCAGAAATATTCAAATAATATAATTTCATTTTATAATTACCAGTAGCTTTGTATATAAAAAAAAATGTGATCGCAGTATAAATTAAATTTATATAAAACTACTGTACTCTTTTAGTTTTAATTGAAAGACAATCGTACGCTATTAAGGTTTTAAACTCAATGACATTTCAATATCAAGCCAATCTCGATATTACCAACGTTTCTTATGTATTAAAATCAATTTTATAGAGAAATTTAAGAGACAAATATAAAATGAAACATTCGATAACATTAATCTATTATTCGATTTCGATTATTTTAGGGTTTTCCTACCATGTCCTGGGTACTCATTTAAGAATTACGGAATATTACAAAAATCTATAAAACCAACCTAGAACAATTTCTCAAAATCCTCTTGGAAATCCTTTTCCCTCGGATATGAGCCTTGAGCAAGGATCCACCCAATTTACAATTCATTTGTAATATAATATTTTGTACAATGGAACGATTTTTAGTATCATTGCATAAGGTACGAGAGTTGATGACCTGCTATGGAATCGGTATTTCAGCACAACATATTTTCTTTATAGCCGAATATAAAATTATGTATTCTAACATGGCATTAATAAAAACTCGCAATTTTCCCTTGCATGTTGTTACATTTTAAATTGGAATTGAAAATCTTGTGAGAATTCCAAGAAATTTCCATTTCCATCATCACGATAAATTATAACACTCTTAAAGGCCTGTAATGCCGAAATAAAACTCGAACGAAGGCCACTAACTATTTCTTCACGTTTTGATTGTATTACTGCTTTACTATATCATTTTGTATAGTTTTGATTTAGCAATGCTGTAAAGACAGCTACTGAATTTCCCCTTTGTGCTGCATCATGATATAATTCTATGCCACAAATCATAACATTTTGAAGGGTATCTTAACGGCACCCACTTCTTGATCTGAAGGACATTTTAACAACAACTACTAACGAAATGCTGTATGTATAATGAAGCTTAAGCCTAAATAATCGTATAATCGATATATCTTGACCTTCATTAAAAATACCAGTATTTTCAAACACAAATTAATTTTATATTGTACTTTGAGTTTCCGTTTTGAATTCTCTTATGACCCAGTTTTTAACTTCAAAAATATTCTGTGTTACATCAGATCGTGCAACACCCCTGTTTTGTTTTTGACATAAAATTAAGGTTCTTTAGATTATCAACTAAACCATTATTGTTGAATTATAAATTATTATTATTGTTGAAGCCTGTATAGGATTCTCTTACCTGAAACCTTCAGGTTTAATCGTCCTTTATATTGTTCTTACTAATCTATATAGCTTTTAGAAGCTGGAACAAACTCACACATTTCATTTATGAGTCAATATACTCATAATTTTGTATTCCATTTCAAAGTATGGAAATTTAAGAAAACCAAATTAAATTTGGTTGGAATCTTTACACTGATGTAATCACTGTAAGCTATTACGTAAGTTTAGATTTCATCAGTACATGTTCCATTATGCTTGTCTTTATTTATTTATTTATTTCTTTATATATATATCTTATTCTGCTCTTTTGTTTTGTTGAATTTAGTTTACTTTTATTTATTTATTTATTTATTTATTTTTTTGTATGGAGATTAATATTACAATTTACTTAATGCTAAATTTTATGTTTGTTTTACAATTGTTTTTTTTTTAGATTAACCATTTCCTTACAACGCACTATGTGTGTAATACGTACACAATGATCCAATTATGTATTATTTCGTAATGTAATAACGTTGAATTAATCCGCGTATTAAAAGTATTTATATACTTTACATGACTTAAATGAAACCATGCAATTTCGACTCAGTTTCCGTCTATAAATTTCATGTAGACTTAAATAAAACTGCGCGATACGGACTCGGTTTCCGTCATATTTGTATGATTCACGTTATTGGTTTTTACAAACCAGGAATGGATCTCATTATCAACATCAAAATTGATTCGATTTCGTTGCTCTCAAAAGCAATAGATTCAACACTTGTGCATACTATACGGATGCATCAAACATCGAAAATTGATTCTTATACTTCATTATATCATAACATATTTACCCTGATGCGAATACGTTAGTAAGTCCTAACGGTATATTTACCCTTACTGAATTTTGATAAAGGTGCTTATAGTTTCAAAAGAGACTAATATAAATTTGAGGGAGACGTCCATCAAATTTTTAAATAATAAATGGCAGCGCGTTATGAAAATAATTCTTGATGAATTATATATATATACGGTACATTAGCCAGCCCCTTTGTTAATAGGATATTGACCTAGACTCAATCGTCCTAATGCCCGTAATTTCAAGCAATATATACCTACCGGTGCTTAGATACCTACCCGATTTTGTTCGTGTACACGGTAGGTATCTAAGCACCAGTAGGTATATATTGCTTGAAATTACGGCCATAAGTCTTGAAAAAGTAGACGGCAAGGCGAGGTGAACGGAGCCCG
Source organism: Delia radicum (assembly GCA_021234595.1). Taxonomy (NCBI): domain Eukaryota; kingdom Metazoa; phylum Arthropoda; class Insecta; order Diptera; family Anthomyiidae; genus Delia; species Delia radicum. The sequence continues at coordinate 37,423,784 of CM037852.1, read as the reverse complement.
TTAAATAGGCCACATATATTTTGGATGGTATAATAAAAAGTGCACTTTTTGATAAGCATTATAGAAATGCGCAATCGCGATTGTTGTTAGTACCGGGGTATTCCAAAAGAATATTTAGAGTTCTGATCTTAAATTGATAGAGCAGCTTGAGTGCTCTGGTCTGATCAAAGCTTAAATATTGTGTCAAATAAAGACAGGAAACCCAATACCGGAACTATAATTCCGAAGAAGTTGTATACCAAGTCTATTAAATAGACTTAGTGTTTTGAAGTTAAGGCAAGCTATTGCTAAAGGCATTAGACATAGTTCCACACGCCTCAGGTCCCGAGACCGGCAATTAGAGTCCTCTTCCTAAAACTTAATAAAGAAAAACGACGTGCCAAACAAATAAGACAACTAAATTGCTAATGTATTCGAACATTACATTAGACATTAGTAGCACCATGGATAATTTTTAATAATGAAAATAATAATAGAACGATTCAGTAAGAGGAGAAGGGTAAAAAGTTTACCTTGCAGTGATCAACGAGCTGCACTGCCAATAGGATTTTCTCGTAAAATCTATAAATTATTTTGTAAATCTAAAAATTTTTTTTTGTATTTTTCGGTTAACTAGCTTTTACACTAAGTGTAAACAGCAAAACATTCTTTAATTAATGATAAATTCTTAATATACTTAGACACAGCGCAATTATTTATGGTATTAAAATACACACAATCTATAATAAATATCGCTAATAATTCTCGCATGTCCTTTATTAACAACCAATATTATTACCTGAATTATTACTTTTGAATTTGGACACTTGGAAATACAATTATTACCAAGTCCCATTTTTTTTTTGAAAACATCGCATTCTTTGACATTAATGACCTTGCGGTAATGGCCATACCGGCGGGTACATGTAATTGAAAGGCATGTGATGTGTTTGATCTTAAGCCATTACATGGTGAATTGACAAATCATTTGAAAATTACAGTATTATAGAGAAAAATGAAAACATAAGTTACAAATGATACAGAGATAAAATGTTGGTTGATTTCGCTTTTATATACTTGAGCGATACATTTTATTTTTGAACAAAAATTTTTTTATGAAGATGAATTGCAATAATTTAAATCGTCTCTTAAATCCTTTCTCTAATTATATTTTACTATGATCATTTTTTTTTTATTTCATTAAAAAGTTTTATAATAAATTGAAACCAATGTTATTAGAAATAGTTTCTTATTTAAGATCGTTGGTTTAAATTTCCTGTTGTTAATGCAATGTAATATTTTTATTAAATAAGTTATATAAAAAGATCGATCAATAAGCTACTCTAATTGATCAATCTTTTTTCTGAAAAGGGGAGGTGTAGTGTGTTTGACAAGTCTGCGTTACCATACCTAGGGACCCACACTTTGTGGAATGTTGTTTGTCCACAACATACCAACCCTACTAGCGTGAGATTTTGCAAGCTATGTAAAATCCCACACTACTATAATTTATGTTTAAGTAGTTCTAAGCATTTTTGATTTAATAAAGAAAACAGTTGCTCAGTAGAGCTCAAGAACAATCACTACTTTATTTTAATAACTCTACATCAGTATCTGAGTGTTTTTCCACAGAAAAAAACCTCAGAATCTGAGGGTTATTCTATTAAAAATGTCCTTCAAATCTGAAGGGGTTTCTATAGGAAAAATTTCTCAGAATCTAAAGGTTTTTCTAAAGAAAAAAGTCCTCAGAACCTGGGGGTTTTCTATAGGAAAAAGTCCTCAGAATTTTTATAGAAAAAAATCTTTAGAATCTGAGGGTTTTTCTATAGGTAAGTCCTCAGAATCTAAGGGTTTTTCTATAGGAAAACGTCTATAGGAAAACGTCATTTATCTAATTACATCAGATTAGACACAATTATATGAGCCCATATTTCGGATGATATAGCCTCACATAGAAATTGATATGACTACATAAATTGGGAATACAAAAATCAAACTTATAATTTAAAACATGAAAAATTATTAATTTAAATGCCTTTCTTTTCACGGCTTTCGTTAATTTTCTGCGAAACCATCAAAATCCCAATTAAGACTTTTAGAAGAAAAGTTCGAAGAAAATTAATGGTTTCCGACCGAGTATTCGGAGTTCGGCCAAAAAATGGTGTTCGGCCTTCGGCCAAATATTTTCCGAACTCCGTGTATTTGAAGAAAATAAGTACATTTTCAGAATAAATTCTTTAAGTTCTAGTGCAATTCGTTACATATTTTATTAAAAATAACAAAGTTTAAGCATTGCATTTTTTTCAAAAGACAACATTAAAATAATTGAACTCATTATTTCATATTTTTAAAAGAAAATTGTAAATTAGCTTTTTTTGAGATTTATTCATGTTTATTCAAATTAAAAAGTTCGGCTTCAGCTACAGCTTCGGCCGAACATTGATAATCTGGCCGAAGTTCGGCTACGGCTTCGGCCAAAAAAAGTGAGCTCGGTCGGATACTAAAAAATAATATTAAAAAAATATTAAGTGCATATTTTATAGTTTTTTAAGATTTTTCATGCATATTAGGAGCCCAAAACACACTTTTTTAGTACATAATGTTCATGCCCCTGATAATAACAAATTTAAACTAAACAAGAATTTTTTAAAACTCGATGTATTCTATTTTTAAATAACAAATTAAAAATAAAATTAATTTACTGTTTTGGTAGTTGTTTGTTAAAATACTAAAATAACTGCTTCAAGCAACTGTTAAAAAAATCAGTCATTTTGTTGTTTTGTATTACTTCATAGAAAAACAACTGTAATTGCAGTTAAAAACAACTACTACTGATTACTACTCAAACAAAAAAAATCTTTTTGAGTGTATTTTTTTCGCAAATATTTCAAGAAATAATCCATGATTTTGCAACTTAAATATAAAATATTGATGATAAACGTATTAATCAAAGCTCTGCCTATTCTGGAGGCTCTAACTTTTCTAAAACTTCGGGTTCTGATGAGATCTTTAGCCAGATCGAAATACTAGTATCAACCTAATGTTTGATTTGTTTATTTTTGTAAATATACGGAGGTTGAAAGCTCCACAGGTAGGAATAAGGGACAAAACACAAAAAAAAAGCAGCGTTGTCAATTAAAAATTCGAAAAAGCAGCGTTGTCAATTAAAATAAATGTGTATAAAAACAGTGACACCATCGTAATTCAATCTACATTTATCGAACTTAATTGGTTCATAATTAAAAGCTGAACCAAGTAAATGAATAACTAAAATCTTTTTTTTTTTAAGTTTATAAGTAACGTAATTCTGTTTTACAAGATTTTAGCACCAATAAATATTAAGAAAACATTGTTTATTTGGGGAACATTCATATGGCATCTCTCTTTTAGAACATATGACATCAAAACATGTGTTGAATCATATGTTATTAAAAGCGCGCTCATAAAGAAAAGAAAAATTTTTTCAAGTTTAATAATTATTGCTTAAATATACAAAAAAAATTTAAGTTACATATTTTTAACAATGTGTTACATATGTATATTATTGTTTTATATTTGCAGGGGCAAACATAGAAATGCGAAGCAATTGTATTACGTCCGGTATTGAACTATTTCCCATTTGTGGAAAAATTTTTTCCAAAATCATGACAAAGGCTGTTTTGTTAGCACGATAAAACCCTATGAACCTTTAAAAAAATCGTGACTTTTATTACTGTTTACAAAAAGAAAATAACACTTACGCAGAGTCTGTGATGGACAAAGGTCCGAAGCATCTCTTAAACCACGTTTTCTTATATTTACATTGTGGATTATTCTTCTTTTCAGTCATATAAAACTTGATATAAAGGCAGACGGCATTTTAAATTATTGTAAATTTTTGTTTTTTAATAAACAATGTTTTTGACAAGAAAACTATATGTTTTTGGCACTTCGATAATAATTTCGAAAAAAATTCGAGTTTTCGAAATTTTTTAGGATTTGAGAACACCAAATTTAAATTTCGTGTGATTTAACAAATTCGTTCTAATTGCAAAACGTTCTAAAGTAGGTACATTGGCGATTATTTTGGATTGCTTTTTGAACGTTCGCAAAAAGTACTTTGGGAGTACTTTTCTTACAAAATTTACAACGGTTTATGATATAAAAGCACTTTAGAAACGTTGTTTTAAGCGTTTTTCCTCTCCCTCTTTTACAAAATATATATCTGATTATTTAAAAAAACACTGTCACAATATTGGTTTAAAGCGTTTTGAAAGTGATCGAAAAAAAATTCTCTTCATCAATAAAAAAAGAGGCTGAAAAACTCTTTCTTATTTTTTACTTCTAAAATATATGTTTTTTTTTTGTGAAATGGGAAAAATCTGTATTTCAATTAATTGCATTGAAAATTTCAAATTGAAAACTTAAATTTTTTAATGAAATTGTTTGTTAATTAAAAATCTCGTTTTCTTTATGTAACTAATTTCAAATGTAACTTTTAATGTTTAATTTCCATGTATGGTAACAGATTCGTTGCGGGTATTGGGTAAGGGTAACGCTATTTTCTTTTATTTCGGTAACGGTATTTTAGGGGTATTTCAGTTATTTCGGTAAAGGCGTTAAAAGGGTAACGTTATTTTACATACGAACCATTTTCATTTTATTTATTTATATTATTTTCTAAATATTTATCATGTAACGTTATAAAACGGGTAGGAAAAGTTAATAATACGACTTAAATTAGCAAAAAAAAAAGGTATTGCTGCTTTAAAGAAAACGCTTTTTTAGATCATTTCGTTAATGGTATTTTAAGGGGGTAACGCTATTTTATTTATTTCGGTAACGGTATTTACGCGATAACGGTATTTTAGTTATTTCGGTAACGGTATTTTAATTATATCGGTATTTCAGTTATATCGGTAACGTTATTTTACGGATAAAGGGCTTTCAATTATTTCGGTAACGGTATTTTAGGGATAACCATAGTAGGTTGAATGGGGTTTGAATCGATAACGGTATTTAAGCGTTATTGCCTGCCAACCATGTTAATTTCTTTAGTTATTTAACAATTTTAATTGTTCAATCAAATTCAATCACACCGTAAAACATGGTTATCATTTGGGTCGTTTTAAAAACGCTTTAAACTAGTAAATCGAAATGTTTTGAAAACGATCTACCACCGTTTAAAGTGCTTTTAAATGCTTTCACGGTTGTATTTTTCTATATGGGTCGTTATTAATGAAAAATAAAATATATTTTACTGATGTGTCTAGTTTAGGTGCGGTAAAAATGAGAGAAAAACATCATTAAACATTAAAAGAAATTTTAATACTTAAATGAAAACTTAATTTCAGTAGATTTTAACATTTTAAGTCCGATTTCATGGTGTACGTTGAAATATCTCGGAAACTAACCGTGAGATTTTAATATATTTGTGATCAGTGTGCCAAAATTGTGCGAAATATTTCGTGCTCGTTATCCGGAAATACATTTTGCTGGTACAAAAGTAGATTTTGTCCAATCACTTACGTGCTTTGGTGTGATAATTGAAAAATAATCCTTGTTTTGGAAATATTTAAAAAACTAAATTTTTTTAATCATAGTTTTCAGCAGAGATGGCTATAGTTTTCCGATTTGACACAACTTTTCAGAATATACCTTTATGTCCTTGATAAAGGGTTTGTTAGAAAAATCTTTATATATAAATTTAAACACAGTTATTTGCAAGCAGTTATAAATAATATGATTTCAGCACCATAAATTTCACGTGAAAACACTTAATTTCAACGTTATTTCAATATCAAGATGTTTTTTATACAGGTATAGTATTTTAATTTGCCAAACTTTTTTAACTGGCTTCCATTTTGTCAGTAGTCAAGTGATTTGTGTTTAGTTTGGTTTGGCATTTAATCATGAATAGACTGACGGTTGAACAACGTTTCCAAATTGTGAAAACTTATTTTGAAAATCATGGTTCTGTTCGAAATACGTATCGCTCACGAATTTTGTTTAGCGATAAAGCTCACTTTATGTTCAATGAATACTTCAATAAACAAAATTGCCGTATTTGGAGTGATGATAATCCTCAAGTTACATCCAGAAAAACTGACTGTTTGGTGTGCTCTATGGGCTGATGGAATCATTTTTCCGTATTTCTTTAAAAACGATGCTGGTCATAACGTTACAGTCAATGGTGACCTCTATAGAGTAATGATTACTAACTTTTTCGTTCATCAATTGAACAACCATAATGTGCAGGAGCTGTTGTTTCAACAAGACGGCGCAAAATGTCACACAGCTCGTGCCACAATTAATTTATTGAAGGAAACGTTTGGTAACCGCATAGTTTCACGTTTCGAACCCGTGAATTGGCCTACAAAATCGTGCGATTTAACTCCGCTGGACTATTTTGTGTGGGTATATGTGAAGCCGCTGTGGGCGTTGTGGTGACTGGTTAGCACATTGGACTGTTACACAGATGGTCCCGGGTTCGATTCCCAGTGACGAAAACATCAATTTAGAAAAATAATATGTATAAGTTTTCTATCACTTATATGTATCGCTGCGCCCACCTTCGGTGATCCCATAGCACTTAACCCCACCGAAGTAAAATAATGAATCAGGGCTATGAAACAAAAAGCTTCAATAAATTCGCCAACTCTAAATCAGGTGGCGAGCAACAACTGTTCTAAGACTTATCTACTCGCGCAATTACAGTGTTGCCATGTTTTAAGCACTTCATCTTTCACCACCTTTCATCTATTCACTATCCCCTTTCCAAAGAAAGCAACACATTAATTAATAGGAATAATTTCCTGAGTGTTGCTTCTCTTTAAAAAAAAAATAAAAAAATATACCGCCACTACGTGATAAAAGACTAAAAAAAGACCCGTGTCTCCCAATTTTTCCCAAAGTCATGCACTTTTTTTTTATGGGCCGCCAAAGATTTGGGGCCTCGGTATCATTTTCGCAAAAAAGTGATCATTTTCTCGGGCTCATATCTTGCAAACCGTTCAGAATTTCGATTTACTCTCTGAGGCAAAGTTGTAGCTCTTGTCATAAAGAACAAAAATTGCGAACATATAAAATCAAAACTTCACCTTCCAGATCAAAATCGCAAAAAACTTAAAAAAATTCGATTTTTTTTTACCTTTTTTCCCGTGTTCAGGTCCATAGGTAGCAAACCGTTCAAAATTCAAGGAAACATTCAACTACAAAAATTTACCTAAGATAAATATAAACTTCCTGGGAATTATTCTTAACACCGTTTTTTAATTTCATTTGTTTTTTATTTACTTCAACATTGAGATACTATGCTATATATTACAAAAATATTAAAAAAAAAGTATTCGTATTATGTTTATAATGTTGATGGCCCTGGACTTGCAAATCGCGCTCTCTTAAGTTGTGGATCCAAATCGTCGTCCGAATCGTCCGAATCTGACTCTGATTCAGAACTTATGGTGTCCACAGGCACGTTGCTTCCAGACTGCCCTCCATCATCAGCTCTTTCTTCTTCAAATACTTCATTAACATTATACAGGGTGATCTTGTGACTCCACCAACATACCTGAAATGAATTAGAAAATAAATCAAAAAAGGAATGCAAAACAATGCATCAATAAAATTAATATTACCTCTGCAAGCAATGCGTTGAGGTTTTTGCCTTTATACCGTTTTTCCATGGGCATTGTGTGAAACCGTTCTCCTTGCTCATCGGATTCGGTAGGGAGTTGTTTGATAAAATCGTCAAAATGAAAATGAAGAAAATGCAGCTTTAATGTCATCGATGCGCCGATTATCTCAAAATAATGCAACATTTCTTTGACCCATTCTCTTGCTTCCGGTTCCGCGTCTCGATCCCCTCCCAAGACTCTGGTGCATACACGCTGAAGGTAAATCCATGCCATTGAATGATTTTCATCAAGCGATGAATCAAAGTTGCTCTTGAATAGCTTCCTAATGTCAGTGCCATTAAGTACGTTAAATGAAAACAAAAAATAAAGACAGAAAAGAAAACATTAACATAATGTAAATAGTACAATTAGGTGAACAAAAATTCGTTTTAAATTTACTACAATACCTTTTTTAATTTTGTCGTCGCTACGCTTTGGGAAAACGCTTTTCAAATAGTCGAATGCGTTTGGACAATTTACAACGGCCACTTCGATGAATTTTTTAACAATTCCCAATTTTATGTGGAGCGGTGGCAGCAAGATGTCTTGAGTATTGTCAATTAAAGGTGCATTCTTCAGTCTATGTTGTTCTATTTGTTCATCCACACTTCCTCTTGGCCTCCACGAATTACATTGGAATTGATTCAGAGGTGAGCGTGAATCCCAATTACAAAGAAAACAAAAGAATTTTGGGAAGCCGCCCTTATCGATGATCCCTTGCAAAATGTTGATGACCTTCAAATCACAGCAAATCTTCCATTTATTTTCGTAATATTTGATTTTTTCCATTATATCTTTCAATGTTTTATAGCTTTCTTTCATGTTCATACCCATTGCTAGCGGAATGGAAGGTTTTCGGTTCGACACATGCAACAACACTGCTTTCAAGCTTGAAACAGAACCATCAATAAATAATCTCCACTCACTAGCGATGTAGTTCATTCCCATTTTTACCACCAAAGCTTTTATATCGTTGCAGTAAGCAAACGAATTGTCATCATTTAGAGTGTAGAGCCTCTGAAATTCAGCTTGTCGTTTTCGGTACGCCGTAGAGTTAACATTAGCATGTGTGAGTTTTCTTTGCTTTAAAAAAGCTGTCAAAAATATTGCAAGTCGCTGCGATAATCCCAATATGGCCACAATGAAATCCATTTCCATTTGTGTTATTAGTTGTGGTCCATCTCTTCCCTGTTGGGGCTCATAATCGGTATCAAATGGATCTTCATAAGTAACACCACTTGCTCTACTCATTGCTGTAAATTCTATAGTACGATCTGGAGTTGGCGGCCTTGGTGATACAAAATTTTCAGGTCCAAGCACTGGTAGTGTGGCTGTTGCAGTTGCTTTATAAATTTTGTTCTTCTCAGCATGTCGATTTAGACGACATGTGTAATTTACGCATGCATAGCAACTGGTTGCATCATGATCACCTGGGCGATTAATCCAGTTTACCGGCTTACAATACTTCATGAGATTGTTATAAAATTGGCGACACACTGTATTAGGTGTGTAATTTTCACCGGTCAAGTCCACTTCGTCGAAAAACAATGTATATGCTCTTTTGAATTCACTAGTTAAAAGATTCTTTTCCATTTGAAATCTTGTAGATGTTTTTTTTCTGGTTTGATGACCGCAAACGTAGCAAAATAAATCAATTTTTTCACACTGCATACTGAAACTGTCAGTTACCACTGTTGTGTACGAATTATGTTGTAGCACTTTATATAACTTTCACCGCGACACCTTTATCACTTTTGCGGCTACCTAAGCGCTACCTAAACGGTGTTAAGAATTATTCCCAGGAAGTTTATATGTTGTAGAAATTTGTTTATTGAGATCTTAGGTAAATTTTTGTAGTTGATTGTTTCCTTGAATTTTGAACGGTTTGCTACCTATGCATCTGAACAGGATAAAAAAGGTAAAAAAAAATGAAATTAAAAAATTTTCGGCAAATTTTTCACTTTTGCGCGCTACCTAAACGGTGCTAAGAATTATTCCCAGGAAGTTTATATGTTGTAGAAATTTGTTTATTGAGATCTTAGGTAAATTTTTGTAGTTGATTGTTTCCTTGAATTTTGAACGGTTTGCTACCTATGCACCTGAACAGGAGAAAAAAGGTAAAAAATGAAATTAAAAAATGTTCGGCAAATTTTTCACTTTTGCGCGCTACCTAAACAGTGTTAAGAATCATCTGTAGGAAGTTTATATGTTCTAGAAATTTGTTTATTGAGATCTTAGGTAAATTTTTGTAGTTGATTGTTTCCTTGAATTTTGAACGGTTTGCTACCTATGCACCTGAACAGGAGAAACAAGGTAAAAAAAATGAAATTAAAAAAATTTCGGCAAATTTTTCACTTTTCGTCGGTTTGTTATTGGTTTGACCCACCGACCATTTTTGAAAAAATTGAGTTAGGTATGGTTTATATATAATGTAAATATACCCTTTCTAACTCCGAACCCCGTTTCACGTTATCTCGTATCATACCTGAGATATCCAGTATCTAATTTGATCTACCTGTCCATTTTGCATACAAAAATTAAAATGTATGTACCTTCTTTATCGTTTTCTCGATAACAACTTTTTGGCGTATGGGTCAAACCAATAATAAGCCGACGTTTTGCGCGCTACCTAAACAGTGTTAAGAATCATCTCTAGGAAGTTTATATGTTCTAAAAATTTGTTTATTGAGATCTTAGGTAAATTTTTGTAGTTGATTGTTTCCTTGAATTTTGAACGGTTTGCTACCTATGGACCTGAAAATGGGAAAAAAGGTAAAAAAAATCGATAACAACTTTTTGGCGTATGGGTCAAACCAATAATAAGCCGACGTTTTGCGCGCTACCTAAACAGTGTTAAGAATCATCTCTAGGAAGTTTATATGTTCTAAAAATTTGTTTATTGAGATCTTAGGTAAATTTTTGTAGTTGATTGTTTCCTTGAATTTTGAACGGTTTGCTACCTATGGACCTGAAAATGGGAAAAAAGGTAAAAAAAATCGATTTTTTTTAAGTTTTTTGCGATTTTGATCTGGAAGGTGAAGTTTTTTTGATTTTATATGTTCGCAATTTTTGTTCTTTATGACAAGAGCTACAACTTTGCCTCAGAGAGTAAATCGAAATTCTGAACGGTTTGCAAGATATGAGCCCGAGAAAATTATCACTTTTTTGCGAAAATGATACCGAGGCCCCAAATCTTTGGCGGCCTATAAAAAAAAAGTGCATGACTTTGGGAGACACGAGTCTTTTTTTTTAGTCTTTTATCACGTAGTGGTGTCCGTATATGGTTATTTTGCCATGACTTAAAAAATTACACACAGTGAAATTGGACCACCAGATTAGACTACGTCCGAGCCAGACGTGGCGGTCATATGCCAGAAGTCATATTAAAATTATAATGCCAGAAGATTATCTTTCGAAAAGTAAACTGCATGTCAATTTAAAAAATTCATCTTTGTTTTCCTCCATTTCAAAGTTCTATACCTCTATAAAAAAAAAACACCCTTTAGTTGACATGCAATCGGCTCTCGAAATAGGGATGCTAGACGTACTGTTTTTCGCAGTACATGTACTGTTTTTTATAAAATGTACTGTTTTATGCATATCACTTAAAACAGTACGCAACAGTGTGCAAATTCGGTTTCTATGGTCGGCGAAATTGATTTGATTAGCGATACTGGTGTCAAAGTAAACTTGTTCAGAATTTCGAAAATATTTGCTATCCGTAAGTAAAATAGTTGATGCTGGTGTGAAGGATGTGTAATGATGAAGTCATTGCTAATGCTAACCGTTGTGGTAATTTATTTGAAGTGAATATGAATTATTTGCGTCAGCCGCAAAATTAAGAAAAGCTGATGAAAGTGTATTGTGGCACAAGCCACAATACAGCAATCAATGCTACAATGAATTGGTTACTAAAGGTATGGTTACTGGTTTGCCAAAAGTATGTAAAAATGATTTTTGAGATATTTGTGTACAAAGCAAGCAGTGTCGTGAACCGTTCAAGTTAACTCAAAATAAATAGTTATGGCGCCTCCAACACATTTATTCGGATATGGGTGGTCCAATTAGTCTTACTGCTTCGAATGGTTCTAGATACTACCTGACGTCCATTGATGATGACTTAACCGTACTATCGTTGAAAAATTCAAAAACACCTGCAGAAATGTGGTTCGATCAAAAACCAGATGCATTAAAATTTAGAGTTTTTGGATGTGAGGTTTATGCTTGTGTAGCTGCACAAAAACGCAATAAGTTAGATGCTAAAAGTTAAACTTACGTGATGATACGGTATTGTCCAAATGGTTATCGGTTGTGGAACAAGGAAAGAATAAAGTGATTTTATCTAGAGACGTTAAGTTTAATGAAAATTTGTTTCCCTTTAAAAAGAAAACTTATATTACTACCCAGCCAGAAATTGCCAATGGTCTGAAAAATTAAGCACTGGCAGAGCATTGTTTGCCAATGGTCCAACAAATAAAGTTAGTTAAAGGTGCTTTGGCAGTACTTAACAAAATTTACAACAGTTAAAATAATAAAAGCACTGGCCCAGGTCTGGTTTAGAACGCTCTGTCAACGTTCGTACAAAGCGCTGTGCCAGTACGTGATATACAAAATTTACAACCGTAAAAATAGAAAAGCACTGGCACAGCACTGGCTTAGAACGCTTTTCCAACATTGGCAAAAAGTGCATTTGTAGTACTTATTTACTAAATTTACAACCGTTAACAAAATAAAAACAGTGGCACAACCCTTGTTCACAAAACTTTCCCAACGCTGGCCAAAAGTGTTTTGCCAGTGCTCTATTTACTAAATTTACAACCATTTATAAAAACGAAATTTAATGCATGTACTTGTTTTTAAATAAGTTAGCAGGTTTTAATAAAAAATAACAAATGAATAGCATTTTTTAAATTTTTTTACATAATTTAAAATTTAATTCTTTTTTCAAATCTTAAATAAATTTAAAATCAACTAAACATGAGCATATGGTATTCAAATCAAATTTATACACTAAAAAAAGTCTGTAAAGTCATCCACATTTTTGCTTGTAGAAAAATTGCTAATTTAGCAAATTTTTTTGCAAGTATCCTTCCAGCAAAAATGATGCTGACTTTACTATCATAAGTATTTACTCAAATCGTATTTAAAAACTTTTCTAATATATACCTTTATAAAATTTAAAATTACAAGATTGGAAAAACTCAAAACTAAATTGCAATTTATGATTTGAAGATAAGAAAATTAAGTTCTCCTATTATAGTCAGCACAAAGTATAGTTTTTGTACTAAGATTTTACTTAAGACATTTGTTTTCAATTTTTTTTTTATTAAAATTGTAGTAAAAAAGTCGTACTTGGTGCTAACTTATCACAAAAATAATTTGATAAAAAAAATAATTAGTTATTTTGTAATTAACTTAGCTGAAGCCTATTGTTATTTATGTTCAAATTACCAAAATCATTCAATAAGAAATAATACAACTCTTTACTTAAGTGAATTACAAAGTAGGATTATACAGTTCATAAATAAATCTCGTTTTCATATCTAATATTCTTAATTTAATTAAAAATTTTAATTTCAAATGGATAATCATTTGAGTTATAAATTTTCTAATTTCAAATATATAAAATCAATTTTTTTCGAAAATTTCAAAACTTTTAATTTAAAAATTTTAATGCACTCAATTTTAAAAGAAAATCTTTTTTTATAAATTTCAACTTTCTCTATGAAAAATTACAAGTGATTTTTTTATTTGAATTTTATTTTAATTTATATTGCAGAATTTTAATTCGTATGTTTATTTTTTTTACATAATTTTATTAATTTTAAATAATAAAACCAAAATTTTATAAAAAAATTATAATAAGTACAATGTTTTTTTTTTATTAATTTATTATTTACTTTATTAGTTGTTTTACCAATGCTTTTCCAACGTTTTAAAATTATGGTTTTGGTACTGGCGAAGCACTCATTGCCAGTGCTTTGTCAATGTTTTAAAAAAGAAACGGATAAGCCCTGCCCGGTCTTATCATTTTGGGGCTGGCAAAGCACTTATTTTATCATTAAAAAAGCACTTAATTGGTTGTTCTCCCAATAATTTGCCAACGTTTTTAAACGCAGGCAAAGCGCTCATTGCCAGTGCTTTGCCAAAAAGTGTGTTCGATTACTTTCCCAGTAAAGTCCAGTAAAAATTACTCAGTAACAAAATTACAGAGAGTAAGACAAATTGACAAAAAAGTAAACGAACGGAAAATTTGTAACAATTGGTAAAATATATAAAACAGATGATTTTAAATAACAAATATTAAAAAAAAATCACCTGGTCATTATGGAAAAGATAAAAGTTAATTGAAATTGTCGACCAGAAATAATTTAGAATGTTTTTTAATTTCTTCCATAGTTAATTCTTTAATATTTTGCACTTTGAATCCATAGACAATTAAAATTTAATTTAATATTTTTTTTGTTTACTAAAAATACAAGCATATTTTTTCAATCATATGTTTTTTTCTTCTTACAAATTCTTACTGGCAAAAATTTATCCAGTAGAAACTTGTAAGTTTTTTGTCAACCTGTCACTTTACTCTCTCTTCTTACTATTTTTTACTGAGTATTTGTGTAAACGAACACCTTCCAGCAAAAACTTTTACAAATTTTTAAAAATTTTTGTGTTATCGAACACACTTAAAGTTGTAAAAAAGAAACGGCCAAGCCCTGCCCGGTGTTATCATTTTGTGGTTGGCAAACGCTCATACCACCGTTGAAAGCACTGGGCCAATGCATTGCCGTTCGTATTTTTCTGGCTGGGTATTAATGGGAGATGTAATAATCATTCTGATTGGTTATCTGCTGTTGATGAGGAATTGAAGTCGATGGAGAAAAACAAAGTGTGGAAGCTTGTTAAATGTCCTCAAATGTTAAAACAGTTGGATGTTTACAATTAAGAAACAGGGATGTTAAATGGGCTTTTCAATTTTGTATCAACTTCCAACAAAAATTGTACTTTTTGGACCTTCGCGGTACCATTTTTTTTTAATTTAATAAAACAACAAACAAAGTACATAAAAATTCACTTATACACAAAAAAAAAACAAAACTTAACAATAACATATGAATACATGAATATATGAGATCAAAATCATGGAATTATTTGTTTAGTTAATAAACTATTTGGAATGTTTACATCATAGCAGCATGAATTTGTCGATCTTAACCAATCCTTTGTCTGTATGAGACTTGATAATATTGGCACATGTAGTCTGTTTCTTTCCTTAGTTTTTATTATATTTTGAAAAGAAAAAACTCTTCCCACATTTGCAGGCGAGTGTGGAATGGAACAAATTCCAGCAACGACTCTAGAAATGTCAGGTAACATATTGACATTCAGTTCATTTTGAAAATTAGCTACTACCGACCAAAAACTACAAATGTTTTAATTTTTTAACGACTTCAGTTGCTCAACATCAGCTAAAGCTCTAAAGTGATTATTTGTTGAATCAAAATTTGCAATTTCATTCGGGAACATTTTTACTAGAAGATTTACAATACTACTTGTTTTAGCTGAAATAACATTTTCAGGAGTAAATTTATGGAACCACATTAAGATTGTTTGGCATTTTCTTTCATTTCTTTAACAATAATTTAATTTAATTTTCACTTCTTCAGAATTTTAATAAATTCAAAATAAAAGTGAAGTTGGCTGCAACAAGTGTCAATATATGTCAGAGCACTATACAACACAATACCATTCGTCAAATTTCCGATATTTAAAAAAAAGTCTACAAACTCCTCAAAATGATGATAAATCGTCAAATCTGGCGGATATGGTCGCATATATTTTAAGCGCTCATTACATAAACGAATAAATGCAATGAAAAAGGACACAATAGCAATTTGTTTGCTATACTAAAAATTCAAAAAGGGGAAAAATTTAAAACTTCGGGTTCTGATGAGATCTTTAGCCATGTCGAAATACTAGTATCAACTTAGCTAATATGTTTGATTTGCTTTACTGTTATAAATATACGGAAGTTGAAAATAACATAAAAATAATCTCGATGTGCATATATAAAAACAAAAAACTAATATAACTGTAAAAATGTTTAAATTGTACCAAATGAGTCGCGGGTAGTACCACGGTACTTTAGAACGTCACAATGTACCAAAAAAAGTACAATTGTACCAACTTTAACATCCGTGTTAAGAAATATGCAGATGGTAATACCATTCGTTACAATGTAAGACTTGTTGCTAAAGGTTATCTACAAAAGTTTGGTGTAGATTACGAGGATATTTTCTTTCCAGTAGCAAAATTATCAACAGTAAGAATTGTTTTGACAGTTGGAGTAACGTACGAATTTTATATTCACCAACTAGATATAAAAACTACTTTCCTACATTTAGAACTAAAGGAAGAAATTACAATAGAAATTCCTTGTGGCAGATCTGATTAAATATGGTAACATAAGTAAAAAGATGCTAGATATGGGGCAATATAAAATTTGTTCGAAAAACAAAAATTATATCTTTGTATATATTGTGCCATACAAAGCAATATATAACGAGATATAACATAATATATAAATATTATTACTCGGGATCTTACAGTATGAAAAACAAAAAACATTAACTCATTATTGGCCAAGTGCTCCGTTTTCATCCTAGTATTTTTAAACTGTTATCTATTAAATCTGATAAGGATAATTAAGCAGTTTAAAACCCTTAAACTAATTAAATCGCTGTTCAAAAAATTTTTGACTTAAATATTTACAATTTATCTTAATTTTTACATCCCGGGTAAAAATAGTTATATCTTGTCATATATAATATGATTAAGTCATATCTGACTTTGAATGAAGTCACATTACGGCTAATATCATTATATACAAATACCTCTGATCATTTTTATTGAGATTTATTTATACGGTACTTGATATTATTATACGTCTCCAAATCTTACTCTATATATGACTACATAAGCCATATAATAATAATCCAAATATATGTAATGACCGATATGATATATGGTCCCATGCTAAGTTTTATTAAATTATATGTGACGACATACTGAAAATATTTTCTTTATAATTTTATATATCATTATATAAAATCGCATACATATTTTGGTAAAGTTCAATATCAAATTAAGTTATACGCAAGATAAGTTTTTCTTCCATATGGATTCACATATAACCATACTAATTTTATAACGAAATTATTTGCAATTGATTTATTTTCTATTATTTCAAATAAAAAATGATTACATTTTATAAGACTTAATATTAAAACTTTTACAAGGGATTTTAATTTTTGATTTTGTTTCGTAAATTTGTCTATTCAGTTATTTTTATTTCAACCCATTAAATTGATTCAAATTAGATTTAATTACTTTTGTGAAATATTAGTAAAGCGGAATTATAGGTTTGTTTTAAAATTTGGGAAGCCAAATATACATTTTAATTTATTTATTTATGAATTTCAATAACCTAGCCCAGAGGTCATATACCTACACAAAAAGTAATAAAATAAGCTAATTAAAAGATTAAAAATCGGCAAACCTTGTACGAATGTCGCGTTAGCGACGTTGGAAATGCCCATATACCATCCAGCGGAGTGAAGGGTATAAATAAGTTAATGAGAGTTATTAACTAAATTTATAAGTACTTACCACACGTTTGCCAAATTTCCAATTCTGAAAAAAAAAATAATTATTATTTTACTATATTATTTTGTAAATTTTAAATGAATCTTACTCGTTCTTTTATCATATAATCTATATTTTCTTGCAAGTAATTCATGTGTTGAAAATACCAGGGCATTTGGTGCTCTTCTCCATTGCGCTGTTTTTCCAATTCATAAGAACACTCCCTACGCATAGCATTTATTTGCAGTTTAGCAAATTTCCATGTAATATTGGCGCTTAATTTTTCATTAACTTCATTGGAAATAGTTTCAAAACATTTCTGAGAAACATTTTTAACATTTGTTCGTTCTTTAAGATTCCAAAGAATGGTTTGCTTTTCAAAAGCCTCAAGCAACAATTTGGTTAGTTCTTTATCATTCACATTTGTGATGTTGGGTTCAGATTTATTTTTTGACTTGGTGTTTTTTCTTTTTTTCTAATAAAATAAAAGGTAAATGGTATGATCATATTTGTAATCTTATGCCGAGTTTTTAGGATGTCAGTTAAACTTGATTTAGTTAAACCGGTAACGAATTTTGTCTGACATTTCCATGTTTATTAAAAAAATGTGTGAAAACCACTTCATCTTGTTTAAAATGGTTGTCTTTATCATAATAAAACAAAATAACAAACATTTCAAAAGCAGTATTCTGTTAAAAAAAAAACTTCGTTAATCTAAGTTTAAAGATAATCTACATACCCAAAACTCGGCCTTAGAAATTGATTCTAAAAATTTGCAATTACCGAAAAAGTTCAGCATTTGAATCATCAGAACTCAAATTAAATGCATCACGATTTTTCTAGCAAAAGAGAAGGAACAAAATTAATTATTTTATGTTAGCAATAAATATATTTTTGTTAATACTTTTTTTACATGACTAGTTTTGCTTTTCTTTTTCGTTGGCTGGAAATCTTCATCACTGTCATCGTTATTGGAATAAATGCAATCATTAAAGTCCACATCATCATTAATGTCATCAACTTCCAAATACATGTTTTGTTCATTACAATTTTCTTCATTTTCCAACTTAATTTGCGGCAAGTCTTGAACAATTGTGGATGTGTTATCTACAGCAATAGTCTCTAAAGGATCTTCGCGAACTACGTCTACATTAGGAGTTTTTGGGTTTAAATCCTTTATATTATCTGTTTTTAAGTCAACTTCGGCAAGATCTTCCAATTTAAAATCGGGCTGAAAAATGTCATCAGTTTCCTCGATAAATTGTGGAAAATGCTTTTCTTCGAGATGCAGAGTGAACTTTTTCAGTTGATCACATAAACATTCGCAAAGGGTACAATTATATGTATACATTTTGTTATTTCTATTTCTTGCCCTATTAATGTCTATTAAGATTTCGCCACATTTTTTAATATTGGTTGCTCCCATCTTAAATAACTTTATGTTGTGTATTTGTCATAGATTGTATTTGTTGTTAATTTAGGTTCAGGGCAGAGAACGAAGCCGATGTTGTATTTCGGCTGGCGGCGGCTAAACAAAATAACAGTCGGGGGCGGCTAAAAGTCGACTAGAGCCGAACATTTTTCGTCGGCGGTGGCTGAACTAAAAAAAATCGGCGGCGGGTTAAGTGCTATGATAACTCCGAAGGTGGGCGCAGAGATACATATAAGTGGAAAACTCATACATATTATTTTTTCTTAATTGATGTTGTCGTCACCGGGAATCGAACCCGGGACCATCTGTGTAACAGTCCAGCGCGCTAACCATTACACCACAACGCCCCAAGTATAGTTATATATTTGTTTTAATTAGATAAAAATGGTGCTACTATTGCCCTGTTGTCATGAACGAACAACTGTTTTTTCACAGTAGCAGGATTAAGACAACTATTTAGAATTAACGCAGTTTCCAGCGACCCACTGAGTCAGAATCAGTAGGAATTTTTGGATTAGTTTGTGTAGTAGAGAAATAGTTTTTTATATTTTTTTGCGACAGTTTAAAATTTTTAATATTCACTTTTTCTTGCAACGCGAAAAATATAACGGGACTTTTTTTACAGACACTATGGAATATTTTTGTGTTGCCACATATTGAAAACTTAATGTTACCAGGTGGTTGGTGGTGTTTAAAAGATAGAGGATTCTCATAAAATTCACCTTTCGTTTATAAAAAATTATAAACGCCGTTTTGTAGAAGCAATCAACCAACTTAGCTGATTGTGTCGGCTAACATTTCTAGCCGAAATTAGCCGCACAAGTCGGCGGCGGCTCAAGTGCCTGAAAAATAGTCGGCGGCGGCTAAGCCGCGGCTATGAGCCGATCGGCTTCGTTTTCTGGTTCAGGGTATATAAAAAAACTGTAAAGAATCAGTGATGGAGTTGTGAAAGTATTTAGTACTACTGCATACTCCACGAATACTCTGTTTACAAATACTCAGAACAGAAAACTAATTACTCAACATTTTTTAGCTGTACGCCGTTAGTTGCCGAAGAGATAAGTTATCTCGTCACTCGCATTAATTATTAATGGAGAGTAACGGTTAATTCTATTCTTTTTTGCAATACTATAAAGCGTGTCTCAGCATGCCGTTAGACTGTTGAGTCTAGCCATATGCAAACCGTTCGGATTCCTTTGGAGACATCGTTTACTCCTCCATTGCAAAGGCAATGGTTGTTTTGTGCACGTGTTGGTCTGATGGAATTCGTTCTTTTTATGGCGAATTGGGGCCTCATCTCGCTGAGCCTCCATTGCGAAGGCAATGGTTGTGTATGTGTTGCTGATGTTCCTGTTCGTCTGATTTTAATCATCTTATATATATCATGCGTTTCGGGTTAAACGCTTACTATAACTTGGCAATTTGTGTATTGATTATACCGCCATTAACATTTAATAACTCAAAAAAAAAAACATTTTTTAGAGATGTAATTTTCCAATCGATTGTTTTTTTTCTCGGGTTAAAAATACAATCCTGAAAATAGGACTAATAGTCAGGGATGGAATGTACCGCTGATAAATCCAAAAGGACCGTAAGAAAGTAAGTAATAGCAAATTGACATTATAAACATATTCAGTAGAATTTAGTTTGAAATTCAATTCGAAATCAGAATCGTTTACATTAGCAAATTACACAGCTGATTGGATAACAAAAATATGTTTGTAAACAAACTAACCTTAAAATATAACCAAAACTAAAAAAAAAAATCTAAAATACATTTTATTCAATGGCGGAACAAAAAATGTATGTACATTATGAAATACACAATGTTATTTTTGCTAATGAAAGTGTTTTTATATAGGGATGATCAGTTTAATGCAAAATATTAACACCCATATTCATAAGTTAAAGTTAGCTGTTACTTATACATCGCAACCAACGACCTACTTACTAGAATGCAGTTTTTGCTTAGAAGCTTGTTAGCATAGAGTTTATTCATAATACATTTTAATCTGTCAACTTAAAAAAATTAACCCTAAATATCTATGATGCCACAGTGTGATTCTCTATGTGGCCTATTTTTTGCAAAGCAACTCTGATTTTCGACGTTTGCAATTGTGTTTTTCCCACAAAAAAAATTTTGTTCTTAAAGTAATTACAAAAAAAAAACATCTTAAAACTGGTAAAAGCGGAAAAATCTGATAAAAAGTTATAAAAATATCAGCTAACTGGGAACAAGATGAACAGGTAATATAAGATATTTATTTTTCATCATTATTTTACATTTATGTTATTTTTAACATGTATTTACAGGATTTGTTAAATAGACTAGTTATGTCAGGTGCAGTTGGCATTTAAATATATGCCCTGGCTTCTTTTAGCAAACGCCCTGGCTACCTTTTCTTAAATTCGGCTCATTGAAGATTGACTAAATCCACGAAATTCACCGCAATCTTCTTGTTCGTTGTTGCGGCCCCCACCACCCTACCCTGACTCTTATAGAGATTGAAGATACGGTAGAATCTGTCCACCGTTATTTTTTACTTTCAGGTAATTTTTGACAAAATCAATTAATTTTTTACGAAATTCACTGTCAGTATAAACAAAAAATTTTTTTTTCTTTTTATAAAATTTAACCGCACGATTACGGGCTTTATTTAATAAAAAATCCAATGATTCTAAATTATTAATTGTTCAAATAAGTTAGATATTATTAAATTTTTTTTTTTGACACAAAAATGTAGATTTATTTCTTATAATTCGCAGTCACTTTGACAGACAACAGCGTTTTTTTAAATCTTAACAACAGTTTGGAAGCTTGTTAACATAAACTTAACAAGAGTATGACAAGTAAGTAACACTTTTATTGAGACTTCTTTTTTTTCATAACAAAGAGTGGAATAACAAATCGACAATATACATTATATTCTTAAAACTATATTCGTCTTGTTTTAATACACGTTAATAGAATAAGCTACTTGCTTAAGTAAATGGTAAATGAACTAAGTACACGATTAAATATGTAAACAATGTTTGCTCATAACATTTACTGTGGCGAACAGAGCGAATGTCTGTTAAAGAGTATGAAATGTGTATTATGAATAGCATACATGTTAACTCCTTGCAAACTTTTACTTATAAATACGGGTGTAAATGTTTTCTAAGAGGTCGTGCCGGTGACCATTACATGATTTTTTACTGTTTTCTTGGTCGAAAACAAACAAAAATTGCCGTATTCAACTTCTAATACTTCTTTCAATAAAAAAAGGGTTTTAATTTGTTATATTTCAGTTTTCCAAATTTATTAAAATGATTTTTTTTCGTTATATTTTATCTCATAAACAGCTAAGTAATGCAAAAACCCTCATTTTCTACAAATAGGGATAAAGCACACAGCTGTATTTTGAATTTCTGCACAAATAGTTAGAGTTCGACTAGATATATAGAAAGGGACAGATATACATATACAAAAAATATTCCATACAATTTATATGGAATTTTTTATTGCTATATCATTCCGCAAATCACTATAATGTAAATAAACAGATACGGTTCAAGATTACTTTTTTGGGATATGTCATTGCACGAAAAAAATAAACTAGTGTAAGAATATCGAAGTCAAATTTGTAATTTTCTATTTCATATAACCGCAGTCCAAGTTACATGTGCTATCTCTTTTGTAAAAAAGCAAAGTTTCCTTCGTTGTTTTTTTTTCATAGTATATATTTTTGGATAAAGAAAACTTATAATTAAGAATTACATTTTTTTTATTAAACACCACAAATACAAAGAATTGGAATTATTTGAAATTGGTATATATTTGTGTTTAAACAAAATAGTGTTGATTTTAATGAATTTTTATTTTATTCCACTTCTCTTTCTAGCTCTTTATTAAAGACGTCGTCTGGAACTGTCAGCCGTATAGCCAGTCACCAGTAGCATTATTATACCTGCTCGATTCATAAGGTTGGTTTTAGGGAAATGTGTTGTAATTTTCTTTAAGTATTTGATTATATTTACATATTTAAAATTTTAAACAAAAAGCACTATAAACGCATATTATTAAAATATATTAAATGAGTTTTGCAAAAAAAGTAGCATATAAAAATTGATAAAATGAACAAAATTAAATTGTTTGATTTAATAAAGTAGTACAATGCAATTTCACATAAAACCAATACTTTTTGGAAACTCGACGAAATTTTTTTTTAACTAACAAAAATTAATTGAAAAGCTTATTGTTTTGGTAGTTGCATATTAAAATATCAAAACAACTGCTTCAAACAACTGTTGAAAAATACAGGAATTTTTTTCAGTTGTTTTTTTAAATAATGGTCATAATAGTTGTTTTGTATTATTATTAAACAGAAAAACAACTGTTACTGCAGTTAAAACAACTACTACTCTTGACAACATAAACAACTGTCATGTAGTAAGTAAACATGCAAGTTTTTATTGTGATTTTTTAATATGTTTTAAAAATAACCCAAAACTGTTCAAGTTCGAAGAGTTGTTGATTATTTTGGAAACAGCTGTTTGGCTATTTTTGTAAATAAAAAATATTTTTTATGATATGCAAAACCTCGCTGGGCTGCTGGCGAAATTGAGCGTCGCAAAAGAAATCGCTGCCAAGTATCTCGGAACAATTCAATTAATAAAGTTTTTTCACATAAATTATTTAATATTTAAGTAGAAACAAGTAAAAACTTTGCAAAATGTTACTAGTTTTCGCATAACTTTTGTGAATAAACTTTATTTGTTGAAATGTTTCTAATTGCTTGGCAACGTTTTTTTTTTGTGTGGTCTCATACAAAATGTATAGAAAATCTTGTCTCCCTTTAGCTTCGGCTGTAAATACACTCTTAGAATGGGAAAATATTTCCGCCTTTAGTTTTAGCTGCAGCTGTGAACACTTTCTGAACCAGAAACCTGCGCCGAGCCGAATACTCGGTGGCTGAAGCCAAAAAATTATTGGCTGGTCGACTTTTGATCAGCTCATTCATAAAATCGGCTTACAAGGGAGGTATTCCGGCCCGGACCTGATCTTAATGAACTTCGGATATGTTCAGTGATGTCAGACAAAATTTTTGAAAATCCCTGTTTTTAAAAAAAAATCCCTTTTTTTAGTACGCTCAAATTTTTTTCCCCTACATTTTTCCCTACGCTATAAATTTATTTATTTTAATAAAAAAAAATAGTTTTTAAACAAACGTAAATTTTATTTACATTTTATAAAGTTTGTACATTAATTCATTCGGCACAATACATGTTTTATCTGCTATACCATAAACAGACATCGAAAAAATTAATGAAATGTATTCCTTTAGAAATGTTTTTTTTTGCTATACCATAAACAATTATCGAAAAAATTTAGTATATATGTATGTTGTTTTGAATAAAAACTGTCCCTTTTCACTGAAAAACTTCTATAAAATGTTAAAATTTTAAAAATACTATTAAAATTTTTTTTAGCAAAAAAAATGCCGTACGCTAATATAAAAAGAAAAATACAATTTGTAACAAAAATAAAAAAAAAACACTTTGAGTAATGCCACCTGTTCCCATGTTTTTTAATGGTATTACCTCTCTTTCATATTTTTGTTCAATATTACCAGATTGGTAATCAATTTGTTGTAGGGGTTTCTTCCATAATGGGAATGACATTTTGAACTAAAAATTTAGTTTTTTTAAAAAAATGTATGCTATTTGAAGAAAACAAAAATTTTAAAAATTCCCTACATTTCACCTAAAACTAAAAATCTGTCCATTTTCCCTACGCTTCCAAATTTTCAAAAAATTCCCTACCAAAAGGGAAAATTCCCTACATCTGACATCACTGGATATGTTATAATGAATAAAAATGTTTTTTTAACTGCACTATCTAATGTTTAGGCATTACTAAGTGTGGTTAAAAATGATAAGTTTGAAATCTTGCCAAATAAAAGAGAAAAAAAATTTATTAAGATAATATAAGTAAAAGAAATCCATAAAGTAATTAAAAAATGCAGTGGTGGTTTTTCAAAAAATCGATGGATCATTCAAAAATCGCAGGCGGCTCGGCTCGGACGGCACTGCGCGGGTCTCTGTCTCATTACTGTCAAAAGTAGTGAATGTTGCCGGTTGGCAGCACGGCAACAATCACCATTACTACTTTTGACATATTCACCAAACACGACAGCTGACTATTAAAATAGGGGTGAAAAAAGCTGGACAAATTAAATCGAAAGGAAGAGTCTGAAATTCTTCTTATTGCGAACACCATTTAGAAATACTAATTTTAATAAAACACTAGCAATTTGTAAAACAAAAAATTAAATTAAAATGGGAGCTGATGAAAAATCAAATCTCAAAATATGTGGCGAAATTTTGATAGATATGGAGACAAATAGGAAACGTAGAACGTTTACATTTAATTGTGCATTTTGTAATTCAAGTTGTGATCAATTGAAAAAATTTTCCCTTCATTTGGACCAAGAACATTTTCAACCAATTATGGAGGAAAAAGTCGAAAGGCCTGATAAGGATATAGAGTTGGAAGAACATCTAGAGGATCAAACCACTAATGACTCAATAAATGATATTCAACCAAAGAGCATAGAGATTGAACCAGTGGAATTTGATCATGACACAGCTTATGATGATCCCTTAGTTACTAGTGAAACTGTTGAGGAGTTGTTGCATTATGTTAAAATTGAGATTGACGTTAATTATACTGGTAATGAAGAACTGGATTATGAATATTGTGTTGATGAAAACAACGAGGAATATGCTGCTGTAAAAGAAGAAATAAAGCCATCAAAGGAACAAAAAAAATTTAAAAATGATATTAGCATAGAGGAAATAGAATATGTTAGTAATGATGCAATGCATTATGAGCATGGTGTTGATGAAAACGACGAGGAACATGTCTATGAAGAAAAAGAAATAAAGCCAACGAAAAAAAAGAGAAAAGTTAAAAATGATGTTAGTTATGGTAAAATAGATTCAGACTATTGTGCTGATGAAAACGATGAAGATGATGATGATGAAGAATTAAGGCCAACGAAAAAAAAGAATAAACTCTGCATAAAGTCTAAAAAGGTAATACATATAAATGTTTTAACTTTTAAATTAAAAAAAAAATATAATCAAAAGTTTATTTTCGATCTGTTATCATATATTATGATGTGAGCAAGATTATTTAAGTTCAAGATCATTTGTTTTTTGTTAAACAAAAAACCGTACAATGTTTATTTATTAATTAAAAAACATTTCACGTTTTGTTTTTTTAAAAAAGCAAATAATCTTGAACTTGAATAATCTTGCTCGCATCATAAGGTAATATATTTATTTATGGAAAAAGATCGCTAGCGAGTCAACAGTTTTCAACAAAGCTCGCAAGCTAAAATGAAACGAGCTGCTCAAACTAAAAAGGCTCACAAGAAAAATAAACAAAAAGCTTATCAAAATGAAAAAGCTCGTTTAATAGAGCTTCTTTAATCGAGCAGCTCGTGAACAAAATTTAATAGAGCTTTTTTGAGCAGCGGAACAAATAAAGTTTAGCCACCCCTCTTTAAAATTAATGAAAATTGGTCCATCGATTATATTTCGACGCTAAATACGGCAATGGCAAAATTTTTTTTTCGGTCGCGTCCCCTTTCCGTTGGGAGGGGTTCAAAGTTGAAATTTTGTTTTGCGATTTAAGCAAAAAGTTGTGAACGGATCGGAACGATTTAAGCACATTTGGAAAGGTAATTTAAATATCTTTCCAACAATGTCTTTCTAATTAACCCATTGCAATTCGGCTTAAAATTTTCTGTTTTTGTTTTTGTCCTTTTATCATGTTTTTTTACGAAAGGCCTATTTTAAAAACTACCATAATTAAGGATACGCTAAGTGGTCAATAATTAATTTAATTTAAATAATAAATTATGTACAATATCTTAAGCTTTCATTTAAGGTATAATACGTATAAACTATGTAGAAACACCGTAGTTATTACAGGTTAAGTTTTAACACTTTTTACTTTTTCAGTTTTCAGTTTTTAGATTTAATTTTTATCAATATCAAGGAATTGAAAATATGTATCAGTAGGAGCAATAATTATCTTAATCCTTAGAGGATAGGGGTTTTCTAATCTAGTATGCCTAAAACCCGGCTTCACTGAGCAAAGTTTTTCTGTATATAAGCTTTTTTCTTTGTACATTTTTTATGAATAACCAATCGAAACCTTAACCTTTTCTCCAAAAACAAGAGCAAAAAGTTAAAAAACAAAATAACTAGACTGCAATTAACTAATATATGAGAAGATGTTACACCACATTGTTAAAATATTTTAAAGACGTGTAGTTTTTTAGATAATTCAAATTTTCCAACTTTAAATCTGCTCAGCCGCAAGGGAATAATAATAACCCACAAAAAATGCTTAAATAAATATAAACCCAAACAATTTTTATGTCTTTGAACTTAACACAGACCACATTTTAAAATACATTCATATACAAAAAATATGCATCAGGTGCTTGACGTATTAATGCATTAAGATAATTATTGCTCCTACTAATACACAATGTCCGCAAAAAATTTTACTATTGCCATTCTCAGCGTCGAAATATTAAACGAAATATTAATCGATTAATCTCCTCTACAAATAATTTAAAACTCAAATAATTATTCGACCCTATTCGAACCTATGTACTCTTTGTTATTACGATGTTATATACACACATACACCTATATTCATAAGTAAAAGTTAGCAAGGAGTTAACATGTGTGCTATTCGTGCCAAACAATTAATTGATTTGGTCAAGAATGACCTGAAAGGAAAAAAGAACGGTGGACACATTCCACCGTATCTTCAAGTTCTATCAGCGTTAAGGTGCTGGGCCGCAACAACGTGCAAGAAGATTGTGGTGAATTTCATGGATTTAGTCAACCTTCAATGAGTCGAATTTGTGAAAAAGTACCCAGGGCGTTTGTTAAAAAAGCCACGACATACATATATTAAAATGCCTACTACAGCTGGTATAACTAGTCTATTTAACAAATCCTGTAAATACATGTAAAAAATAACATAAATGTAAAAAAAAAATATGAAAAATAAATATCATATTACCTTTTCATCTTGTTAATATTTAAAAAAATCAGAGTTGCTTTGCAAAAAAAGGTGCCACCAATAGAATTACCCTGTGGCATCAGAAATTCAGGGTTGATTTTTTAAATTTAAGTTGACAGATTAAAATGTATTATACAGTTGGGGCAAAAGTCACGAAGGGGTTTAAACAGTCTTAACTTTTTTAATTTTTAATTTTATTTTTTTTTTACAAAATAATAAAATATGAGACTGGGAGATTTTTTAAATTTAGTTGTGAAAGATTACGTCACGTAAGTGAGCACCATTTTCAGCCTCGCAAAGTTGAGCTCTTTTAATA
Organism: Delia radicum; assembly: GCA_021234595.1. Taxonomy (NCBI): domain Eukaryota; kingdom Metazoa; phylum Arthropoda; class Insecta; order Diptera; family Anthomyiidae; genus Delia; species Delia radicum. The sequence continues at coordinate 37,395,666 of CM037852.1, read as the reverse complement.
ACATTTTCCATGACACTAGTCAGAGTATCTGGCTGCAACGCTCTTATTTCGGCTCGAATATTCTCTTTGAGCTGTGCAAGTGTTCTGGGTTTATTGATATACACCTTCTCTTTCAAATATCCCCAAAGGAAATAATCTGGTGCTGTTAAATTCGGCGAACGGGCAGGCCAATTGAATGCTGAATTTTTGGAAATTAAACGTTCGCCAAAAATCTGCCTTAGGAGCTGCATAGTGGCTCGAGCAGTGTGTGCAGTGGCCCCATCTTATTGGAACCACATCTCTCGATTGTCAGAAAGAGCTGGCCTTAAAAAATTTTGGACCATATCTCGATAACGCTCGCCATTTACCGTTACACCATTTCCATCGTTATCTTCGAAAAAGAATGGTCCAATAATTCTTTGGGACGTAATTGCGCACCATACTGTACATTTAAGTGTATGTAATTGTCTCTGATGAACCACTCTTGGGTTCTCAATACCCCATATTCTGCAGTTCTGCTTGTTTACAAAACCATTTAATTGAAAATGTGCTTCATCGCTCATTATCAGATGATGAATGAAATCATTATGTTCTCTGGCCAATTCTTGGAAGCGAACTGCATAAATTATTCGTTCTTGGGAATCTCCTGGCTTTAGTTCTTGCACTAACTGCACCTTGTATGGGAAAATATGTAAATTTCCCTTTAATATTCTGCGTAAAGACCGCCGAGACATTTGCAGCTCAGCAGAGCGCCTTCGAGTTGATGTTTCAGGATTCTCCTCAACACTCTCCAGAACGCGTTGAATATTTGCTTCACTAATTACAGAATGTGGTCTTCCGCTTCGTAGAAGATCCCTCACTGAGCCTTGTTCCTGAAAACGTGTCACTAAGCGTCGAATCATTGAATCGGATGGTGAATTCCGCACATTAAAATGACGACGATAGGCTCGTTGAGTTTGAATTATTGATCGATGATGTTCAAAATAAAGTTCTATGATTTTGGTTCGCTGGATAACGTTGTAACCTTCCATAATTAATCTCCCAGATTTATTTTACAAGTTCTAAAAAGAAAAATAAAAAAAAAAATTAAATTAATAAAAGTTATTAATTTTTCAAATCCCTTCGCGACTTTTGCCCCACCCTGTATTATATTATTATGAACTTAACTTTTTATTTATAAACTTAACTTTATAACATATCGTGGGCGAACAGTTTAAATACTTTGGGTCAAGAGTACAACGTCCAATTATCACCAAATATGACACAAAAGGTGTGAAACCAAAACCAAACACTTCTTATAAATTCTTTAAGATTAAAAAAATCATCTAAACCATATACGTGGGTGGGAGCTAACGGAATCTTTTTATTATAAAACAAACCCAACAGTAGGACACTTATATTTTAATGGTAATCATACCCAAACTAACATAATGTGGATCTTCAAAGTTCGCTGCGATTTGATAGAACTGAATGGGTTTCGGTACTCGAGAAGAACTAACAAAATTTGCTCTTTGTGCAATTCAAAAGAAGTCGAAAACATACATTTCATTGGAAGATGCCCAATTTTAAATTACTTTAGACTAAAATGGTTTAATAAGATAACTCTATCTGATGATGAAATAATTAGAATTTTAAATGGTGAAAACAATTGGCAGAATTTAGTACAATACATTATCAGTGCTTTAGCGTATCGTAAAACACTAATATTTGAATATAATAATTAAAAAAATCAATACATTGTAAAATTAAATTATATTTTTTATGTGAAACTCTTTTTTTTCCGGTTAACGACATAGTCACAGCCGTATATTCTTTAAGATATTTTTATAACTTTTTTAAAAAAAGCAAAGAAAATACCAAATAAAGAATTACTACTACTACACACATAGACTCCAAAAGACGTATTCTTAAAGATTCCTTATTAAAATTTAAAAACTTAAGTTTATAACTTTAAAAATTAAAATTTTTTTTTTTAATTTAAAAACATAAATAACAGTAATTGTTTCAGTGTTACTATAAAATATCATAAATTACTATAAATCCCCTTTAAAAACTTTATTAATGAATGAAATATTAGTACTGGTCACATACATGGGACTAATTAATTTAATGCACTAAATAATTGCTGATTTCATTGATATAAATTATAATGAAATTATTTTCATTAGCATTTTTTAATTAAATATAGTGAATTTAATTGATTAATGGCAATGCTATTAAATTTCATTACCATTAGTAATGTATCAATTAAAGTAAACAAATTATAATTGACAGATAAGGTTTTCGAAAAACTCAATAATGGTGAAAGATCCCGAGAGATCAATTTTTGATGAAACAGCCAGGCGGTGTCTCAATTATTTGTTTACCGAAATACGTCTGTGAAAATACAATTTTAATCACTCCGATAATATAATTTGACATTGTTCAAAAATGGAAAGATAACACATTTGTATTATCGGAACGTGTTACGTAGTATAAGTTTTGCAAAATTTTGTTTCGCTCTGCGACATCTACCTTAGTTTTCGAGATACATACTAGCCATTTTAGCTGCCATTTTTTTAAATTTTCTGTATCTCCGAAACTAAGCGAGATAGTGCAAAACGTACAAAAGTATTAATTAACCCTCATAATACAAATAGGTTAGGTCCGTGAAGTTCTCGAGATATTAATTTTGAATGAAAGCACCACATGGTACACATATTTGTATTATCGAAACGTGTTTTTCAGGCCAACTTTAGCAAAAATTTTGTCCGTTTCGTGATAACTCGCTTAGATTTTAAGATACTAGCTATTTTATAAGATGACCAGTAGCTCCAAAACTAAGCGTGATAGGGTAAAACGGAAAAGTGATTTATTTTTGTGAATCAGTAAAACCATTTTAAGTATATTTAAAATGAGGTTTACGTGACTATTGTAGCTTAAACCGTTAAAAAGATTAATTGCCCATATATTTTTAACGGTTTAAGCTACACATTTTACTAGACATTTTACTACTTTTGCAAAACTTTTATATTTATTTTTCAAATTTTTCAAAAAATTTTTTGTATGTAAATGTTTGTTTCTATTATGTTTAGTAAATTATAATTAACATATATTTTTTTGAAAATTAAAAAAAAAACACGTAACTTTACCTGTTCAAAAGAAATTAATGAATAAGTACTACTACTTTTGTTAAATTTTCGATTTTTTATTTTATATTTTAACACCACATCCGTTCCACATCCCACAACCCAAAACTTTTACGATGACATATTTATATGACACTTAACTTCCGTACCAAGTTTGTTTAAAATTGAAGGGGGTAGAGGTCAAAAATTGGATATTTTTTGATGGTTTTATATGGAATGAGTATCCTGCAAAAATGGAAAATGGCGAAATTACACTATTTCTGACGTGAGCGCCTCTTTTTATCGTTTATGATTTTTTTTTTTTTTTTTTTTGTTCGATCTCCATTTTTCTGCATTTTCAAATCAAGTTTTAAGATATCGCATCCATTTCACAATAACCCAGACAGGATCTAGTTTTGTTTATTCTGAAAATGTTTATTATACATTTTAGGTGAATGAGACTTCGAAAAACACAATTAAATATTTTTCAGAAGAAAAGCCATATTTTTTCATACCTCAAAATCTAGTATAGTAGACAAAAAATGGAGTATTATCAGAGTACTTCAACATTGATCTACTTTTTGGATGTGTTTTTCCTTTTATTTATATTTTTGTACTTCTATTTTAATATTTTTAGTTTTTGAATTAATTTTTTGCTTAACATTTATATGAATTTTTTTTATTAAGAGTTGCATTTTTAGTACTATTTGTAAAATTTGTCAATATTGGCAACGCTATAAAATATTAAACAAAACATATGTTTAGAGTAATTTTAATCCTGACAATTTCACAATCTCTTTGACCCAGACACTTTTACAACATTTGTGGGAAATTATGTCCATAGTATTTGTTGTTGTGTTTTTGAAAAAGTTTATAATTTTGCATTTTTCCAAGACCACAATTTATGACATGAAATGTTATTCTGTTTTTTATGTTGCTGTTAATATACTTTGTTTTAGTATTTTTTTTAAATACTGTGCAATCTATTTTGTTTTGGAAATAGTTTTCAAATTACAGTTTTGGGCCGTCCATACGATAAATCGACAGGAAAAAAGTTAAAGCTAGTATGACAGAATAGACGTGTTTTTTCCTGTCCGTATTAAATATTTTTTTCATCGGGAAAATATAAGTTTTAAATATGATTTATGTATAGTTGTTTATAAAAAAGAAAAACGCACTTCTTGGAACGAATAAATTATTAGAATTGTTATTTTTGAAGCATAATTAAAAAAAAAATAAATTAAAACCTCGTGAATATAATTGAACTCATATAAAAGTGCAAGTTAATTTTTTGAACAACAGAAGAAAGAAAACTCTCTTCAGCAATAAAAAAGAAAGCAACAACATCTTTTTGTGTTTTTAGAACATTGATGGGCACACAATTTTAGAGTTTTTATCTCTTCATTTTAATTCGTTCAATAAAAAATAACAACTAAAAACCGGTTGTTTGCATATAACTGTTTGTTATTTGTTGACACTTTTTCTTTGCTTGTTATTAATATTAAATAAGTAAACAAAACACTATTCAAAGAAAAAAATATAATAAATCTTTGGTATAAATCTAAAATTCTAAATCATTAAATACTTCATTTAAACAAAGGAAGTGGAAAGGTGAAAATGACAACAACATTGGAGTGTGTAATTTGTAAAGAGGCTGTTGGAAGAACTGTTCCTAACATTATGTGTTCTAAATGTGGTCGCAAAGTTCACTATCAATGTGCAGCTACAATTAAGAAATGTTAGACAACATAAAGAAAAGTGATGGGGCTATTTTGTTTAGATGTTGTACATACATTTTTTTTTTTTTTTTTTTTTTTATTTATTTATTTATTTATTTCCTTTTCTATGCAACAAGATAAAATCTTATAATTAGAGCATAGAAATATATGCGTTCACAAAATTTATAATTATGATATATTAAAATAATAAAAATGATAAAGAAAAAAAAAAAAAAAAAAATATGGATAAGAACAATGTTAATGACATAATCAGAATTAAAACACATTAAAACATTAAGTTAAAAATAAAAGAAATAATAAATAAAGACAGGATGATAATCATGTTAACAAAAAGTACAAATGTATATATATAAAGAGAGAAAAAAAAAAAAAAAAATTCAATATTTAAATATGTAATAAAGAGCATATTAATTTCCGCGATTTATTGTTAATTAATGAAAACAGAAGCATTTAATATTTGTATAAAGTAATTAAATTTCGTAGTTAAAAAGTCAGTTATTAATCATGACAGTTGTAGTATTTGTTAAGTTCTTTTTTAAACATTATTGCATTACTATTGCCCTGAAGTTTAAGTGGCAGTTTATTCCAAAGACGAGTTACAGCAACAAAGAATTGCCATGTTGACGAAAGGTATTTAAATTTAAATGACTTGATCAGCTTTCCTCTTTTCGATCTTGCGAAATTAAGGCGTTGATAGAGGTAATTTGGCTCACGGTCATATACAATTTTATGCATATATATTAAACACCTGATATTTATGAGGTTATCAAAAGTGGTCCCGTGAAGTTTAGTGGCATACGGCGATAATTCAGCAAATTTATGAAGTCCGAAAACATATCTTATGATATTGTTGTATGCAACATTCAATTTACGCTTACCGATAGAGTCACTGTTAGAAAAAATTTCACATCCATACAGTAAACTTGGCATGAGATATGAATTCGCGATGAGTTTCCTGGTTTTTAATGTAGTAAATGGCCGGGTTACCCAGAGACTACGAAGCATAGAATATGTTTTGCCTACAATACTGTTGATGTGATTGGACCAGGTGAATTTATCTGATATAATTACGCAAAGCATTCTGTTGGAGCTAAAGAGCATAAAGGAGGAATTAACCCAGTGTTCTGTAAAGGCAAAAGACACAGAAACATTAGTGAAGGAAAAAATACAAGAATTAATGATAGATAATGAGTCTATTAGACGACATATTTATCATAGTGATGTCATTATACGAGGAATTGAAGCTAAGCTGATAAAATCTACTGATGATTTATACAAAGCAATATTTAAAATCGGAAACTTATTCGAAATAGAACTAACTCACAACGATATCAACTTGTGCACTTTCATACAAAATAAAACTTCAATATTGGTCAAATTTAACAGCGTTTATAAAAGGGACAGGCTGATGCAGAAATATTTTGCTGATGCAGAAATATTTTGCGACACAAGAATTTACTTAAATGATCATCTTTCTCCGATTGCATCAAAATTAAGCTACTGGTGTAGAAAATTATTACAAGCGGAGAAGATAAAGAAATTTAATATTATAAAGAAAAATATGCCTGAAGCTAAAGTTACTCTTCTTCCAGGTGAAGTAAAAGTACTTAATTTTGAAACGATTAATGCTATGTACAAGACGATTCCAGTTGCTGATGCGGTCGTTTTGAATGTGAACAACGCAATTTAACGTGTTATAAAATTGATTACTATTTTTATACTTTATATATTTTCTATATTGTTTTTTTTTTTCTAATTTTTGAAAATGACTGAAATTAAAAAAATAACACATTTATAGTTACAGTATTGTAAAATGAATATTTTCTACTTTAATTGTTGTTTAATGATTTTTTTCTGTTGATGAATTTAGTTAAGACGGATAGGATTTGTTAGGAAACAAATATTTAATGGATAAAAATACTTTAGGTTAGGTTGGGTTAGGTCGAAAAGAGGATTCGGAGAAGGGAAATACTTCCCTAAACCGACTCAAGTCCCTGAGGACTTACACTTAAGCCAGAATGTCGGCTTGTTGTGCGCTCTAAACAATCGGTTCTATGTCCTATGTCACCTTACTATCCCAGGAACTCCGTTGCACTGACGAAACTCCTCAACTTCATCCATCCTATGCCCCTAAGATCCCCCAATGTGGATATTGGGTCACTGGATAGTATTTCGACCCGGATCCCGGCAAATGCCGGGCATTCACAGAGATAGTGTTCCAAGGTCTCCTCGTCTTCCCCACAGGCCCTGCACACTTCTGATTCCGCCCTACCAATACGGTGGAGATGTGCCCTAAGTGTCGAGTGTCCCGAGAGGATTTCCATCAAAAGACTCAGTTTCTTCCTACTGAGATTCAGAATTTCCCCTGTCTTGTCCTTGTCCGGGTTGCCCCAGAGAATAGTCCTGCCAACACCCGCATTTTCCCAGATGGTCCTATGCATGGTGTCAGCCCAGTCCACCAGCTCCGCCTTGAGAGCTCGAAAAGGTTTAGCGTTCTCCAAAGTGACTAATTCCAGGGAAGATGCTCGCCTAGCCAAATCATTAGCCACTTCGTTCCCCGCTATACCACAGTGTCCCGGCACCCATATAATCTCAACGCGTCCCCGTGAAGAGAAATCGTTAATTTCCCCTTTACACCTGAGTATCGTCATTGATCCCACAGAGTTCGTAGATAAAGCCCGGAAAGCCGCTTGGCTATCCGTGAAAATCACAATATCACCGGTCAAGCCCATGATATTCACCTGCTTAATGCACTCCGTAATCGCGGTGACCTCCGCCTGTAGTACGGTGTTATGGTCAGGAAGACGGAAGCATTTGCGTACATTGAAGTCAGCGTGACAGAAGCCCAGACCCGTTTTCCCATCCAGTTTTGATAAATCCGTGTAAAAGTGGATCCCCGGTTGGTTCCTCAAGAAGGTCCCATTTAACCATGGTTGCCTGTCCGGGATTAACGTGTCACAGAGCGTCGTGACAGACCTCTCTGAAATCCTGTCGCAGTCCCATTCTGGGACGCAATACCCTGGCAATCGGTCCAAAATAGTACGGTGCCCGGTAATATGGCCATTATTGTCCCATTCCCCGGTAGCCCTCAGCCGCATCATAGTCAATGCGGCCTCGTACTTCACCTGTACCTCAATTGGGCGAATTGCCAGAATAGTCTCGGCAGCCCTAGTAGATGTGGTTCTCATTGCGCCACTAATGCCCAAACAGCATAGGCGCTGTATCTTCTGCAATAGTCCCACATACGAGCCAAATCTCATCGATGTCCACCATACTACAGATGAGTACGTCAGTATAGGTCTGACAACGCTAATGTATAGCCAGTGTGTCATCCTGGGATTCAGACCGCATTTAGATCCTATTGCCCTTCTACAGACGGCCCACGATATGTGGGCCCTCTTCACCCTTTCCTCAATATGGTCCCTCCAGGATAGTTTCCTATCAAGAACAACTCCCAGATACTTGACCCTATCGGAGATGTTAACCGTTTTTCCCAGGAAGATAGGTTCATCAAAATCAATGATCTTCCTCTTCCTAGTAAAAAGGCATATTTCGGTTTTGTCCGGATTGACATTTAGGTCCCTGGGCCTAGCCCAGTTGTACGCCAGTTAGAGTGCATAAGATGCCCTCCTACATAGATATCCGGGATTCTGCCCCCTTAAAAGTATCGCCACATCGTCTGCGTAGCAGACAGGTTGGAAACCTTCACTGGAGGAAACCTTCACTGGATAAAAATACTTTAATTATTAATTTAAGCATCTGTAATACTCTTTTATTATTAACATTTTATTTCTAAACACGAATATGGGGAGTCTCTTTATATATCGGAAATGAATAACAATTTGGGGGACGTGGTAACTAATGGTGCATTAAATCGCTTAAATTTGAACTCTAATAATCTGAATATTATGCATATGAATGTGCAGAGTATTTCACCGCGATATACTTCTGTTAAATTAGATGAGATTAGGCATGTGATAGAGGGAAATAACTTTGATGTTATTGGAATTTCGGAGTCATGGTTAGGAGAGGGTATTTTAGATAACGCAGTGGAAACGGAGTGAATTTAAACGAATTTTTTAAAGTTTTGCCCCCAAAGCAAACATTGTCGAGAACAGTTCTCTTTAAGAAGAGTTCAATTCGATAAATTTAAAGAATTTGAAGCTACAGCGAACCAAAAAGAGCGGTACAATCAACTAAATACCATGTTAAATTGATGAATGGGTGATCACTATACATTCAACAAAATCTATCCGTCATTTTAACAAATTGTTTAATAAATGTATTTTTTGACGTTTAACTAACTATTTATTGATTGTTATTTTGACGAAATATAGTTATTTTAACAAATTTATTTAATCAACTTGAATAATTATTTTGTTGTTTTAACAATGCGCTTTACTCAATTTCACAATTCTCTTTATTTAAACTATTCTTTATATTATTAATTTATAATTTTGTATATCTTTGCCTTTTATATTTTACAAATTTAATTTTTAATAATATACGTCTTTAGTAAGTATGTTAAAAAAATAATAATATTAAAAATTATAACGTAGTATGTACCCAAACCACAATTTTTAAAACACATTAATTTATTTAATATTTTAATTAATAATTAATTACGTTTTTTATATTTATATAAATAGTTTTCTTCACTATTACAGATGATCACTTATATAAAAAAGATAAATTAATGACTGTAATACAAGTTTATAATTTACATAAAACAGTAAATTTATTTAAAAATAATTAATAAACACACATTTAACTATCCACTATAATTCACTAACTTTAATAATTCACAATTATTTTGTAAAAATCCTTTTAACATAATTTTATTAATTTTTATAACTTTTACTTTTACACGAGTAATGACGCCACACACTAAAAGCAGGTTTTACAAAAATTCACATCAATTTGATTAAAATAATTGTTGTTTTAACAATAAAATTTGTAAAAAGTTAACAAAAATATCATGTTGATTTCACTTACGACTTTTGGTTCAGTGTATGACGTCGCCCAAGTTTGGGTCAACAAATCGAAGAAAATGTTAGAGTTTTGTTGAAGTAAAGGTATTCAAATAGCTGAAACAATAGCATATTCACCCCAACAGAATGGTTTAGCAGAAAGTTTCAACAGAACACTATTGGAAAAGGTACGCGCTGTGATGATAGAAGCTGCTATTCCAAAGTATTTGTGGGGAGCAGCTGTGTATGCTGCTACGTACATTATTAACAGAAGTCCAACTAAGGCATTGATGACTAAAAATACAGCTGCCGAGTTGTGGTTCAATGTAAAGCCAGAACTTAGCAAGTTAAAGAGTTTTTGGATGTCATATGCATGGATCCCAAATCGAAAGCGCAAGAAATTTGATCCAAAAACCAAACCATACGTAATGATTGGTTATAGTCGTAATGGCATCGACTTTGGGACAAAGATAATCGTCAAGTAGTGCTGGCTCGTGATTGCAAATTTAATGAATACAAATATCCTTATAACTTTGTTAAAAATAATGAGCTGAACATTCCATTTATTCAGCGAAACGAGCAAGATTGGGATGAAAATAACTATGTCGTTTCTGAAATTGAAGAGGTAGTTACCCAAGAAGATTTTGTCGATATTGAGTGTACAGATCCAATCGAAGTTGATAATTCTGATCCGCATATAATAAAAGGTTCAAGTTCAATAGTAATTGAAGATTCAAATGCAATTGAATTATCGAATTCAATACATGCCAAGTGATAACAACAATACGCAATTAGTAAGTGTACAAAGAAAAAGCGAACGACAAAGAAAACCACCAGCAAGGTTTAGTGAATATGTCAATACACTTTTTGAAGCTGTAAGCAGTGTGCCAGTTCCTAATTCATTTACCGAAATACATAGGAATTCAGAACGTGGTAAATGGTTTAAGGCTATGGAAAATGAATTGGACTCGATGAAGAAAAACAATCAGTTTTGTAATAAAAACTGATCCAAATGATAATCCTGTTCGATACATAGCAAAAGGATTTCTTCAAAAGTTTGGGGTCGAATATAAGGAAATATACTCTCCTGTAGCTAAACTTACAACAATGAGACTGTGCTAGCTGTTGGTGTTGAAAAAGGTTATAACTTTTACCTGTTACGACTTCAAGACGGCTTTCCTAAATGGCGATTTAAAAGATGAAATATATATGAAAGTCCCTGATGGTTTACTTACAAAACCAGGTATAGAAAAAAGTCATTAATTACATGGGTTAAAGCAGAGCCCTAGATGTTGGAAAAGTTCAACGCAGCTTTAGTCAACCTTGGTTTGGAGAGGTCACACCACGAGTACTGTTTGTTTACTAAAAATTCTCTTTTATTATATGTTGATCTATTTGCTGGAAATAATGAAAAGGAAATGAATGAAATCAAAAAGAAATTGTCTCCATTTGAGATGTCCGACTGTGACGAGTTGCAATATTATCTCGGAATTAAAATAGAATACAACAAAACTAATGGAACAATGTTACTAAGTCGAGAGGCGAGTATAGAAAAACTTTTAAATAATTTGGAATGACAGATTGTAATCTGTCTGAAACTCCAATGTAAAAAGGATTACACCTTCCACGAAATGATCAAGATGCTTGTGAATGTCAATATAGAGAATTATTAGGAAGTCTTATGTATTTAATGTTGTGTATATGGCCTGATATATGCTATTCAGTTTTTTACATGGGAAGACATCAGGAAAACTATGCTGATGTACATTGGATTTCGTTAAAAAGATTTTTGAGGTATTTCAAAGGAACCAAAACTCTGAAATTAAAATATGACAAAAATTCCAGTAGGGAAGTTTTGGTTGGTTACGTTGATGCTAATTGGGCATCAGATTTAGAAGACCGTAAATCTACTAGTGGAAGTGTTTACTATGTGTACGGATGTCCTGTTTCATGGTCAAGTAAAAAGCAATCAGATATGTACGTTATAAAACCTAACGATTTATTTACTTTATATGAAGACAATGCTGGGTGTATTGCTATGGCGAAAAATGTTGAGTCTAAAAGTAGCAAACACTTTGACATCAAACACATTAGATATTAACCTTAATATAATATATGCGAGAACGCCAACAGTATAACGGAATTAAATTATCTATGTTCATATTAATGTTTAGGGTGGAGAACACGCATTTATATTTATTTCATGTCTTCTTATAATTTTCTGTCTCCCGTTGAGTAAAGACGTCCGTTTATTCATTCAATTTTCAACTAAGCGATTAAAAAATAGGCGCTATGAAATAAGGCCCCAATGAAATAAGTCCCCAAACCAAAAATGAAATAAGGCCCCAAAAATTTCAAATAAAAAAATTGGGGTCTTATTTCATTTTTTGGGGCTTTATTTTGGGACCTTATTTCATAATGAAAAAAGGCCCCAATTTTAGAAATGAAATAAGTCCCCAAATAATATTTTTGGGGTGTTATTTCATTTTCTTAAAAGCACGCAGAAAAAACTTTATTTCGCGAAGCCGCCTGCCGCGTTCTACGGAGGAAAAAAACCCCTAAGAGCGGCCTAAGGCCGCCACCCAGAAGAACTTGTTTTTGAAATCAGATGTCGAATTCATTGAAATCTTATATTTTTAAGACATCAAGTAACATTTATTTGACCTGTCATAACTTTTTATGTCCCAAAATAACAACCAAGATTTATTGTTTTCTAATGATTATTTTTTTAAGTCTATTTTATTAAAAATTTTACGTATATATTATTGTCTAAACGTTAAATGAACAGAAGATAAAATGACAAAGCTATGTCTTAAAAATAAGATTTCAACGGATTCGACATTGGATTTTTAAAAACAAGTTTTTTTTTCTCTTTGGGGTTTTTTCCTCCGTAGAACGGGGCAGGCGGCTACGCGAAATAAAGTTTTTTTCTGCGTGCGACACAAAAAACAAACTATCAATTCGTTTGCTATATTTTTTTTAGGGTACAAGAATAATCTTCCAGTGAATATTTTTAAAAATTGTTTTTTTCGTGAAATATTTTTAATGTTCATATTTACAGGTTTCATTTACTAATTTTTCTTATGTTCTTGCCGTCAAACAGCTGAGGACTATTTGCAGGTATATACACAAAAACTATGTATTAATTAGGAATAAAAAAATATTTTAATGTAATATATAATTTAGTTTTTTTTTTAATTGGGGCCTTATTTCATTTTCGAAATGAGTCTTTACTTCATTATGAAATAAAGCCCCAAAAATTGCGGCGTTATTTCATTTTATTTTGGGGTTTTGTTTCATTTTGTTGGGGCATTTTTTCATTTTCATAATGAAATAAAGCCCCAAAAAATGGGGAGTTATTTAATTTTTGGTTTGGGGACTTATTTCATTGGGGCCTTATTTCATAGAGCCTAAAAATGACTTTAAATTAATTTATAACAGTTAAACAATTTTTAATACACTTTTTCTTCTTGTATTTTTTTAATTTTATTCGTTTAACTTTCATGTGTGTGTGTATTTTGACAGCTCATATCATAATATTGTTGTTTAGAGATTTATCGTAACAAAATTATTTTTATATCAGATATGATACTAACAATAACAGTAATGTGTGGTCCACACGTAATATAATATTCTCTGAGATTGAATTTGAAGTTTGCTGACAGAAAAATATTAAAGTTAATATCTAGTGTGGACACTATGTAAGGGATTATGTAATAAGAGGAGATTTAAAAATTGAACATGTTTCTATCAAGAAACAAGTCGCTGATATTTTTACAAAAGCTTTAGATAAGTGTGTTTTTGTTACAATTAGCAATTTGTTAAAATTATCTAATTGAGAGGGGGTGTTATTATTAAAATACTTTGTTTCATTGTTTTTTGAAAATACTTTGTTCAATCTATTTTGTTTTGGAAATGGTTTCCAAATTACATTTTTGTAAAACTTCATTCTATGAAAATTTCTTAAAACGTTTTGTTAAAATTATCTAATTGAGAGGGGGTGTTATTATTAAAATACTTTGTTTCATTGTTTTTTGAAAATACTTTGTTCAATCTATTTTGTTTTGGAAATGGTTTCCAAATTACATTTTTGTAAAACTTCATTCTATGAAAATTTCTTAAAACGTTTTGTCGGGTTTTTGAATATTATTTAATAAACAATTTTTTATATTATTTTTGTTAATTCTCGTGATGTGTTTTTAATTAACCTTAAAGGAATTGTAATTATAAAATTAATACTCTTAATTTGTTGTTTAAGAGCAATTTTACTTATAACAAAAAAATTAATTTAAGATTTTTGAAAAAGAAACAAATCGACTAAAACGGCCAATGGCGACTGGCTTGTATCTCTATTCCGAACAGAACACTGACGAAATGGTTCCAAATGGAAGAAATCAAGTTTTTTTTAAAACGTTAGCCAGTGCCGAATTTCGGCCGAAAATTACTCATTTGTGACGAAAAATTCGATATTTTTTCTATTTCATTTAATATACCTGGTCAAAACTATTCAGACGTAGAATTTTCACTTCATCTGATGACATTAACCCACTTTAGACTGTAATCCAAAATGACCAGCGACAAAAACGTCTTTTTTTTAAATAATTTAAAAGTTTTTTTAAATGTCGTATTTGGAGATGTCGATTGCTATTTTTCTAATATAAAAGTTGTTATTAAAGAAAACAATATTAACAAATTATAATTCTAGTTTGTGTTTGGAGCGACTCCTTTCCAGGACATTTTATGAAAATTTAAAAGAAAAAGTCGAAACTACTCTAGCTATTACTTGCCTTCTAATGCTAAACTTTTTTATATTTTTTTCTTAGATTACAAATAATAAAAGTAAAAAAAAGCGAATACGTAAAAGAAAATCCGAACTTGATGAAAATGTGAACGAAAAAGAATTTATCAAAGCATTATTTGAAGCTTACGAGAAGCAACCTCAAATTTGGAAACCTAAAGAAAGAACAGTTGATAAAATGATAACAGAAAAAGCATTTGAAACAATAGCCAATGAAGTTAATACAAAATTAAATACTAGTATTTCGTGGAAATTTGCTAAAATTCGTATAAATGCATTACGTATGGAGTGTTCTTATGAATTAGAAAAGCAACGTAAAGGAGAGGAACATCAGCTACCTTGGTATTATGAACACATGAAATATTTACAGGGAAATATTGACTATATCATAAGACTGCGTGTAAGTTATATAAATTTTATTGCTGAACTCTTTGATGTTTGAATAATATTTACTTTCAGCATAATAAATTTAGAAGCCGGATGGTGAGTTATAAGAAAATAAATTTTAAACTTTGAATTCTATTTAATATGATGTTATTTCTATTGATTATTCTAGAAATATTTGGATCTTTCACTATTGCCAATTTTAATACAACTTTATAAAACCTATAAGGATTTGTGGCAGGTTAATAATATTAATTTTGGTATAACCGTCAAAAGAGATGAAGCACTTAATAAAATAATTGAAGATTTGAAAACAAATCATAATATTGATATGACTAAAGACAAGTTACAAGACTATATCAAATACTTAAATCTTTTATATTCTAAAGATAAGGAACAGCAATTGAAATGTGAATTGAAAAATACAGAGTTTACGCCATCGTCTCAATTCTATGAGGAACTGTGCTTTCTCATCGAAAGTCAAGGACCATTTAAGTGTGACACTTGTAATGAAATAATTCAAAAATATGAAAACTATCACATGCACGTTGCCAAACATAATAACACCAAGCCATTCAAATGCCCTCTATGTGAAATGATGGAGTTCAAATCATTTGAAACATACTTATCGCATGCTAGACGACATTTAAACTTATCTACCTTGGATTGTAATATATGTGGTAAAGCTTTTTCATATAAATACGAATTAGATTTACACTTAAGAATCCATACTGGTGAGAAACCTTTTTTATGTCAAATATGTGGCACCGGTTTTAGACTTCATGGTGATTACGACAATCATATTAGACGTCATGAGAAACGTTTTCGTTATGAATGTCATATATGTAAACATGGATTTAATCACTTGCACACATTAAAAGATCACGTTAAATCTCATCTTCAAATACGAGACATTTTTTGCGATATATGCGGCAAAGGTTTTACTGCAGCAAGATATTTAAATAATCACAAACTAATACATGAAGATAAAAAACGTTATAAATGTAATGTATGTGGCAAGGAGTTTTCCCAAGGCGCTAGTTTTCGAACTCATCGTAAGCAACATCAGCCACATTTGAGTCCAGCAGAATTAAAAAGAAAAAAGGAATCGGAATTAGATTACTTGGATTGTTTTGATGTGTAGATGAAAATAAATATATATATTTTTTTTTTATAAATTTAAAAATAATCGTCAAAATAAAGAGAAATATGAAATTACCTTTTAAGAGATGTTAAAAAAGTTCCTGCAAAACTGTTTGTTCAATTTGATTTTAAGGTCGTTGATATGCAATTGGTAAGTTAAATCGTGTCTTTATACCCCCCACACACTGTGAAGAGTGTATATATCAGTTTGTTTTTAGCTCTAAAAGTTTTTTTTGCCATACTCTATATTTCTTCATTAGGATATTGTCCTAACAAATAATCTATAGAGTTTTTTGTTTTCAAATTTATTATTTGACCCTTTCAGGAATGTGTTGATAGATCTATTTCTATTTCACATTCCTGAAAGGGTCAAATAATAAATTTGAAAACAAAAAACTCTATAGATTATTTGTTAGGACAATATCCTAATGAAGAAATATAGAGTATGGCCTCGAACTTGAATAATTTTCATTTTCATTGCACAATTAAAGGTCGAAAAAAAACATAACATAAAAACATTATTTTTAATAAAAATTATAACAAACTTGTATAAAAGGCAAAGTACCGCCTAGTTTACTTACCCTGTTTTGTTTACAAACTAAACAAAATATAAAAAGGAGAGAAAAACAAAAAACGTGTATTGAATATCCACCAGAGGTGGACCTTGCACATCAAACAAGTTTTCAATTTATTTTTTTTTTGATCAATGGTTATAATCTTTAACTTCAAACTCATATCATTAAAAGTCGTAGACCTTTACCTTTATATAGGAGCTTTGCTTTTACGCGTTCAAGGCGTAATCCACAGATATTCATTCCCAGGATAAGGAGAACTATTTTTGAAAGATCATTCATAATCAGAATTGCTCGGTGTTGGAATCGGTTGCCCTTAGAATTACGGGTTTTCTCTCATTCAAATAACGCCTTTCGGTTAAAAATCTTGGAATATTTCAATGGTTTTTGAACTATTTTTTTTTTTTTTTTCTTTCTTTTTTGAATAATAATGTTTTTTTTTTGTGTGGTTAAGTATGCAATGTTACCACTGATAGGGTCAAATGCTTTAATACTTTATTTTTAAACTTTATTAATAAACTTTTTATAAATATTATGGCTGGGGAGCCAATATGTTAGGCTATTAAGTGTATTTAATTTTTTATTTTTAAGATTAATACTCAGTTTTTTATTACTATGTAATACTGTTATTTGGCCTTGTGGGCTTTAGTATTATAGATGAATTATAAATAAATAAATAAATATGTATATTAGTTCTCATGTAGTGAGTAAACTAGTTCATATGAATGTTTGATGTTTGGCATGGGATTGTTACCGCCTATATTTGTGTGTGTTTCATTCGTAAAATAGGTATAGGAAGGGTATAAAAGCAATTTGGTAAAACCAAATTTAATGCATCTACTTTTTTTATTGCGATTGTTTGAAAATGTAGACTTTTTTGGTGCTAGTCATTGGTGAAACCTGAATTACAATTATATAACTGATCCCGATACATTGTTAGAGTGGAAAAGGTGTTGTTTTGCCTTTAAGTTTAAAATACCCAAGGAAAAATAATTATATGGGGCAACATTAAATTATATATATATTATATATGCGATGATATCAAATTTGATCCGAAAATGAGAACATGTAATTGTATCTAAAATACATCAAATTATATCGATTTTGATACAATTGAGTCGAATTAAATCGTATTCGATTCAATTAGATACAAATTTGTCCAATTTGACGTATATTAGACACAATTTCATCCGAATTTTGTCCCCATACAAAATGTTTGTATATTATATATAATTGTATCAAATTAAAAGTTATTAGATAAAAGTTGATACAAACAATTCCTAGTTTTTCTAAACAATTGTATCAAATTATATATCATTTTTTAATATTTCAAAAAGTATTATATATAATTTAAACATATAGAATAAGAATAAGAAAAGCACGCTCCAAAAATAATTAAAAGCAAATAAAATTTCACTTAAAAAGACCACTAACATTTTATTTAATTAAACTAGCATTTTTTTTTGTTTGACTGTTAATGAAATAAACCACAAACTAGCAAAACAAATATTTTTACTAGAGTGCTGCACAATTCAACATTTTCTGTAAAAATGTCTATATACATTTTTCCATGCATTGTTATGTCATGTCAACGCAAACAAGATGTTATGTCTACAGGAACATACTGTCGTAGCATGTCATTGACATTTAGCTAAGCTGTTGTAAGATGTTGTGTTTAACAACATCGATTTTTAAAGGTTTAACTGCAGCATGTTTTTAATACTGTTTGAAAATGCCTTGTATGAAAATATTGAATCACTTATTATTTGTATTCCTTATTTCTTAAGTAAATATTCTAACAATTAAAAAAAAAAAATCAAAAAATGGAAACAATAAAAAAAACGAAAAAAATCTAAAAAAATTAAATATCAAAAATATTAAATACTTTTCGATCAGCAGTTGGTAGAGCGTACACCAAAAGCATTACATTAAAATGTTACAATAAAAAAACTGCTTTGGAATAAAAAACTGTAAGCAATAAAACTACACTCAAAAAAGGTTTTCAGTAGAATCTACTGAAAATTACAGTTAAAACAACTGTAATTTCACTTAAAAGGGCGACAAAGATTATTACAGGTAAAAAAGATGTAGTTGTTTTAAACTGTTGGAAAAAAACTAAAAAAAAAACACTATATTTCAACAGCTATTTTTTTGGTATTCTTAATATATTTTTAATAGCAAAAAATTTTAGTTTCCATCAATTATAATAAAAATGTATATTTCCAACATCCTAGTTAAAACACAAAGTCAAAATTTCAAAGGTTCTCCAGTTATGACGTTTTGATATATTAGAGATACAATAAAATTGTCTAATTATTATTTGCAATTTTCAACAATCAAAGCAAATATAAACTAAACGAGAATGTTTCAAAACTTGACTTTTATTTTTAAATTACCTACAAAATTTTACTGTTTGCTGTAAAATTACGGTTTTGGTTGCAAAAATACTAAATCAAATGCTTCAAAAATTACCGTTGTTTTCTTCAGTTGTTTTTTTTTTTGTTTTAAATAACTGCCGAAATAGTTGTTTTGTATTATTTCACACAAAAAAAAAAAAAAACAGCCGTAATTACAGTTAAAAACAACTACTACTGATTGTATAAACACTTGTCATGTAGTAACTTTTTTGAGTGTAAGGTCTAGTTTAAATAATCGAATAAATTTTATTCGAAAAAATTACAGTTTTGCCTGTTTTTATGTCAATGAGTAAATGCTTATTTTTTTCAAAAAAAAAAAAAAAAATAGCGTAAGACTTTTTATGAAATGTATGAACGATTTTCTTTATCTACCTAAGAAGTTCTTTTTAAATATATATTTTTCTAAATGATTAAAAAAAATGCTTGGAAGTAATAACCTTTCACAATTAAATTAAATAAAAATTGCATATTAATTATAGTATTAATTGCAATTAATAAGTTTTCTTATTATTTTATTTGCAGTTATGTAGCACATAATAAGACTACAAAAGGTTACAATGTATCATTAACAACACATGCTGCATATGTCACAGCGTTTAAAACATGTCGCATATAGCTGTTAATGTTGACATTAGGTCCATTCGTTTACACCAAAATTTGAACAAATTTGTACAAATTTGTACTGGATTTTACTGAAATGCGTTCGCGTACACATAAATTTGCAAAAGAGAGCATCTACTAAGAGAGTAAAGTGACAGTTGTCAGCAAAAAACCTGCAAATTTTTACTGGAGAAATTTTTGCCAGTAAAATCCAGTAGAAAACAAAAACATATGATTAAATTAAGTAAACAAACAAAAATAAGCATACATTTATTAATAAAAACATTTAAAAGATTAAAAGCTGAATTAAAAGGGCGGCAAAAACTAAAAATAATTATTTTCAACCTGAAACAAATTAAAGTAGTCAGTTACAATTATTATAGTAACAATTTATCAGTTTTCTAATATCTCTGTTAATTGTTTTTATTTACATTAATATATTAGAGATGTAAAGCTAATGAATATATGAATACTTCTTACTGCATATTATTCAGGGTACCGAATATCAAAAATCAAGTATTCATGTATTTCGTATGTTATTTAACTAGAAACAAAATTAAAAGTCATGTCCAAACTAAACAAGTCTAAAAGCCTCCACAAAAGTTTATTTAATAAATACAATTGCTACGAATTTATAATTATTAAAATGCAATGCATCAAGTACCAAAAACAATATATACTGGGTAGTCTAAATAACACATATTTTACAACACTAAGCTTTTTAGCGCTCATATGTTTGAATTAACCTGCAAGTTTTTGCAATTTTTCCGTTCGTTTACTTTTTTGTGCAAGAGCCAGTTTTGAGAGTAAAATTTTAATTTTGCCCAAAATTTACTCATCTACTGGATTTTACTGGAAAGTAAACGAATGGACCTATTGTAATTTTTCCTGTTGATGACTGTTAAATCAATTTAAAAACTATGCATAGATTTGTCTTCAATTAATTTAACAGTGTTCTCTTATGTTATTGTCGAACATGCATGCATAAGCCACATTACATAAAATGACAATAACATTATGTGGTCATGTCGACATGATTTATATGTCAACAGTTGCAGCTCTTTAATTTTTACCAACAAAAATTACTTACGTTTATTTTGTTTACTGTTTGCTGTATCAAAACGACTACATAAAATTAATGTGGCGAAATCTCAATAATTCAATGCGGCTTGTTTTTTAGAATAACTTACTTGGCATGTTACCGCGACTTCCGGCGAGATCCCAATTTACCCGAAACATTAACAATTTATACACAGTTTTGACAATAAAAATGCTTTATGGTAAAATTGAGTACCCGCGGTAAGGTACGTCGAGCAGACTTAAATGAAAATCTAATCAAAACAGATTTTTGTTGTGTATTTACGTTTTCTATATGTTTAATGCATATGAATGAAACAACAAGCGCTACATAATATATTCTATTCTTATTTAACTTATTAAATTCTCTATGCCGAGATACGTTTACGTCTGCACTCAGGGAATTAAGAAGGTAGAAACAACTTAAAACAACTACAAATGTAATAAAAAGGCGATGACTACAATTTTCATAAAAATTTCTAAAATTGTAGTTATTATCAATTAAACAAATAACTGCAATATTAGTAAAAATAACTGTGAAAACAATAAAAAACAACTAATATATTACTACATATATAAATTATTGTTGCATTAATCGTGCTTAGGTCGATTATAAGAAACTAAAAAGTATTTAATATACTATATGGAAAGGGTTGTATGTTTTATATGTTAGAAATTAGACTCCCTGATTTGTCGCTTAAACATTCTTCATAGAGTTTCTTTAATATTATTAATAGTTTTTTTTAATAACTTTTTTATTAATAATTTAAAATTATTTACTTAAATATACTAACAAAATAATAATTGAAGTATTTTTTTACACTTATGTACTTTTATCTACACTTACGAATAAGTCATCATTTGTGGCCAAGATCTATGGTATAATAAAGTTCATTATTCAGTTAGTTCGTATGCACGTTTATATTTATTTTATAAATGTTTTTTAAATAAATAAAAAAACAGGATTGTCAGATTTATTTTGCCGGTTTTCGCCAAACGAGTAATGAAAATCGCCAAAAAAAAAAACACTTTTTATATTCTTAATCGCAGTAAAAACTCAAAAACTGTCTGAAATTTATAAAAAAGAAGTTTCAACAAAAACAACTTAAATGTAATGGATAATTATATAACATAAAAAACAATTTCGTAAAGCAGAGCAACAAAATGCATACTCAATCAAAGATTTTTAATAAATAGAGGATATACAATCCGGAGTATTTTTGCAGTTAAGATAGAGTCATGACAAGATTATACAAAATACTATTTAACTTTAATTAATTTGCGATATAAAATTATATCGATTCATGAAATGCACAATTCCAGAGCTAACGAAAAATAATAAGAAGTCAATATTATTTTTGTATTCGTTTGAATATGTGTGTTAAGTGTTGAAGCATTACATTGTTTTTGAAATGAGTTTTATAGAATATAAAAAAATAAAAAAATTTAAATTTAACGTATTTACCTTGTCAAAAGTATAAATATCAATTAAAGGAAAAAATTTATTTTGAAGTTGTTATATTTATATTGAATATTTTAAAAAGTAATTTATAGATTTTCTAAATTATTAAAGAAATGTTCTAAAAAAAATTATATTGTATTGTATTCTTTATTCTTTATTCAATCAAAATAAAGATATAAAGTTCATAACAATGACTATTAAGTCGTCTGTTATATGTATATACGCAAACAAATAAAATATTTAAAAATAAATGAAAATAAATAATAAAAATAAAACATAAAACATAAAAATAAATAATAAACCTCACATCAGTAACATTTTACCTAGTTTTTACATGTTTCTACTTAATTATTGAATAATTTATGTGAAAAAACTTTTGTGTCTATGCATTTTTAATTTATTAATTTTTATACGTCAAAAACAAATTTTACAAAACTAATATTTCAATATTGTACACACACTTTTCCATATGTATCAGAAAAAACAAATTAAAAATAATTTTGAATTTTTCAATTTAATTAATTTACTTTCAATATAGGGTACACCAATTAATTTTTTTGTAAATACCTGAAACTTATCAATAATATTTAACGTCTGTAGTCCACTTTATATAGGGTACAAAATTTTAATTTCAAATAATTTATAGACAAACAAAAATTTATCAATAATATTGAACGTGTATTGTTGGTCACTGTATATTTGTAAACTTCAATTAACAATAATACAATTTTTAAAGTCTATCCATTTTATTAATATTATAGAATTGTGAAAAAGAACAAATAAGTTTCATTTAAATTATCATCAACAACATAATAAACATGATCAATTATTATACGTTCATTGTGCAATACATTCATTTTTATTCACCGTTCCTTTTCCATGAAAAGAAAATATATTTTTTTCATGTCAAAAAACGAAGCAAATTGTTTACGATTAATTTGTCATCAGTAGATAATACAAATGAATGAAAATAAAATATTACAAATTACATTACAATTTCAAATGAAAATAAATGGAAAAGAAACATTTTTTGTTTTATCTTTCGTGTACAAAATAAAACAGAACACAAATAATATTGTACGTGGAGAGGAAATGAAAAAGAACACTAAATCAGTGTTGTCAGGTATGTTGAGCAAAAAATCGTCAAATTTTCCAATAAAAATCGTCAAAATCGTCATATTTTCAAAAATCGTCAAAAAATCGTCAAAACAAAAAATATTTGTTACAAGTGAGATAAAGTTTTAATAAAAAAAAAAGAATAATAATGTAATTCACATTTCAAGTGCTCATGTACTATCGGTGTAATTTAATACGATTTCTTACACTTTTCTGTGATTTAAACTTCAAAAATCATGATATTTCTACATAATTCTGTAAACACCACTTCAGTAGCACAATTTTTAAATCTTAAATTCTTTTACATAGTTTAGAAATTCTTTAACAATGTTATTTTCTTTGATTATTAAATTTGGACTTCCATTAACGAGTTAAAGTTTCAAATTGCATTACATGTGATGACATAGTTTAATACAATAAATTGTGAAATTTTGATTATTTCATATTTTTCATTTTGGTTTGGTTTTTAATATTGCTAAAAATTATTTATTATTTTATTTATTATTTATATTATTATTTAAATATTGTTTATTACTGCATGTTTTTCCGTTTTCAAATATAAATTGTGAATATCTGAAGTTTCACTTGGAACACTTTATTTATATTATTATTAGGCCTGTTTTTTAAGCACCGGATTTAGTTTTGGATTTATAAATCAGAATATTCGAACTCGATGTTTGTTTCGCAATACCTTGGATTTTTTTTTAATTTAAAAATATTTTATTTTATCTCAATCTTACACTAATTAAACTTTAATATTAAAAAAAGCAGAGTTGGCATTCAATAACTTTTCATAATAACGATTGGCTATCACAGTAACACTAATAGCGGAATGGAAATTTAAAAAAAGCGATTCCATTAAAGACATGTTTCATCTTATGTTAACGGTTTTAGTTTTCTATTTAACCTGTTTGATTTTGAAATGTCTTAAACTAGTTAAAGTCAAAATAATGCTAAAATACCGAAACGACGATTTATAACGCTATTTTGTTGATGTAACAAAATTTAATGGGTAGAATTTTGAAATAAACCCTGCCACTATTGGAATCGTAGCTTTAAAACGTTCATAACGGAATTAGTGTGGCCGTGGCAGGCAACTGTCATTGTAATGAAAAGGTAGTGTTTGCCAACCATGAAAAAGTAAGCACATACTCAGGGAACTTCTGCTGTAAATATTTGTAGTTGTTTCAGTTGTAATGCAGTATCTTTATTTTTAAGTGAAAAAACAGTCATTTGTAGAAGAAATTTATTTATAACGGCATTGGTGTGGACGTAGCAGGCAACTGACATTGTAATGAAAAGGTAGTGTTTGCCAACCATGAAAAAAGTAAGCACATACTCAGGGAACTTCTGCTGTAAATATTTGTAGTTGTTTCAGTTGTAATACAGTATCTTTATTTTTAAGTGAAAAAATAGTCATTTGTAGAAGAAATTTAATTTTTGTAGTTCATTTAAAAAACAAACCACATTAAATTACAGTATTATGATTTCATTTTATACAGTATTTTTTTTTTTATTTAAAAAGATAAAACAAATTAATGTTTGTTTACATTTTACTTCACTGACTGAACCACTCATTAATAATACAATTGTAGTTATTTTTTTTAACAGTAAAAACAAATGACTTTGTTAGTTGAATTTACTAAAATGTAAGTCGTTCTTTTTTCATGAGAAATTTCATTTGTTTTTAGCTGCATTTGCAGTAGTCTTTACCGTTATTAAGGGCAGAAAATAAATTAAAATAAACCTAACATGAATCCACAAAATAACTTTTTTGTTAAACTTTTAATAAAAAATTGTTTTTAACTTTAACGAAATAATAAAAGTCCAAAAATAGATCCGGTGATTTTTTAATAATAGCAAAAAAAACATGTTTTTTAATATGTCAAAACGTTTGTTAAAAAATCGTCATTTTGGAAGCAAAAATCGTCATTTAGGTACTAAAAATCGTCAACATGACGATAAATCGTCAAACCTGGCAACAGTGTATCGGTGTAATATAATACGAGTTTTTACACTTTTCTGTAATTTAAACTTCGAAAATCATGATATTTTACAACGATAGCACTGCTTTAACTACTACTTTAACTACCTCTTACATAATTCTGTAAACACCACTTCAGTAGCACAATTTTTAAATCTTAAATTCTTTTACTTAGTTTAGAAATTCTTTAACAATGTTATTTTCTTTGATTATTAAATTTGGACTTCCATTAACGAGTTAAAGTTTCAAATTGCATTACATGTGATGACATAGTTTAATACAATAAATTGTTAAATTTTTGATTATTTCATATTTTTCATTTTGGGTTGGTTTTTAATATTGCTAAAAATTATTTATTATTTTATTTATTATTTATATTATTATTAATTTTAAGTATTTAAATATTGTTTATTACTGCATGTTTTTCCATTTTCAAATATAAATTGTGAATATCTGAAGTTTCACTTTGCAACACTTTATTTATATTATTATTAGGCCTGTTTTTTAAGCACCGGATTTATTTTTGGATTTATAAATGAGAATATTCGAACTCGATGTTTGTTTCGCAAAAACTTTGATGTTTTTTTTAATTTAAAAAATATTTTATTTTTATCTCAATCTTACACTAATTAAACTTTATAAAAATATAAATATTAAAAAAAGCAGGGTTGGCATTCAATAACTTTTCATAATAACGTTGGCTATCACAGTAACACTAATAGCGGAATGGAAATTTAAAAAAAGCGATTCCATTAAAGACATGTTTCATCTTATGTTAACGGTTTTAGTTTTCTATTTAACCTGTTTGATTTTGAAATATCTTGAACTAGTTAAAGTCAAAATAACGCTAATGTAACAAAATTTAATGGGTAGAATTTTGAAATAAACCCTGTAAAGACTCATTCCACTATTGGATTCGTAGCTTTAAAACGTTCATAACGGCATTGGTGTGGCCGTGGCAGGCAACTGACATTGTAATGAAAAGATAGTGTTTGCCAACCATGAAAAAAGTAAGGACATACTCAGGGAACTTCTGCAGTAAATATATGTCGTTGTTTCAGTTGTAATACAGTATCTTTATTTTTAAGTGAAAAAATAGTCATTTGTAGAAGAAATTTAATTTTTGACTACAATTGTATTTCATTTAAAAAACAAACCACATTAAATTACAGTATTATGATTTTACATTCATTTTATACAGTATTTTTTTTTTTTATTTAAAAAGATAAAACAAATTAATGTTTGTTTACATTTTACTTCACTGACTGAACCACTCAATAATAATACAATTGTAGTTAATTTTTTAAACAGTAAAAAACAAATGACTAGTTAGTTGAACTTACTAAAATGTAAGTCGTTCTTTTTTCAGGTGAAATTTCATTTGTTTTTAGCTGCATTTGCAGTGGTCTTTACCGTTATTAAGTGCAGAAAATAAATTAAAATAAACCTAACATGAATCCACAAAATAACTTTTTTGTTAAACTTTTAATAAAAAATAGTTTTTAACTTTAACGAAATAATAAAAATCCAATAATAGATCCGGTGATTTTTTAATAATAGCAAAAAAAAAACATGTTTTTTAATATGCCAAAACGTTTGTTAAAAAATTGTCATTTTGGAAACAAAAATCGTCAAATCGTCATTAAGTAATTTAGGTACTAAAAATCGTCAAAATGACGATAAATCGTCAAACCTGGCAACAGTGCTTATAAGCATGTTGGAGAGAGAAAGAGTTTTTCTTATAAACTTTTTTATTGAAAAGAGAGAGAGTTTTATTAAACCCAACTCTGTATATGATTTTTTTTTACATATGTTTATGGATGTGCTTTGAAACCAAAGTTCGAAATTAAACACAAGCAAACGGTTTTCTATCGTTCTGTTTTGCTTTTTGCTGAAACTCAACACAATCATTTTGTTGTGCACAGTAAACATAAACACAACATTTCTTTATTTTCGTTTTGATTTGTAAACAGAACACAAACACTTTCACAAACTAGTTTTCATTGAGAGATCAAACTAAACGATTTTGTTCTGTTTGTCCAATATTTCAAACAGTTTGATTTTGTTGTGTTTATGGAATGGAACAAAACTATTCGTAAACCGTTCTTAGGGTTTATGTCATATTACAAGTGAAAAAAATTGTTCATTGAATTTTATAAATAACTAGCTGACCCGACAAACGTTGTTTTGCCTTCAAATTTTATTTTCATTGAAAGTCTGGTTCCGTTACAAAGTTGTGGTGGATTGATATTTCGAAGAAGGATGATAGTTGGACTGCACCGACAAACCAAATTTTGTTCAAATACCTTCAAAAGGAGCAGAAATAATGTATGCTGTCAATCAAATGAATGTGTGTATGTATGAGTTTGTGTATTATGTTGGATTAAAAACCATCCTCATTGCATGTGCTACACGTATTCAGCCATTTTTTATTTTTTGTACCCGTATCCAAGCAATGCTGTGTAACAAAGCAAAAATTTTTGATATTCACACAATTTATATGAAAATGACTAATGTTCAGAAAAATCACCACATCTGGACCAAACGAAAATATTTTTAAAGTTTTTTTTTTTTCAAACCATCCTCATTGCATATTCTACAAAACGTATTCAGCCATTTTTTATTTTATGCAGCCGTTCTCGAGTTATGGAGTGACAACCAAAATGTACACTTCTTTTTATATACATATATAGAAGATTGCATTAGTATAATAAAAAGTTTCAACGGAGGAGTTCCAGTGAAACTTCATAAAACTAATGCAAAAAAATATTGATAACATGCAGAGAAATCATTTCTTTATTTTGCTAACCACAACGTAAAAAATGCGTTTTAATGTTTAAGTTGAATGAACACAAAAAAATAGCCACTACGAAATAATAATGTTTGCCGAAAGAAACATTATCGTTTTGTTCCGTTTGTAAAATTACAAACAACAATTTGAGCACTTGTGTTGTGTTTATAAATACGAACGAAACAATAGAGATCGTTGTATTGGTTTTTTCATAAGAACGTTATGTTAGCGGTACATAAATTTTCGAACTCTGTTTGAAACATATACTTTGTTTTTGAAATAAAATATGGAATATAACAAATGTATTTTATAACAGAAGATTTAAGAATCAATGCAATGTAACGAATTTGCCTGGATCAATTTCTCAATTAACAAAAAAAGCTATTTTTAATTTCTTACATTATTCATGAAAAATAACAAGTTTTGTTATTAGAATTTTAATTGAAACATAAAAAAACATGTATTACCACAAAATTTCGCTTTGTTTAATTATTAATTAAATTAATTAATTAAATTAAAATTCGAGATTTTTCATATTTGTTGATTAAATTAAAATTTTAATTGAATTTGTTCATATTAAAGAAATTGTAATATTAATTAAAATAATTTGTAATAATATTGTAATAATAATATGTAATAAATAATAAATAATTAATATAATTTGTAACTATTTATTTGATTTCAATTTCAATTAAGATTTTAATTATAGATATTAAAAATATAATTGAATATTGTTTTTAATATAAAACAACTATTAAAATTTAAATTCCAAAACATCGCCAAAAATTGGGAAAATATCGTCAAACTTTAAAAAAATCTTTAAAAAAGTAAATAAAAATAAACCTAAAACTTTAAAAAATTAAAAAATCACCGCAATAAATTATTAAATGTTTATATCACGAGATCATTTGTTGTAATTTTTTTTTGTCTAGTTTGGCGATTTTCTTAAAATTTTGGTGAGTTTTTAAATTTAGAAATTATTTCCCTTCGTTTTCATTATAGGTTATACAAACATTTAAAAGATAATGGCCTCGAACTTGAATAATTTTCATTTTCATTGCACAATTAAAGGTCGAAAAAACATAATTTTTATTTTTAATAAAAATTATAACAAACTTGTGAAAAAAGGCAAAGTACCGCCTAGTTTACTTTCCCTGTTTTGTTAACTAACTTAACAAAATATAAAAAAGGAGAGAGAAACAAAAAAAAAAACGTGTATTGAATATCCACCAGAGGTGGATCTTGCACATCAAACAAGTTTTCAATTTATTTTTTGATCAATGGTTATAATCTTTAATTTCAAACTCATATGTATATTAGTTCTCATGTAGTGAGTAAACTAGTTCATATGAATGCTTGAGGTTTGGCATGGGATTGTTACCGCTTTCAAAACGTGTTCTGATGATGGGAACCTAGAAAATTCCCGAAATAGATCTATCAACACATTCCTGAAAGGGTCAAATAATAAATTTGAAAACAAAAACTCTATAGATTATTTGTTAGGACAATATCCTAATGAAGAAATATAGAGTATATGGCCTCGAACTTGAATAATTTTCATTTTCATTGCACAATTAAAGGTCGAAAAAACATAATTTTTATTTTTAATAAAAATTATAACAAACTTGTGAAAAAAGGCAAAGTACCGCCTAGTTTACTTTCCCTGTTTTGTTAACTAACTTAACAAAATATAAAAAAGGAGAGAGAAACAAAAAAAAAAAAACGTGTATTGAATATCCACCAGAGGTGGATCTTGCACATCAAACAAGTTTTCAATTTATTTTTTGATCAATGGTTATAATCTTTAATTTCAAACTCATATGTATATTAGTTCTCATGTAGTGAGTAAACTAGTTCATATGAATGCTTGAGGTTTGGCATGGGATTGTTACCGCTTTCAAAACGTGTTCTGATGATGGGAACCTAGAAAATTCCCGAAATAGATCTATCAACACATTCCTGAAAGGGTCAAATAATAAATTTGAAAACAAAAACTCTATAGATTATTTGTTAGGACAATATCCTAATGAAGAAATATAGAGTATATGGCCTCGAACTTGAATAATTTTCATTTTCATTGCACAATTAAAGGTCGAAAAAACATAATTTTTATTTTTAATAAAAATTATAACAAACTTGTGATAATTTTAAACTTTTAATTGAAAGTGTGTTGGAAATCAAACAAAAGTTTCATTGAAATTTTGTTGGCAATAATTGTTTCTGTGTATGAAGATTTTTCATAAAGTTCACACAGAAAAGCTAAAATCGAATTTCAATTAAAGTATTCGTTGATTAAATTAAAATTTTAATTAAATTCGGTCCTATTTAAGAAATTGTAATATCAATTAAAATAATTTGTAACTAGTTAATTGATTTGAAAAATTTGTAAAACAATTGACAAAATTAAAAAATCGATATAATTTAAAAAAACGCTGAAATTGGAAAAAACCAACAAAGTTTAAAAAAATCGCCAAAATTTAATTGGCAAAATTAATTAAAAAATCGATATACATAATTTAAAAAGCGCTGAAAATGGAAAATAACCAACAAAGTTTTAAAAAAACTCCAAAATTTAATAAAATTTTAAAAATCAGCTAAATAAAATTCAAAACCTTCTTTATCATGAAAACCTTTATTTTTTTTAATTTTGGACTATTTTTTTAAATTTTGATAATTTTTTTAATATGTGAGATATTTTTTCCCCAATTTGGCGATTTTTTTAATTTTAGATTTTTTTTTATATATCAGTCATTTTTTTAATTATAATTTTGCTTTAAATTTTTTATGTTTTTTAATTTTTTAATCTTACTGATTTAATTTAATAGATTTTTTAAATTTTTTGCAATTTTTTTAAAATTTTTGTATATTTTTCTTTGTTGTTATTATGGGTTAATTTTTAATTAAACGTTTAATATATATTATTAAAATTTTAATTTAAAGTGAATTTGAAATCAAACAAAAGTTTAATTGAAATTTTTTGGCGATAATTTTTTCTGTGTAAACAGTTTTTCATTCAAAGCAAGCAAATTACAGTTTTTAAAAAATGTTTAAAATATGTACCAACTTTTTTTAAAAATGTTGTGCTGATTTCATATCAGAAAAAGTTGGTTACCCTAACTAAAACAGAAAAAGGATTAAGATATAAAAAATAATTAAAATTTAACATATTCAAATCATTTTTTATGGTAGTTTAGGGTTTATTAAAAGAATTGTGAAAGAAATTAATGTTTACAATTAATACTAAAATAAACGTAACAACTTCAAAATTGTTGTTTTTTATTAATTGATATTTTCGATTTTAAGTGAAACATGACAATCGTCTATGTGCTGAATATCGAGTCGTTTTCAAATAGCAAACTTTTTTGAAAACGAGTCATGTAGAAATTGGTGTTCCTAAAAACGTTCGATTTGGTATATTCGAAGTTTTGTTTAAATTTTAAATGTCAAAAGCTTGTAAACGTAATTTTAATCAGCTGTTGTATTGTTATGTTTATTTACGGCTGCGTGGGCCAACAAAAAATAAAAAGAAGATGCAGTAAATTGTTTTGTGTTTTTTTTTCAAAACTTGTCTCCGTCCTTTTATCTTTTTTTTTGCTTGTACACAACACAGAGATGGTGAATTCAATTTTCTAAATAGTACTTTTTATCCCCAACAGTACTAAACAAATTAACAAACCAAATCGTCATGAAAATTTATTTATTATTTATTTAAGAGCTTGTTCACAACAACAGCTAAAACTAAAAGCGAAACTGTACACTCTGTATGGGAAATTTTAGTAAAAATTGTATGGGAAAATAGATTTGCTTTAAGCTTTTATTGTGAACAGCATCTAAAACAAAACTTGGCCGATGTTGTTTAAGTGTAAGTGACACCTGCTTTTTTGTAATAGATTTACAAGGGTTTTCTATAGAAAATTTAAAATTTTTTTTGACATTCCGTTTTGTTTTTTAAAATGAATTTTGCCAAAATATTTAGCTTAAAATATAATTCTATTATGACGAAGTTTTAGTCAGCATTCTAGCGGATTTTTGCTATTCATACAAAATGTATGGGGAAACAATTTCGTTATTAGTTTTATCCCTTATTGGGAGTGTTCTCATAAACAAAAATTTGTAAATAAAGTAGTCAAGTGGTCATAAGAGTACCATGGTACTTTTCAAATACTACAACAAAAAGTACTATAGTACCAACTTTATCATCCCTGACACGGCATGCAAATGTTTTTAAAAATATATGTCATTCAAATCTAGGGCTGCCATATTAAATTATTGCAATAATTTTGCAAATAAATCAATAGTTTTTATGTGTTTATTTTTAACAAAACAATTAAAAACATATTTGCTATTTATTTTTATATACATTCTAATTGTTAATTTGTTGTTATGTTGTTATTAAAAAAAAAAAATGCAAAAAAAACTTGTCTTATTGAAGTTTGTGAACTTCGATAACTCTAGATTTTTCGAACATCATTATAAAAGAAGAAGAAGACTTTAAGTAAATTTGCGATTTGTAAAAAAAGTGCTATTTTCAAGAAATATTTTTTTAAGGCAGTTTTTTAATAAAAGTTAATAATAAATTATTTATTTATGTGCATGATAAAAAAATTAATTTACATTGTTCATGCTCAGTTCAAAGTGTTTTTGTAATTGTTAGACTAAAACTTTGTTTAAAAAAATGCATTTTATTTCATTGCCACAGATTTATGTGAAAATACATGAAATATTAAGGGATTTTTAAAAGTCTTGTTTTAAATTGAAGAAGCTATTAAAAGATTGCTTTTTGACTTAAAATAAATAAAAAAACATTACAAATTTTTAATACCAAGTGTTGTTTTTATTATTTAACAAACCTTTCTAAGAAAAAATCTACATTCTATTTACTTTCGACCAAGTACAACTGCTTGATTTAAAACGAGCAAAAAAATTGCGATATCGGAATCTGGCACACCTAATCTTGTAAACTCGTTTTACTTATGCGGTTTCGTTTTCTGGCACATACACGAATAAGGCAAATTTCTTATATTGTCTAAAATGTTTACAAATTCATTTTTTTAAGTTGTTTGTGTATGCGCATCTATATATTTTTTTTAGAAAATTTCTTTAATAATAAAATAAAATAATAATAAAATCTATAAAGTATTTTTTAAAATCACTAATGTGGGCGTTGTGGTGTAGTGGTTAGCGCGTTGGACTGTTATACAGATCTGTCAATTTTAACGTGATCACCACCCGAAGGTCCTTCCTCACGGTGCTCTTAACACAGGGTCAATATAATGCGTTGACCAGCGCCCCCTTTATCCTTCATCACAAAGCCGTGATACCGGAGCAAGGGTACCGACTTCGAATCCATGCATTTGGACACTTCATCCCCCTCGGTCAAGGGCGGAGCCTATCTAACACTCCTACCATTTTATGGTCAAATGGCAACCGGTTGCAATGCAACTCCACACCGAGCAATAAATTACTCTACCCGCGATATGGGAATTAAACCACAACCACCATGTTACTCCCCCGAAGGGGCCTCACCACAACCAGGCTGGGACCGAGGTCCCAAGGGCACCCTGGTTCCCGTGGTACCGAATAAAGACTTCGGTCAGCTTCGTAGCCTAAACTACTACCAGTTGGACCCCAAAACAGTACCGGGACTGGTAACCCAAGCAAACAGCCGCACACGACGCCAGCAGACCGCAACACAGCAGCACAGCAACACTGCGAACAGCGACACAGCAAACTGCAAAATGCACAGCCAAAAACAACACACATCTACATAAAGGGACTATAACATCACCAAAAGACAATACAACAAACAATAAACAGCCGCTCTCACGAGCGACACTTTGGCCACCTCACGTGACACCAGCAAGGGACATCACGCACAACAATGACCACAAAAACAACAATAAACACAGTCGCCCTCACGGACAGACTCGACGGCCACAAATGACCAGCACCAACAACGACGCAGCACAAGGAAATCACGAACAGAGCAGGGGGCCGTTCCGGAGATCAACTGACAGCATGCCGCTACTCCGCCAAAACACTCCCATCTCCAGCCCAAGGGACAAAAGACACAAGTGTCCCGGCACAAGCAACAGCAGCATGGGCAAATCACCAGGCACCAACACGACGAGACTCCACCAAGAACAGCAACGACCTCCGAGCACGAAGCCATGTGCAGAGCGGACAGTTCGACGATATACGCGAGCGTCGGTTTGCAAATGACTGCGAACGAGTTCACCTCCACTATCTCCGTCTTCGCCTAACGAACACCTCCCGGGCAAATTGCCCCAACCTCGCCATCGACCAATCGTCCACTAAGGCCCTACTGACATCGCAAACCGAACCAGTATGAGTGATGCCCATACTATGCAGGTCCCTAATGTCATCATAGTAATGACACTCGGCAATAACGTGCCATACGTCCTCGATCCCCATACCACACACACATTCCGGAGTGACCGACAAGGCCCTCTTATGCAGAAATGCATTGAGAGAGCCATGTCCCGTCAGCAAGAAACCCAGACTCAAGCCGAAGCTAAAATCTGGGCGCTCACGTACGAAGGGCGCATCGCGTATAAAAGCATACGTGACACGACCCTTGTTCGAGTCCGTCCAGCGTGTGCGCCACCTAGAATCAAGGTGTTCGGCCAACATCACCATGACCTCACTACTCTGCCTATTCACCACGTCAACAGCAGAAAGCCAATCATGCACAAGAAGTGGCAACCCCTTCTTGATCTTAAAAGCGATAGCACGGCGTATCACCTCTAAGTCAAGGGGAGCTGCACCCAGCAAGACCTGAAGAGCATCTGTAGAAACAGTCCGACAGACCGGCATGCAAGCAAGCATAGCAACCCTCTGACAAGTAAGCACCTTTTTGCGACCAACAACAGTCATTACTGTCTCGTACCATACAGGTGCACCATACGTTGCGCATGCAACGAACAGCCCGCCATAAATGGTTCGAACAGCACGCATGCTGAGGCCCCAGTCACTCCTCAGTATACGTTTGACCTTACCAACGACAGCAGTCAGCTTATTCCTCACATGAGCAAGATGAACCAAAAAGTTCATTCGCTCACCCATCATTATTCCCAGATACTTGACCTCAGTCACATATCTGAGACTAACGATACCAGACTTAATGACAGGAGGACGTGCACTAGACAATCTGCCCTTGAGCAGCATTATCACAGTCTTGTCAAGATTAATCTCAACACCGACTTGTGCACCCCATTCATTAATTATGCGCATGACCTGCTCACCTTTCGCCTCCAGAACAGCACGAGACTGTCCCTCGAGCAAAACGAGCAGATCATCTGCATAGGCGCACAGATTGCAGAGACGGCTCAGTCGTACCAACAACGGATCCATCATGAGGTTCCATATAACAGGACCACAGACAGAACCCTGCGGGCACCCCCGAGTTACATCCCTCCAAGCTGTGCCGCTGGCACCAACCACGCAAGCTTTTCTGCAGCTAAAATAACTTCTCCACAAGTTAAGCTCACGACAACCTACACTACGTAGTCTGTCATGAACCGCGTTCCAGTGGAGATGGTCAAACGCACCCTTGAAGTCGACAAACACTCCTAGCACATACTTGTCAGAAGAGTTACTAACGCATTGCCTAACATGCAGCCACGCAGTTTCAACAGATCTCCCCTCCCTAAATCCAAACTGGTACTCAGAAGTCGGCTCAGTGCTATCCTCCTTCAGTCGCGTCACCATTAACCTCTCAAGCACTTTTCCAAGTACTGGGAGGAGACTGATGCCCCGATAAGAGCGAGGATCACTCCTCACCCTATCAGGAGACTTCAGGAGAACAACAACACGAGCAGACTTCCAAGCCCTAGGGAAATAGCCCTCACTCAGACACTTCCCAAAGATTGACTCCAAGTATTCCGGTATGGCCTTCCATATGGCCTTAGCCATCTCTCCAGTCATACCATCAATACCCGGCGATTTCCTACTCTTGACCCGGCAAATACTATCCGAGACTTCCGACCTTCCCAAGTCAGGAGGGCCAACCGAATCCCGTATAACAGGGGAACGAACAGCTACCTCCGTTCCTGGGAAGAAAGCCCCCAACAGCGTGTCAGCGAATTCCCTCCAAGAGGACAATTCAACATTGTCAACCCGGAGGCAAGCAAGGTCAGCTACTCCTCCTCTACCCCTGCAAATACGGTAAACCGTACCCCAAGGGTCATCCCTATTCTCCCGTACAAACCTCCTCCAATTATCCTCCTTCACCCTAAGAAGCATCTCCTTATACGCCTTTAGGCCAGACAAATAAGTGGACTTGCGCAGAGCAAGATCGTCAGAACCGGCACGTCTGGCCCTCTGGAACAACCTCCTGAGGTGCCTGACGGACCTTTTCGTCCTTTCCAGCTCGCCCGTCCACCATTTGACCTTGCTAGGTGTCGTTCGAACACAACGACCCAGCACGGCATCATTAACGGCCAATAACCACCGATTAATCATGCTGACCTGGTCGTCCACCGACAGTGCCCTATAGTCACTCAGCGGGCGCGTTAGCGCCGCCGCCCTAAACTCCCTAGCGTAATAGCCCCAGTCCACGCCGTTACTACTCTCCGCCATCTAAGAGGCAGAGGCGTCCTCCTCATCCGTTCGCGTAAGGTGACCATAATCTCGATCGGATTATGATCACTTACACCCCAATCGCCACAAACCCTCCACCTTAGATCAAACGTAGCCAAAGCCGCGCCATTCGCGAGTGTCACGTCGATGTCGCTAACTCCATTTGGACCATCAAAGGTATACATATCACTCGGCTCATTGACAACAATGAGACACTTTGTGACCAGCCACTCGCTAAGCAATACTCCTCGCATATAGTTCGGATGTCCAGAAACATTTCTGGGCATCTTGGAGAACCACATGCGAGAGCATGCGTTTGCGTCAAGTCCGAGGATAACAGGAATACTACTTCCAGAAAGTAGTACCGTATCCATGTAACCTAAGTATGCATCCAAAGGTTCTCTACCTACACAATAGACACTAACCAACAACATCCTCCCAAAACCGCACTCCACAGATACGCAGACCCCCTCTTGGGCACTGCTAACCAACATCACGTCCATGCTGGAGTCATCAACAACAATAGCCGAGTTTCCCCCACTATCCGTATAGACTCGCATTCCACCCGGCAAACCCCTTACACAGCCATTCGCGATATACGGTTCCTGCAATAGCGCAAAAGGAACTCCACGACGCCGCATCGCCTGTCCCAACTCGCACATAACAGCGTAAGCACCATGGCAATTAAACTGGATTATCGGGAATCCCTCCATATTTAATATCTAGCGTTCGCCCTTGCAACCGCGGCCGCATAGACCGGACACACCATCGACATCATCAAGTGGTTCGAGGGCAAGCCCTTGAACGCACAATTCCGGCAACGCAGCTCGTTTGGACACCTGGCAGCCCCATGGCCCGAAATCCCGCACCTACGACACACCTCTTCGCCCATGCGACAGTCGCGCACGCAGTGATCAAAGCCCAGGCACCTGAAACAGGAGAACACTGGGTCCTGTATCCGCACCAAAAATCTGAACCACTTGATGTATACACCAGTGGCTCTCAGGTGCTCAGCAACCTTCGGGGTACACTCCAGCGCAACATTAACTGGCCCTCCATCCGGCCTCCATGGCTTACTAGCCAATCTAACTCCTCTCCGGTAGGCTTCCGGTGACATTATCTCCTTCAGGTTCATCACAAACAAATCCTCCATAAACTCGTCAGGGGTGATTTCTCCGTGCACTCTCTGCACTGTCACCCTGGGGCCCAGTTTATCGGCCGCCGTCACCTCAAGCCCTACCTCCTGGAAAGTCTTGTTTTCCACATCCTCTTGCGCTCCGCCACCGAGGGGGGTACGGATCACCGCACCTCCATCCCGCGTAGGCCGCACCTCGTGCACACGAACACCCAACGTTGGGCCCACCTGCTTTACCACCTTCTCCATGACCTCCTTAGAATTCGTGGGAACACCTTTTCCCTTCACCACCGCCGACCAAGTCTCTACCGGCTTGGTTGCATACGGCAACTTTGAGGCCGCCACCACCGCATCAGGCGCCTTAGGCACCGCGAACACCGCACCAGCATTCATAGGGGCCACCTTTGAGGGCCCAGCCGCCACACCACCCTCGAGCCGGCCCTTCAGCCGCTCGTTTTCCGCCATCAGCCTGATGAGTACCTCCTCATACCTTGCCGCACACGCCAACACCTCCTTCGACAGCTTCGCCGCCACACCCTCGTTCACCACCACCTCGGTAAGCGCCTTGGTGATCTCCTTCATGGCAGCTATCTCATCTCCACCCAGACCAGCTGCAGCCCTACGCCTCACCTTCACACGTCGTGGACTAGCAAACGACGCTGTATCCGTCGACATCACCACCTCCACCTCATTATCCACTACAGCAGCAGCACCAGCAGCAACAGCAGAGGCACCAGCACCCGCAGCACCACCAGAACCACCAGAGACAGCAGCACCAGCACCAACAGCGGCAGCCTTATCAGCAGCAGCAGCACGTTCAGCCCGCGGCGAACCAGGCTTAAATCTCTTCTGCGCCGATTCATCATCCGCACTCGACATCTCACTGTCAGTATGGCGAATTTTCGGCACACTGACAGGCGGCGCCTTTCTCACGTCATCAGTGGTGACGTCTGATGCGTCACCCTTCGGCTTCCTCTTCGGAGGCATCACCACAATCACACCAAGTTCAAAAAATCAAGTTCACTAACCTTAAGTACTGCCAAGTCCGTCAACAAAATCAAATTCACCAACCTTAGTAGAAGTGTATAAACACTACCAACCGCCAG
This sequence comes from Delia radicum, assembly GCA_021234595.1. NCBI lineage: Eukaryota > Metazoa > Arthropoda > Insecta > Diptera > Anthomyiidae > Delia > Delia radicum. The sequence continues at coordinate 37,356,685 of CM037852.1, read as the reverse complement.
ATGGCTCTCAACCAAATCAAAACCGAAATTCAAATCGAACCGACCGTTAATCAGAGTCCAATAAACACGCACGATCCGTCAACACTATTTTCACTTATTACCACACTGGTAACACCACAACACGATCCGTCAACACTGTTTTCAGTAATTACCACTCTGGTAACACCACAACAAAGAGTCACTGTCTCTATCTAACCTCACTTTCGGCCAGAGGTTTGTTTACAAATAAACTTAAACGGAGCACCCGCCAGCGGAGTCTCACAATTTATTTGTATTAAACCACAACACTATCAAAAAACACTCAAGGTCAATATCAATGCACTTCACAACCGAATCTTACTGATTTTTCACTAGTATTCCGCACACGTCTTAACACCACGAGAGTTCAACTGAGAGTGGGACTGTTATACAGATGGTCCCGGGTTCGATTCCTGATGACGACAACATCAATTTAGAAAAATAATATGTATGAGTTTTCTATCACTTATATGTATCGCTGCGCCCACCTTCGGTGTTCCCATATCACTTAACCCCACCGAAGTAAAATAATGAATCAGGGCTATGAACAAAAAGCTTCAATAAATTCGCCAACTCTACATCAGGTGGCGAGCAACAACTGTTCTAAGACTTATCATCTCGCGCAATTGCAGTGTTGTCATGTTTGAAGCCCTTCATCTTTCACCACCTTTCATCTCTCCACTATCCCCTTTCCAAAAAAAGCAACACATTAATTAATAGGAAGAATTTCCTGAGTGTTGCTTCTCTTTAAAAAAAAAAAAAAAAAAAAAAATGTTTACAAATATGTTCTTAAATCAAATCAAATATTTTGTTATGGGTATTCTATATAATTTCATTTCAAAAACAAAGTAATGCTTCAAAATTTAACACACATATTAAAACATATGCAAAAATAATATTGGCTTCTTATTGGTTATCTGTCTCTTTTTATAATAAAAAAAATCTCCTTCTTTGGTAAGAAAATATCTCTTATTCTTTCCAGCAAATTTAAAATTTAACAACATATGAATGTGTTTTAGAAATTTTGTTTAAAGTTCTTTGTGTATGTTATGATTTTTAGGTTTAACTTACATCGTGTTGCTTGGTAGCTTATTTAAAGTTCTTTGTGTATTTTCACTATGATTTTCATTTCTAACTTACATCGTGTTGCTTTGGCTTTTTATTTTTCGTTAGCTCTGGAATCATACATTTCATGAATCGATATAATTTTATATCGCAAATTAATAAAAGTTAAATAGTATTTTGTATAATCTCAACTATGTTTAAGTTAGTAACTTGTCATGACTCTATCTTCGAGCCATCTTAACTGGAACAAAACTCCGGATTGTACATCCCCTATATATTAAAAATCCTTGGTAGATGTGTAAAATTGTGTGGGTAGATGTATTTTGACTAACTACATCATAATCAATCAAAAACTAAATTTAGAATTTTTGTTAGTTAGGCCTTTTGGATTTTAAATGACGATTTGTGCTTTTATCAAAACAAATATTTTCCAACTACATAGTCCCAAGTATGCCTTAATCAAACAAATATTTTATTATTTTTTAAATTATGTAATTTTTAGTTAAATTTTCATCTACATATCAAAACAATTTAATATCGATTCTTTTTTTCTTTTCAATTCTGCTGCGCTTAAATGAGGCTGATGTTGTTTACGATGCGCTCGGAAGCCAGCACCTTGGGCAAACTCTTTACCACAAACATTACATTTATATCGTTTTTTATCTTCATGTATAAGTTTGTGATTATTTAAATATCTTGCTGCAGTAAAACCTTTGCCGCATATATCGCAAAAAATGTCTCGTATTTGAAGATGAGATTTAACGTGGTCATTTAATGTTGACAATTGATTAAAACCATGTTTGCATATATGGCATTCATAACGAAAACGCTTCTCATGACGCCTTATATGATTGTCGTAATCACGATGAACTCTGAAACTGGTACCACATATCTGACATAAAAAGGGCTTCTCACCTGTATGACCAATTAAATGCCTATCCAATTCAGCTTTAAATGGATAAACTTTACCACATACATTACAGTGAAAACTATTTAAACTCAAATGTCGTTTGGCATGTACTATATATATATCGAATGTTTTAAAGCCCATTTCACAGAGTGGACATTTAAATGGTTTGGTATTATGATGTTCAGCAACATGCATGTGATAGTTTTCATATTTTTGGATTATTTTTTTACAAGTGTCGCACTTAAATGGTCCTTGACTTTCATTGAGAAAGAACAGCGCTTCATAGAATTGAGACGATGGTGTAAACTTTGTATTTTCCAACTCACATTTTAGATGTTGTTCTTTATCCTTAGAGTACAAACGATTAATATATTTGATATAGTCTTGTAATTTGTCTGTTGTCATATCAATATTATGATTGATTTTCAATTCTTCAATTATTTTAGTAAATGCTTCATCTCTTTTCGCTGTAATACCAAAAGAAATAGTATTAACCTGCCAAAGATCATTATAGTTTTTATAAAGTTCTATTAAGACTGGCAATAGTGAGGGGTCCAAATATTTCTGAAAAAGAAAAGAAAATTAAACTAATATAAATTAAATCATTTCACTACTCGACAAGATTTTTACACCGAATTTTGATTTCCTAAACACGAGTCTGGGGGGTTATTATGTAATTAGATTAGAAAAATGTTGTTCGAATTTGAGAGACCAAATTTTTTCTTACTTTTCGCATTTACTAGATCATTGTCTACACGTTTTCAACATGTTTGCCCATTAAAAAGAACTTTTTGTTACTTTATTTTCAATGTAAAAATTTTCTTCGAATAGATTTCTTTTCGAATCGAATTATATAATAACTACCCTGAAGTCAAAAATGTTCCATCTAATCGCCTTTTTGAGTTGTGAGCATTCCATTTTTTAACTCTTGACTCATACATAAAGGGACAAGTAAGTAATTCAAAATCTTTTGTATTTTTTTTTATAAATTTGAATTCCACATAAATTTCTTTAATTTGAGTATAATCATGTCGCGATATGTTTATAGGTGTTTGAAGGACTCCGTAAGGATCACAAAAATTTTATTTTATACAGTCCTTATAGCTCAAAAATATGTTTAAAAGAAATTAACACTAATCAATTCAATAAATTTATCAAATTCAACGTGGAAGACAAAAGTCGTTATATTGCGCAACTATAAAAAAATGTCCTTTTATTTTGCTCAGACTTCTAAAATATGCGGAATGAAATGTGATCTGATTTCTATCCATAGCTCCAAAAAGAATACAAATCACAATAGCAAAACAAAAGATGAGAAAAAAAACCGGTCCTATTGCTTTAATTATTTGGGAACACATCAGTTCAATACATTAAAAATAAAAGAAAGGATGTCATTAAATGAAGAAAAACGTCTAAAATTAATTAGTAAATTTTGTGAAAATAAAAACCACACCAAAACAAATAAATAACTTTTAGTTAGATGTACTTCTAAAAACCTTTTATTTATATTGTGACAAAAGGTTTCAAGAATGACAAAATTGTCTAAAAGAAAACGCGGTTGCGGTAAAAAATTCGGTTTGAAATACTTTTACACTGGGGCTCAATTGAAGGCAAAAATTGTGTGACCTACACTCAAAAAAAATTTATTAAAGTCAGCAAAACATTTTGTTGAATCAGCAAAATTTTAGTCTTCTGACTTAAATTGCAAAAGTGCTTGCAAAAAAATTGCTAATGTCAGCAAAATCTTTTGCTGAAAATCAGCGAGCTGATGTTTAGCAACAAAATTAGTAGATTCAGCAAAAGTTTTGCTACACTTAGAATACTATGTATTTAAAGACCACTGCAAATGTAGTTAAAAACAAATGCGATTTCACTTAAAGAAAGGACGACTTACATTTCAGTAAATTCAACTAACATTGTAATTTGTTTTTTACTGTTTATAAAATGAACAATTGTAGTAAAAATGAACCACATATGTAGTAAAAAATAAACAAGCATTTATTTGTTTTATATTTTTAAATAAAAAAAACTACTGTATAAAATAAATGTAAAATTATAATACAGTAATTTGGTGTGGTTTGTTTTTTTTTTAAATAAACTACATATATGGTCAAAAATTAAATTTCTTCTACAAATGACTGTTTTTTCACTTAAAAATAAAGATACTGTATTACAACTAAAAAAACAACAAAGAAAAAAACTCAAAAAATTTTTAGAAAAATTATATTTTAGTTAATTTATTTGCTAAAAATTTGAAATATTTTTTGTGATTATTTTAAAAATAATTTACAATATTGTAAGTAACAAAATATAAAAATATTCACGACATGAATTAATTTAATATCTGAAAGTATTTAGAAATAATTATATAGCATAAACAAAATTATCTTTTAACTACTAACATCAATGGCTGTCTAAATATACAACCCTTGTATTGCAATAAGAAAAAGGAAACATAAAAAATTACCTAAGATGTGTGCCCCTGTCTTTCTCTATTCTGTCTACCTGAACGTATATTTGTTTGAAATTTGACCACACTTTAAAGATTTAGTTTAGAAATACACATTTAATGTTTATTTAATTTAAATATTTTATTTTATCTTTAATTTAATTCAACGTCAATTACTTTTTTAATCCACATATGTATTATCATTATTAGCGTCCTTTTGTGTGAAAAACAGATATAAAAATCTTCCATGGTTGATTTTTTTATATGTCTAACAAGAGTTGTACTTTTTAGTATAATTTTTAGAGTTAGGATTAAGATCGTTTATTTTGGTGACTCGGTCATTGTAGTTCAATTCGAGTCAGTGAAATAGTTCGTTCAAATCTTTCAATTGTTCTTTTTTTGTTATGACCTGTGATTGAGCTGCGTGTTATGAACTGTGTCGTTCGTTTGACAATTTATTACATTATTCATGTTCTACGAGTTTTTCACAAATTTTACTAAAATATTAATAAAACATTAGTTCAAAACAGTTAAGTGCTGAAAAAGTATATCTAAAATTTAAGCTGAAAAGACAATTTCAGCAAAAAATTTGCTGAGAAATAGTATACTAGATTTACAAGACGTTTTACTAACATTTCCACTAACTTATTTTTTTGAGTGTACGGCAAAATCACAAAACAATTTTGGTGAGGGTCGAAAAAGTACAAATTATACCAACGGTTTGATATAAAATCTAAAAGCCCATTTGCTATCCCTGCTTTATTTATATAATTAGTAGACAGGTTTTTAAGCACCTGATTTATTTTGTTTGTTTTTATTCAACCTTTCAATATTTTATAAATCATAATATTCGAGCTTGAGGTCTGTTTGTTTCGCAAAAATTCAATGCTTTCTATAATTTAAAAAAAAGTTTATTTTTATCTCAATCTGGCACTAATTAAATTTTTTAAAAATTTAAAAAATGTAAGCACAGAAATTAAATTAAGGTAAACCTTACATGAATTTATAAAATATTTTTTTCCAAAACTTTATTTCACATCATATTTTTGCTAACAAATGTTAGATTTCGATAAAAAAAATAAAGTTTTTAAATTTAATGAAAATGAAAATTATTCAAGTTCGAGGCCATACTCTATATTTCTTCATTAGGACATTGTCCTAACAAATAATCTATAGTTTTTTGTTTTCAAATTTATTATTTGACCCTTTCAGGAATGTGTTGATAGATCTATTTCGGGAATTTTCTAGGTTCCCATCATCAGAACACGTTTTGCAAGCGGTAACAATCCCATGCCAAACATCAAACATTCATATGAACTAGTTTACTCACTACATGAGAACTAATATACATATGAGTTTGAAGTTAAAGATTATAACCATTGATCAAAAAAAAAAAATTGAAAACTTGTTTGATGCGTAAGGTCCACCTCTGGTGGATATTCAATACACGTTTTTTGTTTTTCTCTCCTTTTTATATTTGGTTTAGTTTGTAAACAAAACAGGGGAAGTAAACTAGGCGGTACTTTGCCTTTTATACAAGCTTGGTGTAATTTTTATTAAAAATAAAAATTATGTTTTTTTTTCGACCTTTAGTTGTGCAATGAAAATGAAAATTATTCAAGTTGCTAGTTTTCAGTTAAATCATTTTGTGATATTATGACCATTGAAAATGAGCAAAATCAGTTTACGGGTTCAAAAGTTATGAGTGAAAATGTGAGAAGGCCTCAAAAATTTTAAGCAAATTTATAAAATATTCCTTTGTTTTCCTATTTTATTATTCACGATAAGGCTTGCCAAATTCAACAATGTAAATTTATAACTTTTTTTTCGCACACTTTTTTCCGGCTCTATGCAATAAGTCCCAGGTGCAAAAAGTCCCAGTGCAAAAGCTCCCAATGAAAAAAATTCTAAAAAAATTAAATAAGTCCCGTCTCGAAAAAGTGAAATAAATTCTAAAAAAATTAAATAATTTTCAAAACAAAAATGAAACAAATCCTAGGTTTTGGTTGTTATTTCATCATGAAATAATTTCCAAAGAATAAAAATTAAATAACTCCCAAAAATAGTCCATGCAATACAAATGAAGTAAGGGCGTACCGTTATATTCCCCAAAGTCGTATTGCAAAAAACAAAAATGCCATATTGCCCAAATGTCCGCATATCCCCCCAAATTGTAGATGTTAATATGTTATAACGACGAAATCAATGAAAGAAAATCCAAAACTTTTTTTTGGGTGCTATGAAATTTTATTTTGAAAAAAATTTTTTTTTTGGGCGCTATGACGGTAAAAAAAAGAAGTTATTGCCCAAAATCATAATTTTTTTTTTTTTTAATATCATAAGACATAATGTCTTTTGTGTAGCACGCAGAAAAAACTTTATTTCGCGAAGCCGCCTACCGCGATCTACGGAGGAAAAAACCCCTAAGAGCGGCCGTAGGCCGCTACCCAGAAGAACTTGTTTTTCAAATCACATGTCGAATCCGTTGAAATCTTATATTTTTAATATTTTATATTTTATCTGTCATAACTTTTTATGTCCCAAAATACAAACCCACACCAAGATTTATTATTTTTTAATGATTATTTTTTTAAAAGTCTGTTTTATTAAAAATTTTACGTATATATTAGTGTCTAAACGTTAAATAAACAGAAGGCCAATGCTCTACTCTTTTATTTAAGATAAAAAACAATCAATTAGCTCTTTAAATGACAAAGCTATGACTGCTCAAATTATATTACTTATCTTCTATATATACACAGAAAATATTATGGATAAAAAATTTTTAATTAATCGGTTGTATGAATATAAATAGCATTTTAAACAATTTTTTTAATTGATTCAAATACAATTTTAATTAAATTTTTCAATTTATCTGAACCAATGATGCTGACAACATATTTACAAAATAATTAACATTTTTCATATTATTTTTATTTAAAAATTTGTATGATAAAGATATTATAAAATGTCAAAGAAGCGTTTAATGATGTAAAATATATATTTATTTGGTTGTAAATAAAAGAAAATTTTATAATTATTTACTGTTAATATGTTGAATGACTCAACGATTTTGTATACACGCAAAAACATAATTATATAGTTAGAGTTTGCAATACTCTTTGTTAAAAAATCAGTGTTCGTGTGTACACGACATAACATATGCGAAGAAGTTTTAGTTGATATTAGGTCCATTCGTTTACACCAAAACTTGCACAAATTTGTACAATTTTGTCAGTTGTCAGCAAAAAAACTGCAAATTTTTACTGGACAAATTTTTGCTAGTAAAATCCCGTAAAATCCAGTAGAAAACAAAAACATATGATTAAATTAAGTAAACAAACAAAAATAAGCATTCATTTAGTAATAAAAACATTTAAAAGAACAAAAGCTGAATTAAAAGTGCGGCAAAAACTAAAAATAATTATTTTCAACCTGAAACAAATTAAAGTAGTCAGTTACAATTATTACAGTAACAATTTATCAGTTTTCTAATATCTGTGTTAATTGTTTTTATTTACATTAATATATTAGAGATGTAAAGCTAACGAATATATGAATACTTCTTACTGCATATTATTCAGGGTACCGAATATCAAAAATCAAGTATTCATGTATTTTCGTATGTTATTTAACTAGAAACAAAATTAAAAGTCATGTACAAACTAAACAAGTCTAAAAGCTTCCACAAAAGTTTATTTAATAAATACAATTGCTACGAATTTATAACTATTAAAATGCAATGCATCAAGTACCAAAAACAATATATACTGGGTAGTCTAAATAACACATATTTTACAACACTAAGCTTTTTAGCGCTCATATGTTTGAATTAACCTGCAAGTTTTTGCAATTTTTCCGTTCGTTTACTTTTTTGTGCAAGAGCCAGTTTTGAGAGTAAAATTTTCATTTTGCCCAAAATTTACTCATCTACTGGATTTTACTGGAAAAGTAAACGAATGGACCTATTGAGAGTTGTCGAGTGTGCGCGCGTGGGTTATTGGATATCAATAAAAAAAAGTAGTTTCTTTATGCGTTTGTTATTTGTATTTATTTATACAAGAAGTGAAGTGGTAGTGCATAATTTTTTTATTTGAAAAAAATTTGTTCTTTTTGTTTGATTTTTTTTTATTTTAAGAAAAAATACAAAATATTTTGTAGCAACTAAAACAAGGATTGTTTTTGTTGCTTATTTATCTATTCTTGCTTCCATTTTTTTTGTTACTTTCTCTTGTATTTTTTCAATTAATAAAAAAAATCATAAATATCGTAGATTAAAAAATAAACAACACAAAGTGGAATTTTTACTTAAATTTAACTTAAGTAATGCTGCGTTTAGATCGAAAAGTTAATCTATTAAAAAGAGCATATGTTTGCACTGAAATTACCCAGTTAATCTAATTTTTACTAGATTGACTTTTCGTCTAAACGCATAATAATTTTTTTTTAACAAAATAGCTTACTTTAGAAAAATTTTAGTAAAAATGTCTACCTAGTGGCTCTTAATAGAAAGAAATATTTTTAAATTATAGATCGATCTTGAATGTTGTTTGAAGTTTATGATGGCTTAAAACAAGATGTTCCCAACTTGCGAAGAAGTTTTTACAAACATGAAAAACAAATGCTTCACCTGTTTTTTTTGAATAAAGAACTAAAATAATTAAATTTAACAAACAGATTCATATTAAATTTTTACAAAAATTTAATAAATCTGTTCTATTTAAGTATTATGTAAATTAACCTTTTATCAATACTTTTTAATCTTTTTAAAAAACTTGAAATGTGATATGTTTTTTCCTTATTTTAAATATAAAAAAATATTTTAAAAATGTTAACAAAAATTTGCAAAACTGCATGAGTTTTTTATTTTAAAGCAGACATTTTAAAAATATGAATTAAATTAAATTATCAATTAAAATTTACATTCTTTTTAGTCTTATTTTCAATTAAAATTTTATTTTATTCGTTTAAACTTTTAATTAGAATTTACTATAAAATCAATTACTATTTTAATTGATACTACAATTATTTTAATTGAATTTTTTTAATAAACGGTTTGTAAATTTTCGTAGTTAATACTATCATTTCAGTGGTAGGTGCAAAATCAATTAAAATTTTAATTCATTCTACAATTTTTTTAATTGAAACACGATTTTAGTTTTTTTCTGTGTATAAAAAGAAGTGTACATTTTGATTGTCATTCCATAACTCGAGAACGGCTGCATAAAATAAAAAATGGCTGAATACGTTTTGTAGAACATGCAATGATGGTTTTAAAAAAAAAATTGTTTAAAAATATTTTCGTTTCGGGTCCCGCTGACCTTTTGTCAACTGAACATTAGCTAGAGGAGTTTTGTTTAGATAGTAGTTAGCTTTCTTTAGTATTACTGCCCGCTAGTTAAATAACGATCCTTATTCTTGTTTCTGAGGAGTACAATACGCAAGTTGTGGGGAAGGTCGATACTATTTTCTTGTAATTGCACGGATTAGTTGACTCGTCAGAAAAGGGGACTCGGTATCACAATTTATCACACCCATTTCACCATTACATAAAATGGCGCCCAACGTGGGGCCTGATAATTTCGATTGCTTATGTGTCATGAATGAATTTGTCAGTCGAGAAAGTCAGGACTCATTTGAGGAATTTTTTATTGTAGCTCATACTCGGAATATGAGCTAGAATAATAGTTCCAGTGCAGCAGGTTCGCTTGTTGCACGAATATCGTTTTTTTTTTGGTTTCATATAAATAATCGAAAATTTGAATTTGTTTTTCTTTGAAACGTTTGTTATTTCGTAATAAATTTTAGATCCTCTCTGGAACTCGACTACTGTCGCACAGTAGCGCCTGTAGAACAAGTGAGGTGGTAAAAATCAAAAATTTCATGTGCCCCTAAAAAATATTGAATAAACCTATTTTATAGGAAATTGTAAAACGATTTCAAATATGCCACTCTTATTACAATCAGATTTTTGGTTCAGATGATATAGCCTTTCAAAGTTGACCGATTTTCAGTGTTCCAAAAAACAGAACATTTTTATGTAATTTTGTCCGCTTTCAGATGCAGAATCTCGAAAACTAGATAACGGATCGTTATTCTTTTTAATGTTATTTATAGATATATTTATTAATAGAAGATTAAAAAAAAGTTAGACTGTTTGCTTTGTATTGGTCCAGGTACTTCGATATTTACAAACTATCCATTTTTTCAATATTTCTCAACTTTGGTGGAAAATAAAAAAAAACTATTAAAAACTATATTTGTCATATTTTCAAAATAAGTTCTTTGATTAGCCCTTTACCTATTGCAAAAATTTCCAGCTACACGTCCTTGCCCAATTTTTTGCTAGAGGTAAAATTTTGAAAAAAGACATGGTTCAAAAAAGGTGTCGCATGCATTTTTGGGCAATTAATGACATATAAACGCGAAAACCCATTCTTATTATTATTGTTAAAATATATGATTTTTGTTTATGATTTTATGTAGATTATACTATATATTTTAAAACAACCATAATCCCGTTATTAGTCAAAGTTAGGTAGATTTTTGTTTTTCATTCAAGGTAGATTATGAAAATGTTTGTGCATTAGGTAGATTTTTGTTTTTAATTCAAGGTAGATTAGACTATAGATTTAAAAACAATCATTATCCAGTGATTAGTCTAGATTAGGGACATTAGACTATATATTTGAAAAAAAAAATATCATAATCCCGTAGTTATATATTTTATGAATTTCCCTAATAATTCCTCCTCTTTGAATTATACTTTATACCCGTTTTATTTGATTAAAATATTTTATATTGTCCTACTTTTAATTTGTTAATTTGTTAATTATCTTAATTTTTTTTATATTATATTATCAAATATTTCTTTTATAATACTCTTTATTTTATGTTATATCATTTTATTATATTTTATCATACATTTTCAATTGTTCAAATCTAGTTTTACCGTTACTTTTCTTGATGATTTCAATTTTATTTAACATAAAGAAAAAGAAATTTGTAAAATCTCGTTCAGTCTTAAGTTATCAATCAAACTGTTGCATTATTGACATTGAAGTCGGGAAAAAAATAAAGCTTTGTTAAAACTTTACAAACACTGTGTAACTTAAATGACTCCGTGATTAGTCTACGACTGAATGTTTTTGAGACACGTAATTTTAAAACATGGTGTTGAACAACTCTAAATTATTTGACCTATTTAAGAAGTCAACCACAGCAAAAAATTTCGTGGAAGCTGCGTTCGAGAAACTTAATAGTTTATACGGCAATATAGAGAGAAGCGAAAATATAAAAAATAATCTTTTCATGATGTATGCCACTCTAAATAAAAAATGGATAAAAGCAAACCGTACAACTGAGAGATTCAATTCCAAACACCAGGACTGGCTTAATACTGATACCATCCTGGATACATTGACAGAAGATGAACCCAGCACATCAACCGGAAGTGTAAGAGGAAGGCAAAAAAAAAAGCATGGAGGAGTGTTTAAATTTTACAAGAAAGAGGAAACTGGCTAAGTCCACTAATGATCTTACCACGGAACATTTATCGGAAGCGCTGTGTATAAGATATACAAAAATTAATGGAAAAGTAAGGTCTCACATTACAAAATCTGTTGCAAAAGCAAGCCCAATGCGTCTTAAAAGGATTAAGGAAAGCATTCCCACTCCACAAACCGTAAACCTTAAAAATTATGGTTCCAAAGAAGCTTTGGCTTTGTTTATAGACTTAGAACTTTCTAAAGAGAAATATGAGATTCTACGGGCATCTTTAAGGCAACATGGAGCTGATATTTTACCCGGATACAAGCAAGTTTCGAAAGCCAAAGTATACGGAGTTTACTGAAGTCTGTGTGAAAGCCAATATGCAGGATCTTTTAGATATAGCTTCCTTTACGGACTGTGAGCAATATTTTACAAAAAATTGAAAAATAAATAAAAAAAAACTAAATTTTTTCTGGAATAGTTTTAAATCATAAAAGCCTTTAAAGACAAAAAAAAAATAAAAAATATTTTATTTTACTACCCATGAAAATGATTTTTTTTACAAATATCAACTTTGCTAACCTATAAGTAGGCACCTAAGAGGCGTAGAACACTTTTCAAACACTCATTTCATAGGTTGATCGATTATCTATCATAGGCTTTTTAAATTTGTTGATTATCTCATTTGGTTCGAAAGTTATGATTTTTGCAACGAAAAAACTCAAATGGCGCCACTGTGTGTCGTTACATTGGTACGGTAGTTTCGACCAGATTACTAATTGAAATTCTTTGCGATTTCTAATTTTTTCGGGAAAGCATATGTTAAATATTTCGAAGATTTTTGATTAAAAATTTGATTGTTAGGCTGTGTCAGACGAGTTTGCGTGGGAATATAGGAGGTTGCTTTTTAAGGCGATCTTCAATCCGGTAGATGAGTCGGGTTCACAATTGGAACTATAATCAAGGATCTAGTTTTTGAATAGCCCAGGTTTGGTATTCAGTATATAATGTAAATTTAGTAATTAGAATTTGGAGACACTACTCCACAATTTTTTTTTTCTTTCTTGATTTCGGATTTTCTCAACCTTATATAAGGAAAAGTAATTCATGATATATATATATATATATATTAAACTTTTCATTGAGCGTACTATTTTTCTAAACTGGAAAACCGATTTAGAAATTTTAAAGTTTTTTTCTTATATTTTTTATTGCTGTTAAGGCAGAAAGATAACTAGGTTTTCTATTAGGTGTTTAATTAAAAACAATTCTTTTTGTTACTTTTGGAGAGCAAGTTGCTTTACAAAAGCGTGCTTGCTTTGATAAGCCATTGGTTTTTTCCTATTCCGTATTACATGAGTGTAGCTTCATTATGGATTCCTTTCAGCATTTATCTAAATTGGCTAGCGATAAAATAGTTAATAATAAGTTTTGTACAATTTGTCACCAGATAATGACTGAAGCGCAGAGAATTTCTTGCTTTTTCGTATGTCTTCATGAATTTCACAAGAACTGTGTAGAAAAATTAACATTCCTTGAGAACAAATGCACATAAGGGGTACAACCAAAATAAGGCCCTATCACCATGCTATAGCCGATGTTGTGCTGAAACCGAAAAATGTTTCCTCAGGTCATTGCGGAACAAAAACGTTTCGCGTCGAAGCCGATTTCTGAAAGTCCTTTAAGATTTTTTTTTATTTTTTCAAAATTTTTTATTTTATATTTATTTAACTATTTACATTTCTTAATGTAATTATATGATTATAATCAAAATCACAATCTAAAAACTATCTTTGTTAAGTGAAATTAACTTAAGATTAAGCGTTCGTGTTGATTTGCATTGGGGGAAAATATCTTGTACGACTTTGATGGCGCGTTCCGCACAAATGTTGCTGACTTGTGTTTTTGGAATTCTTGATTTATCTTTCACCCAATGTCTTAGAAAGCATTTCTAAGCATTAGTAAAACCCGATAATGATTTGTTTAAGGCTTCGAAGTCATTTTTATTGTAACAATGGTCTGAAAACCAAATGTTGTACCAAGGGCCACATATAAATTCGCATATTGCATATAATTTGCTACGATATTTTGGAATTAGTATGTAAGCTAGAATCGCAAGAATTGCTCTAGAATTCCATCTAGCATTACTAATCGGTGGTATAGTTTTAAAGTTTTTATAGTTTTTTTTATAGTTTTATCATTTAATGAAATTATAAAGAAAATTTTTTTATTTTTTAGAACTTACTGATCCCAAACTTAATTGCATTTGACGCGGAACCTTTTTTAACGATATCGAAAATCTAAAGATGCAGTTTTTATTGTTTTTTTATGCACTACATGGTATGGATAGGGCCATTTTGATATTTTCAAAAATTGTAAAAAAGTTGTATCCCTAATGCCCATATTGTCGGAAAACTTATGATTTCGTTATGGAAGGTCTAGGTCTCCATTCCGCTTGTTAGATTGGTAGAACCTTAAGTTTTTTCTTAGTTAAAGGAAAGTGCATGTTTGAGGAATTAATATTTTATCAGTTCGCTCATGAGTTTCAAAATTTTGAATTTAATTTAACCAATTATGAAAATGGCTGCTACTCGAAGTCCGGTAAATACCTTAACTCATCCCCCAACAGGTCTAACTTGTTCAATATGTAGTAGAGATACGTCTGACCCAACCTATTGCTTCAATACCAGTTGTAAACACGTTTTTTCATAAATCCTGTATATCCAATTGGTTATCCGAGTCGCAGGAATGTCCTATCTGTAAACAATTATGCCACAAAAAGGATTTAGCTGAACCAGGTGCTAAGTCTAAGGCAAAAGGTACAAATAATCGCGGTAGGGGTCGTGGGTTCGCAAGTCAAAAACCTGTAACGCGAGCAAATCCAATGCCAGAGGGGGCTGAGCAATCGCAAGCTCTGTTGTCTACACCGGAGGCAGCCCTAGGAACTGAAAAGGAACAGGAACCGGTAGAATTAGATACTTCGGCAGTAGACCGAAATACTTCACGGGATATGTATAAATCTACTCGAAACCCTGAAAATCAGTCGAATCGGGGAAGACGAAATAACCGAAACTTTAATCAATTGTCACAAATGATGGAGACAACATTTCATCGCATGTTGTCTCAAATGAATTTTAGTCCCTTAGCTACTCAGCAGCAGATGCCAGTGCAACCGCCGGCTACTCCTGCAGCGCCAACCCGTCAACTTACACCTCATTACACACCCCCTCAGGGGAACCTCGATGCTTCTCTTCTTCCGGAGCAAGATTTTCCAATAAACCGTCGTATTGGTTCTAGTGCATCGTCTGTTGGCATTAGAATGAACCCGGATAAAATAACATCGGTTATTCAGAGTTGGAATGTCAAATTTGATGGGTCATCTAATGGGTTAAGATGTGAAGAGTTTTTCTATAGGATTAAATGCTTAGTTGAGGAAATTTTTCAGGGAAATTTTGATGAGAGTGTGGGGAAGAATATTCACGTGCTTTTAGCAGGTAAAGCCAAAGATTGGTATTGGCGGTATAGGGAACCCGTTATGCAAATAATTTGGGAATCATTTTGTGAGGAGCTTAAACGACAATATGAGGATTATCGAACTACATATGATGTTCGAGAAGAGTTGCATAATCGAAAGCTAAAACCCACAGAATCGTTCGATTCATTTTACGATGCAATTAGTGAAATCCTAGATAGATTGGGGTTTCTTTTAGAAGATGAAGAGATGATTGAGATCATAGTTAGGAATTTAAGGCCAGAAATTCGGAAGGAATTGTTATATGTTCAAATTCGGTCAATATCCCAATTAAAGAAGCTGTGCCTGATGCGCGAAAAATTATTAGGCGAAGATGCCTTCCGACGCAGTAATTTAATTCGCTACGGAGCAGTTAGTCAACCGCAACCGCCACGGCGGGTGGCAGCTATCGATTCAGGGCCAAGTGTAGACGAGCATAGCGAATTGGTTGATTTTGCAGAAGATGAAAATATAGAGTTTGAAGTAAATGCAATAAGTCGATCGTATAAACCCATAAAGTGTTGGAACTGCGACGAAGACGGTCACTATTGGAATATGTGTCTCAAGGACAGGCAGATCTTTTGCTACGGTTGCGGTCTTAAAAACGTATACAAGCCCCAATGTATTAAATGTTTAAGCAACCCTAAGAATTCAAAAAACTATCAAGGCTCTTACAACAACCGAGTGAATCCGAAGTGAATTTAACTCGAGTTGTTGTAACAGAATTACGATATAAGGAGCCAGCGACTATAATTGAATCGGATCAAAACATCGACACCAATTCCGAGTCGGAAATGGCCAATACAGATACCAGTGCAGAGTTATTTATAGATACAAATACTTTTAAGGAAAATGAATTAATAGGAAATAAGATACGAATATTTAAGAATAATTTTATGGATAAGGAAAGGCAACTAAATTGCCAACGAAATGGATTCTATAAAATTCGTCCTTTGCATGAGAGATTGAAGGACTATATTCAGGCAAGGTTTAGAATTTTTAATGAAAAGAAATTGGATAGAAAATTAGTTAAAAAATATAATCGCTCTACGGTGCGTATGCGAAATTTTTATAAGATTAAGGATTCGCATAATATGATTGTTTCGTCAATATTGAATTTGAATACCGACGGTCGATTATATTCTGAGTTAATTTTTAAGTTAGAGTTAGGTTTATTAGATACAGGCGCCAACATTTGTTGCATAGGAAAGGATTTAGCTAGCGAAGATTTGTCAAAACGATCTGGATTTAAAAGAATGAAATCATTTGTACGTACCGCGGATTAAGCCTGAAAGAATTATTGGATTTATTGAGGTGGAGATGTCTTATCGAGATAGAAAGGAAAATATGGTGTTATATATTGTACCCTCTATTAATCAAAGATTAATTTTAGGATTAGATTTCTGGGAAAAGTTCGGTTTGATAGACAATGTTATTGCCGCTGGTTTTGTTTTAGAGAAAAAAGATGGAAAGGGAAAAACAGCTGGAGATGGTAAAATCTTTTTTACCCAGCTTTGAGAAACAAGGACTTGGGAGGACTTCGCTCATCAAGCATAGTATAGATGTAGGCAGCGCAAAAACCTGTTAAACAAAGGTTTTATCCTGTTTCGCCACCAGTTGAGAAGCTTATATATACGGAGATTGAAAGAATGTTGAGTTTAGGAGTAATTGAAGAGAGTGCGAGTGCATGGAGCTCGCCAATGAGAATGGTTGTTAAACCAGGAAAAGTCCGACTGCATTTGGATGCTCGGAGAATTAACGAGGTTACCGCCAAGGATGCTTATCCTCTTCCAAATATTGAAGGTATTTTTGCTCGGTTACCAAAAGCCAACATCATTTCGAAAATAGATTTAAAAGATGCATACTGGCAGATTGCTTTAGATGAGAGATCCAAGCTCATAACAGCGTTTACGGTCCCCGGACGGCCACTGTACCAGTTTACCGTAATGCCTTTTGGCTTGTGTACAGCGCCTCAGACAATGTGCCGATTAATGGACTCGATTATTCCCCCAGATCTCAAACATTCCGTCTTTGGTTATCTTGATGACGTATGTGTAGTCTCATATACTTTCGAAAATCACATTGCGGTGTTAATGCGTTTCGCGGAACAGTTTAAAAAGGCAAATTTAACTTTGAATATCAACAAAAGCAAGTTTTGTGTTAAAAGTGTACAATATCTGGGTTACATCATAGGAGATGGTGGAATATCTACCGACCCAGAAAAAAATGAATCGATTCTAAAGTGGCCTTCGCCTAAAACATTGAAGCAGGTGAGAGGTTTCTTAGGATTAACGGGGTGGTATAGGAGATTTATCTCGAATTTTGCGGATGTTACGCACCCTATTACAGAAGTTCTTTCGAAAAAACGGAAATTTGAATGGACCAGTTCGGCTGAAGCTTTTCAAAAAATAAAGACGTTAAAAAATAAAGACGTTATAAATACTGCTCAGAGGAATTATTCGGTTACCGAGAAGGAATGTCTGGCGGCTATTGAAGCTATAGATCGTTTTAGGTGTTATATTGAGCTACAAGAATTTGAGGTCATAACGGACCACAGTAGTTTGGTTTGGCTCATGAGACAGCCTAACTTGAAAGGTCGTCTTGCTCGATGGATTCTAAAACTACAATCTTATAAATTTTCTATTAGCCATAGGAAAGGAAAGGATAATATTGTACCGGATGCACTCAGTAGAATGCACGAAGTCGAAATATCCTCTTTGGAATTAATAGGACCGGAAATTGATCTGGATTCTATTCACTTTTTTGATACAGATTATGTTACACTTAAAGAAAAATTTTGTGAAAACGAAAAAAGTTATCCAGACATTAAAATAATTCACAAATATATTTATATAAGAACTAACTTTGCTACGGGTATCGAAGAGGTGGATACAAATTGTTGGAAACTATGGATTGCGGAAAAACTCAGAGTAGAGATTTTAAAAAGATTTCATGATTCGGTTCTAGCTGCGCATGGTGGCGTTGGTAAAACATTGGATCTTAATCGTAGGCATTTTTATTGGCCTCGATTAGAAACTGATGTTAAGGAATATGTTACTAGCTGTGATATTTGTAAAACCACAAAAGCCTCAAACTTAGACCGGAAATGGGAAAAATGGCTATGTCTGAAAGACCGTTTCAACGGTTATACATTGACTTGTTAGGACAGTATCCTTCAAGCAAAAAAGGGTTTATAGGGTTATTAATTGTTTTCGATCACTTTTCAAAATATCACTGGTTGTGCCCACTTAAAAAATTTATGGCCGATGTAATAATAGCATTTATGTAAAACCAAATATTTCATTATTATGGAGTACCGGATATAGTTGTGAGTGATAATGGTAGTCAGTTCAAAAGTATTAATTTAAATACATTCTTGACGCAGTATGGAGTTCAACATGTTTATACTGCACTATATTCCCCTCAAAGTAATGCTTCGGAAAGAGTCAATCGCTCAATTTTAGCTGCAATTCGAGCCTATTTAAAGAAGGACCATCGCGAGTGGGATGTTAATATTTCAGCGATAAGTTGTGCTTTAATGCTGTTCATAGTTCTACTGGATTGTCTCCCTATCGGGCGTTGTATGGTTTCGACAAGATAACTCACGGATCGTCTTTTAAGATGTTGAGATCTGTTGGGGCTTTAAATGAACCGGATATAACGCTTGAAAGAGAGTATACACTAACCCTACTGCGAAACGCAGTTGCTAAAAATATTAAAAAAGCGTATGAAATTAATGCTAACCAGTACAATTTGAGGGCTAGACCCATCAGTTATTCGGTTGGTCAAGAAGGGTTTTCGCCGTAAGAGAAAAAATGTAATGCTAAGCTAAGTGACGTATTTATAAAGGCGCGTGTAAAAGAAAAATTAGGTAGCTGTTATTATCTGTTAGAAGATATTGAAGGTAAAGGCACTGGAACATATCATTTTTTTATTTATTTGTTTTTTTTTCATTATTAGAACCTTAAGAATAAAATTCTTTTGTGGTTCAATTGGGATTACATAAGTAAAGTCATTATTTAACGCTTAAAGATAAGTAAATTATTTTTTAAAGTATAAAAGTCAGACAATAGTTTAACAAATTGAGAAAAATATTTGGTTAACTGGCTTTATAGTTTAGAGGAGAGTAAAGGACTAAAAAAAAATTAAACTTAAAAGGATGAAGTTATCGAAAATGTTTTAAAGAAAAAGAGAAAAAGAAGGAGAAAGAAAATTAAAAGTACATTGTAAGCTAATTGTTGGAAACTATATGTTCAAATAGAGATTTTTTGAAACTGTTTATTCCCGAAATAGGTTTAATGTTAGTAGGTAGGTCATTCCATAACTTAATTGCGTTAACGAAAAAAAATCTGCTTGTATTGAGAAAGTTGTGTCTGGGTATTATTAAAGTAATGTATCTTGTAGATCTAGCAAATGTAAGTTTTTCAAACAGATAAGCAGGAGTCTTCTGATGCAAAAGCTTGTGCAAAAATATAAGGTTACGCATACAAAGGTAGTCCTCTAAATCACAACCAAGGATCATATTTTTAAAAGATGATATACTATCATACCGAGCTAGACCATATACATATCGCGTTGCATTGTTAAAAGACACCTGTAATTTGTGCATTGAGTGTGAATCTAATTTACTATACACCTCAGCTGAATAGGTTATCAGTGGAAGAATTAACTGAACAACAAGCTTTCGCTTAATTTCGACTGGTGTAAAGTAAGACGACATTCGCAGATTACGTAGTGCAAGAAAAACATTTCGCACAACATTGTTTATGTGGTCTGTACATGAAAAGGTCGAGTTAATGTAAAATCCCAGATAGTTCGCTCTGTCGACATACATCAGAGAGGTGGAACCAAGATATAATGTTGGAAAATAACTACGATCCAGTGTATATTTACTGATTGGTAAAACGAAAGATTTTTTAGGATTTAGTACCAAATTATTGGTTTCAGCCCAAGTTTTTACAGCATCTAAGTCCTCATTAAGTTTGTAACATAAGTCTTCTATCAAACCAAGGCGATTAGAAATATAAAGTTGAATATCATCAGCATAACCGTGCATCCGAGCATACTTACAGACACTAAACACGTCATTAATAAAAATGCTAAATAACAGAGGGCCTAGAACGGATACTTGAGGTATACCAGAAGTTATACCTCTTAAACCAGATTGCATATTTCCTACAATCACCTTCTGAGCACGCCCAGTCAAATAATGTTTCATAAGAAACAAAGCTGCGTCAGTAAATCAAAATAGTGCTTTAATTTTTGACAAAGAATAGCATGATTTACTTTATCGAATGCCTTAGAAAAATCTAACAAACACATGAATGTCAAATTTCCCAAATCATACTCAGGTCTGACATCATCCATTACATTTAAGGCGGCAGTGGTACAGCTATGAGCAGCACGGAATCCAGATTGCAATGGAGATAAAAGTTTGTTCAGATTTAGATAAGATGTGATTTGCTCAGCCATAAGGGACTCAAAAACTTTAGCTAAAACTGAAAGAATACTTATCGGTCGGTAATCACTTGCGTTAACAGCAGTAGATACTTTTGCTATGGGAATCACTCTGCTTATTTTCCATAATTTGGGAAAAATGGACGTTGTTATGCAGTGATTAAATATATGCGTTAGTGGCCCAACATCATACGGCAGTATTAATTTCACAAACTTAATAGACACTCCATCTTCACCAATAGCATTAGAACGAATTTTCAAAACGTTCCTGATCACTTCAGCCTCAGACACCGTAGAAAACGTAAAGCTATTATTGCAATAAAGAGAGCTTTGAGGACTAAAATTATGGTTTCCCATTATAGCACTATCACAAAAAAAATCATTAAGTTCATTTGGGACTAACTTGCACTCAGATAAACTACTGGAATGAACACCTAAAGTCTTAATGTTTTACCAGAGTTGGCCAGTAGGTAAATTCACGTTAAGTTTTTGAGCAAAATATGATTTTTTAGACTGTCTGACTAAAAGATTAGCGTGGTTTCTAGATCTGTTATACGCAGCTCTATTTATATATGTTGGCTTTTTCTTCCAAACGCTATAGCAATGATTACGATTTTGAATAGATTGTTTTACACTTGTTGTGTACCAAGGGCAAGAACAATTTTTTATATAAAAACTACGTTCAGGTACATGACGATGATATACTTGCTGCAATGTTGTAAGAAAAACATCTAACTTTCCATCTACAGATGGTTGATACCAACAATCATTCCAGTTTAACCCCGAGAGCTCACCAAATAATGACGGAAAATCAACTGAATTGTAATCTCTATATGTTATGCGCCTTAAATTTTCATCCTTGTCTAGGTTTATATTCAACGTGCAAAACAAAAGATCATGATCCGAGAGAAACGAAATCTTATCAAATAAAAGTAATAAGTTCGGATGTGAGAGAATAAACAAATCAAGTAAACGAGAATTGGATGAAAAACGTGTGGGAAACTCATTATTAACAATAGTCATGCCAACGGAGCTGACAAGATCAAGTAGTTCATCGCTAACATTATCCTCTAAAAACAAGTTAGCATTAAAGTCACCAAAAAAAAAGTCATAATCGATAGCATTGTTCTTAAAATCAATAAAAAAAGGCTCAAGTGTATGTGATCTATTGGGATTATAGACACATGAAACTAAAACCTTAATATTATTGTCATAAATAACTACATTAATGAGCTCAATAACAGAATCCTTTGACATATTAACAAATTTAGCCTTAAGATTTGATTTACAATATATGGCAACTCCGCCACCCTTCCTTTTCTTTCTACTATTTCGGAAGAGTTTATACCCATTAATTTTATAATGACTATCCACTATATCATGATCAAACCACGTTTCCGTCACACAAATCACATCAACTTTTGAATTTTCAAATATAAATCGTGCGTTATCCAACTTTAAACCATTTAAGCTTCTCGCATTAAAATAAGGCCTGTTCGCTGTTTACACAGTATGTTCAACAAAGCAGAATGATTCCCGTTAACACGATTACCATTGTTAACTGGCATCATAAAAATGTAGAGAAAAAACAGTTTCGTTAATTTGAAGTAGCTTCCAAAAAATGAAGAAGAGAAATGAAAAAAGGAAACTATAGAGTCTTACAAGTTTACTACACATTTTGTGTTTAAAATTTTTTTAAAAAAAAAGAAAAAAAATATAAATATATTTGAGACAAACTAAAAATTAAAAAAAAAATAAATAAATAATTATTAATTTAAAAAAAGAAAATAAATATATGTATAATAAAATTTAATTAAAAACCTCCAACGCCTTCTCATCAGGTATATGAACTGCTTCCGAACCTTTTTGGAGTCGAACAAAAACTTTTCCCCGTGCAGAGAACACACTAACAAATTTTTCTTCTTTTTTCTGCTTAGCAGCCACTTGAAGTATCTTCCTATTCACAAGATCCAAACTTTCATATATGCGGAACGAATTATCGTTATCAAAACCAGCTGCACGCATTGAGACAGCACCCTTAATAAGTTTACGATATTCAGAAAACGATTTTAATGTACGATTTCTATCGAAAGGCGTGTAGAATTTTACAATTACAGCAGTACTTTTATCTTTATCTTGTGTCTTTGGACGCACTCTAAAAATATCCCGTACTTGTGGAGCCAAAAAGTTAATGTGGTGGCAAACTTGATAAATATATAATAATAAATATAAATATACTTTTTAAATTTTCAGATTCATCAAATTTAATTCCAAAAATAATTGCATCGGCAGAAATGTCCTTCACTGTATTATTTGTTTGTTTAGATTTTATTTCTTGTATTTCTTTTTTTAAAATTGCAATTTCACTACTCAGTTTATCAACAGTAGTTAACTCACTCTCAATAGATGCAATACGATCCTCAATATAATTTGCTATTTCTTCAATAAGTTTAATTTCACTCTCTATTTTATTTACAAGTTTTGTCTCAACTGCAGTTAGCTCAATACTTAAACGTTCAAACAATAGTTCAGCATGATTTTGTAATCTTTCTTCCATTCTTTTCATTTCACTTAGCACAGATTTTAGTGTTATTGATCCATCATCCAGTTTTTGAGTTTTAAGTGCAGGAGAAAAAAGAAGATTTTTGGTGGTGTTAGAGGGTCTGTTTTTGCGTTTAGTAGCGGGGGAAGTCATTTATATGTTTATTTTTACTTCTATTTTCTTTTGTGTGATGTTCGTTGATTCGTTTATTGTTTATGGTTGGTGTTAATAACAAGACTAATAAATTTCCAAATTTATTAAAATTCTAAATCAACTTGTGCTTTAACAATATGTCAGCAACAGTCCGACTTTGGCGGTAGCTTGCTCTGCAGGCAGACGCCAATTGATTGTATTCCGAAAAACAATTATTATTATTTTTGTTGTTAATTAACTGTTTTTATGATTTTTCTACTCTATAATAACCTTTTTTTTAAGAAAAAATATGGTCTGATTCCCAAATCAACAATTTGTCAATTGTGTCATGCAAAGGATATAAAACCGAGATTGCTTTTTCCGCCTAATTTGTTAAGGAAGCCGTTCAAATTATACGGTTTTGTAATGGACAATCTCGGTTCAGCCAGGATTGATTTAAAAATCCAACAAAACAGCATCCCTAATGTCTGATTTGCTAGCAAATGTTCGTTGGTAGTCTTGTTAATCATAGAAGCAGGGTACTTTGATTCTTTTGAAATTTTTGCTTACTCCTGGGAGGAGGAGTTTTTGATTTATGAAGTTTCTTTGAGTGGGATAATTAAGTGCTATTCTTTCTAATAAAGCAACTGCAATAGGATTGTTGGTATGTTTTGTTAAATGATTTTTTTTTTCTAAACGTGAGAGGATAAAATTAAACTTTAAAGCAATAAAAAAAAAATTCAAAATTCTGGTATTTGTGAGATACATGATTTTATTGTACTAACAAATGCGGTAATATAAACAGTCCGTTATTTAAAAAATTCAACCGTCCTTTTCTTGTACGCCGCTAGTGTGATTAAGTGATGCCTAGTTAGAACATTAAAAAGTTCATAGCAAACTGCTACTTCCAATGTCAAAATCACTCCGAATGTCACCGGCAACCGATGATAAGCCTACCAAATATTCTCACGAAGTTAACTTTGTGGCTTTAAAAGGAAGTTTCATTCTTTTCCTGTTTAAATTTTGTCAAATGAACAATTTCTGCAAATTATGCAATAATTTTTTTTGTAAATTTTCTTCATTTCCGGATACTTATTAAAGGTAACTTTGGTATTAATTATATCCATAATGTTTTTCCCATTTATCTAAATGTATTTTAAATCCAACCTTGTAGATTGTAGTTCAAGAAAAATTTGCAAAAATTTATAATTCCAATTCGTTGCCTTAAAAATCTATATCAGGGTTGTATCACAGTAAGTAGTTTTTTTTATTAATAATTCTAACTGGTTTGGTTAGTAATAATTGCACCTTGATCTGACAGTTTTTTTTCGGTGACGGGGTCTCTCAAAAATTGTGGAATTTTCGGATTTCAAAATCCACCAGTGTCTCAAAAAAAAAAGATTGCAATTACCTCAAAAGCCTACACGATGGTTGATCTAACACATAAGATCTAAAGGTAATTTTTTTTTTTATTTTATCAAAACTTTTTGGAAGAAAAACACAAAAATCCTCGTTGTAGGTTTAAGGGTTAACAATGCATTAAATTTATATCAGTTTTGCTAAATCTTAGATACAAAGGTAGAAAAGGTAATTAAATTAATACTCTTTAATTGTATTCTTTAAGAAAGGAAAACAACAAAACCTAATTTAATTTATTATCAGATTCCCAGTGGCAAAAGGCCTCTCTTTGGTGAAGGAAGTCAATTAGAGCATAAGGTGAAAATCTAATATGGTCAATTATAAATTGATGTTACTCGGCATAGCCTAGTAGTCAAAAAGAAGAAACAAAACAACTTTTTTTTTTTTTTAATTTATTTTCATCGGGATAAACATTAATTGCATTTATAGTAATTAAATGTGCTAGAGTCCCAAAACTTATTTAACAAATTGTGAAAAGCAACTTTTTAATTGACGAATGTCGGAGATCGGGAAAAGTTCAAATTTAAGAGTTAAAAATTAAAAATCATATAAAAGAAAAATATAGATAGAAAACGAAGAAAAATATTTTTAGTAAAATTTAAAAGTTGCTAAAAACAAAAAAAAACAAATTTTTGGTACGTAAATATAATCAAATTGTTAAAACGGATTAGAAGAACGAATTTTTAAAAGAATAAGTTAAAATCTAAAACAAAAAAAAAAATAAGTAAAATATTAAAATTTAAGTGCAAGTGTAAGTGTAAGAAAAAAAAAGAAAATAGTTAAAGAAAAAAAAACCAAATTCTGCATATGAAAAAAAAATAAAAATTTCTTAAAGGCTTATATTGCAGTGTCGCGTCGAAATAACGGAAAAGATTATAATTACATCGAGATGTGGTGATTTTTCTGAACATTAGTCATCTATTTTCTTATCTATATATATAAAAAGAAGTGTACATTTTGATTGTCACTCCATAACTCGAGAACGGCTGCATAAACTAAAAAAAGGCTGAATACGTTTTGTAGAACATGGAATGAGGATGGGTTTAATTAAAATTGTTTAAAAATATTTTCGTTTGGTCGAGATGTGGTGATTTTTCTGAACTTTAGTCATTTTCATATCAATTGTGTGAATATCAAAAATTGTTGCTTTGTTACACAGCATTGCTTGGATACGGGTACAACAAATAAAAAATGGCTGAATACACATGCAATGAGAATGGTTTTTAATCCAACCTAATACACAAACAAAACTTGAAGGCAAAACAACGTTTGTCGCTAGTTGTCTTAAAAATAAGATTTCAACGGATTCGACATTGGATTTGTAAAAACAAGTTTTTCTGTGTGGCGCTCTTAGGGTTTTTTTCCTCCGTAGAACGCGGCAGGCGACTACGCGAAATAAAGTTTTTTCTGCGTGCGACACAAAAAAATAAAATTGAAGCAATTTTTTTAAGTTTCCTTAAAACTCTTTTGTTTGATTTCATGAATCAGCCTTGACATTCAAGGTCTCATGACATTAAAAAAAAAAAAATATGATTTTGGGCAATAACTTCTTTTTTTACCGTCATAGCGCCGTAATTTATTTTGGTCAAACAAAAAACCGTCATAGCGCCCAACAAAAAATGTTATTTCGTCTAAATCAATGTCTTATTGCCCAAAAACAAGAAAACTTTTACAACAACAATTTACATATAATTTTTTTGGGCGCTATGTCGTTTTTTTCTTGGGCAATATGACTTTGGGGAATATAACGTTACGCCTTCAAAATTTGTTAAAGAACAGATTAAGTTAGTTATTTCATTTCGGAATTACTGCATTATGAAATAACAACTAATAACAAAAAAGAAATAACTTCTAAAAAACTGAAATAGCTGCAAAAGAACTGGGTATTATTTCAGGTGAAATTAATCCCAAATTTGTATGAAAAATTTTTGAGACTTATTTCATTTTTTTTTTAGGACTTTTTTCACCTGGGAGTTATTGCACAGAGCCTCTAACTACATCTATTAAAACCCAAATTAAATTTAAAGAACATTCACTTTCAGAACTTTTTTATTTAAAACATATTATGTGAATACTACATTTTAAAATCATTTTTTATAAGTCTTATAAGTTTTATAAAGTTATTCATTTTTTCCCTTAAAAACCCAATTTTTTATTTGATACATACAAAAAAATAATCTTAATTGAAGTATTGATGTGTAAAACCCAATCGAATTTTTGGAAAATTTCTTAGGGTTCTTATTCTAGGAGTCGTAAACGAGAATTCGTCTTTGAAGAACGAGTGAAAGCATTAAAGTCCAATGTGCCGAATTTGGCATAAAAAAAATTAAATTCGGCTGTGCCGAATTTTTGGACACCCTCCATCTCGGTGTTTGATTTAACCAGGGAAAGTGCAAACAATATATAAAGGGTGTTTTTTATAGAAGCATTAAACTTTGAAATGGAATAAAACAAAGATACATTTTATAAATTGACATTCAATTTACTTTATTCGAAAGATAATTTTCTGGCATTATAATTTAGAAACACCACGTCGCTTCTTTTAGGACTTACTGATACGATTAGAAGGTCTTTAAGTATTGGCCATGTCAATGTTCTTTTATCCATTGACCTTCAGAAGGCTTTTGAAAAGATCGATCATAGTATATTAATTTCTAAACTATATCGTAATTTAGGTATTTCTGTTTCTTCTTGTAGGCTTATATCATCTTATCTCAGAAATAGAGGCCAGTACGTATCTATTGGGAATAAATATTCTCATGTATTACCCGTTATAAGTGGAGTACCACAGGGGTCCGTACTTGGACCATTGTTATTTAATATATATCTCAACGATTTATTTAATTGTATTCATTTTTCTTCATGTGTTTCATTTGCATATGCATATGCAGATGAATTGTTTTTTTTATTTAGTGGCGAGAGGCAATTCTCGGATGTTTTGCAACAACAGTTAAATTACTGTGTCTCTAATATTACGGATTGGATGTTGGAAAACAAACTATATATTAATGCGGATAAGACAAAGAAAGGCTATGTTTTTTGGATCACCCTTACTGGATTGGTAATAAATATTAATGGTACTAATATTGAGTTTGTCGATCAAATCAAGTGTCTTGGTTTGTGGTTGGACAATAGTTTAAATTTCGAAAGACATGTAAATTATGTTATTTCTAGGGTCAACTACTCTTTGCGTAGGCTCTATAATGTTAATTTAATTTTACCTATGAGAATCAAGGTTATGCTCATACATGCTTTAATTATGCCTTTATTTTTATACGGCATTGAAGTTTATAGTGGCACTTTTGGCTACATTATGAAAAGGCTTTCAGTGTTGTTTAATAGAGTAATCCGTTATCTATTTTGTTTAAGGAGACTTAATCGTACCCATATGACGCCGTATGTTTCTAGATTCTTAGGTTGTCCATTTTCGAACTATATTAAAGTAAGGACTATACTTTATTTTTATAAGATTAATCATAATGATGACCTTGTATATTTGAATTAATTTTTTTCTTTTGGCCATTCTACACGAAATCGTTAAATTCAAATCCCTAGATTAACCTCACTCTTAGAACGATCATTGTTTATTGATGCATCATTACGTTCAAGTAACAAGTGCTTGAATGTAATATACCTACACCTGGAGAAATAGTACAGTTCAAATTTATGTGTTTGAATTGAGTCCTACTATTATCCACACAAACATTTGGTGACCCCGACCACTATTGAATTTTAAGCTTCCCCCCACCAGTGGTAAGGAGCTTGGAATTTTTTGGTGACAATTACTACGGTTTTTAGACACTGTTTTAAGCTTCCCCCCACCAGTGGTAAGGGGTTTTGAACAATCTAAAAATCTACACGCAGCCTACCCAGCAACATTGGTCTTCAGCGATGATTTACAACACAGAATCGACCCATCGAACCCTTGTCTTCATCGGAGGCTACAACAAGCGCCATACCATTGGCGCGACGAATTCATCATCAGTTCCACTAATCAAAATTTCGGTGGACATATACAACGGGCATCACAACATTGTTGCCAACAGTTCCTGGATTTAATCAACACCTCAGACAACAATTCCTGATCATATACAATGGCGACAGCAAACGCGTTATTGGACACCCTACAAAAAACAGGCGAAACAATTCAAGCAATAGTCCGAAATTTCAAAAAGGATTCTGCGGATAGAAAATCAAACGCAGAATACTTTGAGGAACGGAGGAAAAGATTATCAGAAGCCTGGGATGAGTTTGAGGCCAGGGATACAGAATTACGCATGCTTGACGAGGTCAAAACGCTAAAAACGGAGCATGATTATTTTACACAAGATTATTACTCCAAAATACAAGAGTTAGCAACCTCATATGTATCTATATTCACAAAAGAGGCTAATCGTCTAAGGGCATTGGCCCAACAAAAGTTACTAGAAACTAAAAATACTAGTACCGCATCAGTGGATCTGCAGGAGTCCCAGAAAAACCGCAGCTTGATCCAGAAAGCACAAAATGCAATGACACTGTTAAGCAAAGTATTAAGTGTAGTAACCACTACCAATGAATTACAACCACGCCAATTCTATGAATTCAACTTGGCACTGATCAACAAGTATTGGAACCAGGTCCAGGACTTATAGGACAAGATATGCGAGAATTTTGACGATGCATTAAATTCTGGTCTTGACATCGACCATTACTATGAATTGAACGACAAGGTTCAAGAACAGTTAATCAACCTGTCCATAATGGCTGACAGGGTACAAAACATTGCTACAATTCAGACAACCCCTCCTCCAAATCAGTCAACGTCTCCATTACATTTGCCAAAAATTACCATACCAAAATTTGATGGCGACTATTTGAAGTGGAGACAATTTTTTGACTTATTCTCTGAAATGGTGGATAAACAGCCGATTCCCGCCATTCAAAAAATGTGGTATTTAAAAAGTAATGTGTCAGGAGAAGCTGAACATCTAATCAGCCAATTCTCTCTATCCGAGACAAACTACACCACATCATGGGAAACTCTACAGGATCGATACAACAACAGGAGAATTTTAGTGGCCAATCTAGTAGACAAAATCCTCAACCAACAGCCCGTGACGTCATCTGTACAATCAATCAAGGCTATGCATGATACCACAAAGGAGTGCTTGTTGGCATTAAATAATTTGGGGATCGAAACATCTTCTTGGGATGCAATCCTTGTCCAATTATTGGTCAAAAAACTTGATAAGAATACTCATATTAGGTACATGCAGTCACTATCTAAACCAAGGGATGTGCCAGTTATAGCTGAATTTTTATCATTCTTAGAAATTCAATTCCAATCTATGGAGGCAATCGTTCCAAAGGAAAAACAACCACATAAAGCAGTTTCAACAATTATTACGTCCAACGAACACAATTCATCAACTTGCAAATTCTGCAATAGAAGCGGCCATAAAAATTATAGCTGCCAAAAATTTCTCCAATTAGCAGTAGCAGAACGACTTAACTGGGTACAACAACAAAGACTTTGCGTCATCTGTTTCTCGAATAACCACGCAGCAAAATACTGCAAATCAAGTAACTGCAGAAAATGTGCGAAAAGGCACAACACTTTGCTTCACTTGGAGAAAAGAGACAACAACCAAAAAGAGAAAAAACCCTCAAATTCCAATTCACAAAAGGCTTCTTCCTCAAATGTCGTAGCAGTTACCTCAGCAACAACCAACGTCGCTGCGGGCCCCCAGGGCTATGTTTTGCTAGCAACAGCAAAAGTAATAATTACAGCCTCAAATGGTGCATCAGATCAATTTAGAGCGGTATTGGATTCAGGATCACAGGTGAATATTGTATCGAAACGACTGTGCCAAAAATTGTCCATTGCTCCATCAGGAGCTTCTCTATGCCTAGACGGCGTTGGCGAAACCAAACGAAATTCAAAATATCGCACAAATATTCAAATGAAGTCCAGGGATCTAAGCTTCTCAACAAACGTAGAAGCATACGTACTCTCGAGTATAATTCCTGCACAACCAAATCAACATATTGACATCTCAGCTTGGGACATTCCCAACCACATTCATCTGGCAGATCCTCATTTTGAGCAACAAGAAAAAATAGACTTGCTATTGGGAGCAGAATTCTATTATAAATTGACTAGAAATGGGACGATACATCTCGCTGATGATCTCCCGACCTTACAAAATACAGCACTGGGATGGATTGTAGGGGGTGCAATAGGAAAAAATCCCACTCCTAACCCCTTATGTGCACTCACATGTGCAATTTTTGGGGACAACACTTCGCTAGAAGAAGCCATAGAACATCTCTGGAAACTGGACGAGATTGAGAGCAGCGAAAATGCTCTTTCACCAGCAGAAAAACAGTGTGAATCACATTTCACACAACATGTCCACACCAATATGGACGGCCGCTTCATAGTCAGTCTTCCCTTCGGAGAAAATCCAACAGCACTAGGAGAATCTCACACCATGGCCTTCAACAGATTTATAGCATTAGAGCGTCGACTCTTAAAAAATGAAGACATTCGAACACAATATATAAAATTCATGCAGGAGTATGAAAAACTAGGACATATGCAAAAGGTCAACATCGATACAGTGCTAGACCCTAAATACTTCATTCCGCACCATAGTGTATTAAAACCTGATAGCACTACAACAAAATTAATAGTAGTGTTTGACGCATCAGCAAAAACTTCATCAGGCCTCTCGTTGAATGATCTCATGTACACGGGCCCAACTGTCCAGAGTGAATTGTTTTCAATCCTACTACGTTTTCGAGTACCGAAATTTGTATTCACCACTGACATTGAAAAAATGTATCGACAAATACGACTTGATCCCGATAACCAACAATATCAAATAATAATTTGGAGAGAAGACCCAGGGTTGCCAATCAGCTATTACAAACTTAACACGGTAACTTATGGGACTCGAGCAGCACCTTATCTCGCCACAAGATGTTTAAGAAAAATCGCTGATGAAAACTCTATAAATTATCCGTTCGGTTCTCACATGCTGAAAAATAACTTTTACGTTGATGACGGCCTTGGTGGTTCCGATAGTCTCAACATCGCGCTTGAGACACAAAGGGAACTTATAGCGATTCTGAAAAAGCATGGGTTCAATCTAAAAAAGTGGTGTGCTAATCATCCACAATTGTTGAAGAATATTCCACCCGGTGATCAGGAGGTAGATGTAGATTTCAACAGTAACAACACTAACACCGTAAAAACGTTAGGATTGTTATGGCTGCCTAAAACAGACCAGTTTTGTGTCAAGGTAAAAATTAATCATCTACAAACTGTTTCAAAACGTACAGCAACTTCAGATCTGGCAAGATTATTCGATTCTCTTGGACTACTAGCACCTTTAGTTGTCCAGGCAAAGATGCTTATTCAGCAGTTATGGCAATTAAAGTTAGACTGGGATGATCCATTGCCTAAGGACCTTCATAGTATTTGGAGAAAATTCAGAAATGACCTAGACAGTTTGAACAACTTCAAGGTGCCTCGACATATATTCAAAGGGGAACTCCCAGCAAAAACGGAGCTGCACATATTTTCGGATGCCTCTGAAAAGGCGTTTGGTGCAGTGGCCTATATCCGGACCACACTATCATGGATAAACGCTCAATCTTCCTTGTATCACACTTTTGTTGCCAATCGAGTATCTAAAATACAATCACTATCGTTGCCTGATCAGTGGCGTCACGTCAGGTCAAAAGACAACCCAGCGTATATACTGTCCAGGGGTTTACCAGCACTAAAGCTTTCTGGATGCAATTTATGGTTTTATGGACCACTTTTCCTCCACGGACGAGAAGAAATGTGGCCACCAAAATTCTCACAACAACTCCAAATTTCCAATGACATCGAGAAAAAGAAGACAACTAACATTTCAGCAATAAATGTCTCCAACGATGACTTCATATACAAGATTCCACATAGAAATTCCTTCAGAACTCTGCAGCGGGTACTGGGATACATTATCAGATTCATCAGAAACTCCAGGAAGAAAAAGGAAGATCGCCCAACACATAAATCATTAACTCCGGCAGAGCTGGACGATGCACTGTTCTTAATCATCAAAACCATTCAGATGTCCGATTTTTCCCAGGAAATCAAGCAACTTCGGAAAAATAAGGAACTTGACAAAAAGAGTTCCATCATAAGTTTGTCCCCATTCTTAGATGAATTAAACATCCTACGAGTTGGAGGACGACTAGAGGCTTCATTATTATCATATGACGCAAAACACCCAATGCTGATTCCATATAATGATCCCCTAATAAAACTTCTATTCACAATGGTTCACGAGGAAAATAAACATTGCGGACAACAGGCACTATTAAACACAATACGACAACGATTTTGGCCAATAAGAGGCAAAATTATGGCACGTTCAACTGTTCAAAAATGCATCAGATGTGCCAAGGCACGACCACAAATATGTCAACAAATTATGGGCAATCTTCCACAGACTAGAGTTACTCCAGCACGACCCTTTATCAACGCTGGTGTCGACTATTGTGGTCCCTTTTGGATTCACTACAAGGTCAGAGGCAAACGACCAACAAAGGCATATATAGCCGTATTCTGTTGTTTCTCCACAAAAGCCGTTCACCTTGAATTAGTGTCTGACTTGTCAACGGGTGCTTTTATTGGCCGTCGAGGACGATGTCAAAATATTTACTCTGATAACGCCACCAATTTTATCGGAGCGAAAAATCAGCTATCAGAACTAGCAGATAGCATTTATTCAAGCAAGGCCCAAGAATCAATTATCTCCACTTCCAGTTCAAAGGGAATACATTTTCATTTTATTCCGCCGAGAGCGCCACATTTTGGAGGTTTATGGGAAGCAGCTGTAAAATCTGCAAAAACTCTTCTACTTAAAAGTGTCGCGAATTCATCTTTAACACACGAGGAATTGGAGACAGTTATAGTGGAAATTGAGGCGATACTAAATTCGCGTCCACTAACACCCATGACAAATGATCCAGATAACCTTGAGGCCCTAACTCCTGGCCACTTTCTTATTGACGAAGCACTTACATCACAAGTAGATAGCAGGGCAGAGCCAATAAATGCGTCAGGATTATCTCATTGGAAGCACGTAACCCAGCTTAAGCAAGAATTTTGGAAAAGATGGTCGACAGAATATTTGAACGAACTACAACGGTGTAAATGGCAAAAGCAATTTGATAATCTCAAAAGTGGCGACATGGTTATTATGAAAGAGGACAATATACCTATTATGAAATGGCCTTTGGGGAGAATAATTGAAGTTTACCCAGGTGATGACGGGGCAGCAAGAGTTGCTGACGTGAAAACTGCGTCAGGAGTCTTCAAGCGCCCAATCCATCGACTGGCTATATTACCTATACAAAAGGATCCAGAAGCACTTATTCCCACTAAAGACAGCACTGAGACTATCGACAATTCCACTCCTGACCCAACCGAAGAACCGAAAACAAAGAGAATCAAACTGCCAACAAACTCTCTAACCCTTGCATTACTCACGATACTATTATTATTACCACTCGCACTTGGTACTCCGGTCGAGAATAAGAAGTTTGGGTCAAAAGTCGGAATTCATTTTGAGCAAATCGGAACAGCAGCTATTTCAACTACCGAATGGAACCTAATTGTATACTATGATTTAGCTTCTTACTGGTCCGAAACATCAACTCTTATCAATGGGACAAGATCATTACAAACATTGTGTAAGATTATCAGAACCAACTCATCATGTTTCGGTATTATTGAACATTTTCACCACGTGGAGAGTGAGTTACAACTTGATAACCGACTACTACGAGTTAAAAGAGGAGCGTCTCGCCCATTCATTATTTGGCGTTCTGGACTCCGAATACGCCGAACAGATGTCAGAAACAATAAAACAAGTCAACGAAAATGAATCGTATTTGCTAAAATTGTTGAAGAATCAAACATCAATTATTTATTCTACAATTAACATCATTCGGCAGAATCAAATAACAACTAAGGCAAGATTTGAACAATTGGAGCAGGAAATTAAAACCTATTCAGACGATATAAACAACATTAACAATGTACTATTACAAGTTCAACTAAATCAACTATTTAATTCAGCAGTTCTTGAATTAACCCTAATTGCAAACAACATAAAAAACATACAATCATCAATCCTTGATACTCTCATGGATACACATCATGGAAAAATCAGTCCATGGCTTCTCACTCCAGAACAGTTACAGAGTGAAATTAATCAGATCACGTTCCATTCACCACCGTCAATGAATCTTCCAGTAACAGAAAAAACTGAATTGCTGCACCTATTCAAACTTATGAAAGTAAAGGGCAGGGGGGTTATTATGTAATTCGATTCGAAAGAAAAAATGTGTAAATTCGTATGAATTGTATTTTGTAGTACGATTTTCGAAAATGTATTTACGAACGTACGGAAACTTTTTTTCGAACCGGCCGTTTTTTATCCCCCTTTCGAAAAACAAAAATTACCCTTTCGTAAATGCAATTATGTAATACGAAAGCGAACTTCACAAACGTTAATACATTCGTATTTTATTCGAGAGCTAATTTGTTGTCGAAAAAAGAAAAAAAATTTAAAATGTAAGTATTGTTATACAAAATATAAGAAAAAGTGTTAAATAAATAAGTAAAAATAAAAAACATTAAATGTTTTATGTTTTTACACTAAACATTGTTTTTTTTTCACGATGTTGAATCTTTGAAGGAGTGTATCACATAAAAAAAGCAATACTAAGCAATGACAATATGAGATTATGGTGGACTTTATGATTAAACATCCCGATTTTGCTAAAGGTCACCTAAATGTAGCGAATGCTAGAAGCAAGTCCAAGGACTTGTGGACAAGATTGGATTTGGATGCAGCTGGCCGTCCTACTCATGATATTACAAAATGGAAAAAGTACGTTTTCAATTTATCAATTGTCGGTTTATAGATTGGTATTATTCAAATTTACATATGTTTATAGGTGTGGGCAGATTATAAACACCACATAAAGGTAAAATGCCGGGAAAACCGAAATAGTATTTCAGGGACTGGAGGTGGGCCGAAAAAATTTTGTTCCCTTTGAAATATAATTGCTCATCCCTTATAGGTCTGATTAATTGAATATGCGTACCATCTACTGCTCCAATTACTCCAGGTATTCCACATTTTTCAAAAAAGTATCTCTTAGCTTCTCTCTTCCTATCCTCTGTCATTTCAAATACAATATGTTTGGGACAAAGAACTCTTTCAATAACATCGCAAACCTCAGACAAACACGCAGAAATTGATGCTTGAGAAAATCCTAATAGGCGGTCTTGGCCAATTTGATGCTGATATTCACCTTGCGCCAAAAATTTAAGTGTGGCAGCTAATTTTAATATAGGTGAGATGGCAGTTGACCTTTCTGCTGGTTTAAATTCATTTTTTACACAACTCAAGACTTAGGTAAAAGCATTTTTACTAAGCCTAAAGTTTTTTATGAAACTAAAAAGATATTATTAGGAATATATTTAATCTTAAAGGTAAAATTTTAAATTTTTCTTACTTTGTCTCATTAAGATTCATTATATCTGACAAATCTCTTATAAGTTTCTTTTGAACTCTTTCCGGAATATTATCATTTTCATCATCACTATCTTCTGTCCACAATAAAACACAATCCATTTAAGCTTCGACTTTTTAAATAAATATTTTCTTTAATAAAGTTTTCTTTAAATATTTGTTTTCAAATTTTGACATTTAAGCACAGTGCTGACAACTTTGACATTATAAGACATGCTGCCAAGTTATGTATTAACCGATAAAAATTTGGCATCACTTGTATTTACCCTTTTTTACACAATACAACTCTGTGAAACATTCGAACGAATTAGATAATACAATTTTACTTTCGAAACGGAAATTCGTTTCGAAAGGTTTTACTTCTCGAATCGAATTACGTAATAACCCCCCAGGTTAACACAACAACACGCTGTTTTTAAAGTAACTCTACCATTGGTTGAACGTGAAAAATTCAAGATGTTTCACCTGATTCCTGTACCCAATATAATGAACAGTACAATGGTCGCCATTAAGCCATGTACTACGGTTTTGGGCATATCTACATCCCATAAGCAATATATTCCATTTACAAGTTCAGAGTTAAGCGCCTGCGACACAATAGAACAAGGCGTGTTCATTTGCTCCAACATTCAAATGCGTTACAATTATGGCTCGGAAGTTTGTACATGTGAAATTAATTTATTCAACAACAAAACGACACCAACTTGTATCCTGGAAAAAACTAATATCAGATGGATACCACTCAGCAAGGGAAATCAATGGATATATGCTACATCACCATCCTCAAGGGCCACAGCTGTCTGCAACAGGGAAATCATTCCTATATCGCTAAAGGGCTCCGGTTTGCTAACGCTTGATCCAGAATGCATGCTGAAACAAGAGTTCATCAATATGAACGGACGAAAGGTTATATCAGGCAAGGTGAGGTCTTCATACACAAGTCTTGGCAAAATTTCAGACTTATTATTACCAAAGAACACTACTATCCCCATAAACCACAATGAATCAAACTCAACAACCTTGGAGAGTGTATATGCCAAAAATATTAAGGACTTAACAACTCTACAAAGGTCGCTAGAACAACATGATATCGCTGAGTTACCTAATAAATTGAAGTCCCACCAGACGCACAGCTATACAATTGGCTACCTAGCACTTTTACTAAGCATCATTGCATTAATCATTCTGCTGTCAAAATGCAAATTAAATAAAAGTGCACAAAACTCACATCTAACTACATCAGTTGAATCCACTGAAGTAAACATTGAACTTCAACCATACATCAAGGAACACAAGATGACACCTATACCAATGCCTCGCCAGCAGTCCAAATTCACCCTTGATGTCTAGTAGCTGGAGGCGGGAACCGATCAATTCAATTTACTAACTTATATTTTTTCAAACATTCATTTAAATAACAAACTTTTCCTGATCTCGAATTTAATTGTTTTGTCTTTTTTTTACTGATCAAACTAAGATGACCAAAATGACGCTTCAATTTTCTTTGTTGAACAGTCGTTCAACGCGGGGGAGAATGTTTAAACACATGTGAACCCACTTAATAACTATCGGTGTTAATATACACATTACTGAATCCGTTTAATATTTTACTTCTACTTAATGCATGTTGTTTACCTTTATTTTATTGGCTAAAAGGTAGAAAATATCAACAAGAAGATCATATTTCACATTGTAGTGGCAGCCAGTACCTTTGAGTCATTTTAGTCTGATTGGTCGATTTAACGTAAATTTTGTATTAAGCGTATTATATTACAACACACTTATTTTTAATTATTTGTTGACTAATCATTATTGTGTTATTAATTTTAGTATAAATACCCCAATAAAACTTTTAATTATTGTCAATAGTAAAAACTGGCTTTTTATTTATTGATGCATCATTACGTTCAAGTCACAAGTGCTTGAATGTAATATACCTACACCTGGAGAAATTCAAATTATGTGTTTGAATTGAGTCCTACTATTATCCACACAAACAATCATTTCATGTGCGGGTAGCTCATATTTTTAATCACTTGCCTACAGAGCTCAAGTCCTTAGAATTACCATTCTACACTTTTAAACGCAAAATTTTGATCTATGCTCAAGGTAATGAGTTATAATATTTTTGACATTTTAATGGAACGTGTGATTGTAATTATTCATTGGTTTACAGTGCCTTTATATTGTTTTTCTCTTCTTTCTTTTAACTTCTAATATTTTTACTATTTTATAATACATATATGATGAATTTCATATCAAAACCTATAAAAAAGGCACATTTTGAACCCGACCCCCTCAGAATTTGATGAAATTTTGCATACAGCTACATTTTACCTATACAAACACAACTTTATATTTAGAAATTGCATTTTTGAAAATATGTGGGCGTGGCAAGGTATCAAAGTTTTTGAAAAATCACGATAACATGTATTTTCAAGCTGAGATTACTACGGAATGGCTGAACCGATTTCAAAGATTTTGGTACCATTAGAAAGGTATTTCAATTAGCTTTCGAAAACATACACTGTAAAAATTTTATATTACACTGAAAATTTTTTTTTGCCAAAAATAAAACTTTAAACTGGGAAAACACTTCAAAGACCAAGTGTTTTTTTCCAAAAAAAAAATTTTTTTAGAAGGGTCCATTTAATATATACAACATATCTTAAAACTAAAATGGCGTTCTTTTTTCTTTTTTTTTTAAATTTTTTTAAGTAAATGCATCTCTTGTTAAATTCCTTATATTTTGATATCATTGTGTGACAAAAATAAATTAAGTAGCTATACTTTGAAAGTTATACAGATTTTTTTGTAATCGTATTACCAAATTTTTCAGACACCCCCAAAATATGGATTTACCCTTGGTAAATTGTTTTTTTATTTTCATTTTTTAGATTTAATACATAATTTTGCGCATACTGTTGACTTTAGGAATATTTGCTAACTTTTAGTGAAGTTTCATCTAAAGGTATAAAAGAATGGAAGCTTTGAGTTCCTGTAATAGTTTTAGCATTTTTATACCTTTAAAATAACTCTTCTTTTGTTTTGTTATAGTCGTCAGCGTCTGCATAAGCAACTGCTATGGAGGTCTTATAAGTTTGTGAAGCCCAATGATAAAGGTCTTTCGCCGTTTCGCAATGTTATAGTTCCGAGCGCCTCTTTTTAATGTCCCACCTATGCCATCACATGCAGATTTTCCATGGCTGGTTGCGTAAAAGTGTCACTCAGCGAATATTTCGAAATCAATTTTATGATGACATAAATTAATTAAGTTGTATTTGTTTTTGTATTGTGCTCCTGCACCATCTGACAAGTAGACAACTTTTGTAATTGAATTGCTTATATTTTTCTTAACAAAATTAATCATTTTTGAAATATACAGATGAACTGCTATATTATCATGGATATTACAATCGGATACTATGGCAAAGGTTTTATAAATTAATTTTTCGTTATCTTTGTAATAAACAACGAACGGATGTATCGTGGCTTGATTATTAACCTTGAACTGCATTATACTTGAACGGCATTTTGTATAACAAACGCATAGTTTTCAGCGAAATCCATTTGAATTAGCATTTCTCCTGTCAGCAATGTCATTTTTTTTACTTACGAATCGGGACTTGCGCTTAGCTATGAAATGATGTTTCACCAGCTTATTGATGTGTTTTACAAAATCGTCAAAAAATGTGTTAGTAGTGGAGGAAATTGCGCTCGGAATTATTGCAAATAAAAACCAAATTCAAACGGCGAAAGACCTTTATCATTGGTCTTCACAAACTTATAAGACCTCCAAAGAAGTTGCTTATGCAGACGCTGACGACTATAACAAAACAAAAGAAGAGCTATTTTAAAGGTATAAAAATGCTAAAACTATTACAGGAACTCAAAGCTTCCATTCTTTTATACCTTTAGATGAAACTTCACTAAAAGTTAGCAAATATTCCGAAAGTCAACAGTATGCGCAAAATTATATATTAAATCTAAAAAATGAAAATAAAAAAAAAATTTACCAAGGGTAAATCCATATTTTGGGGGTGTCTGAAAAATTTGTTAATACGATTCTTGTTCTAATCTATTAGAATTACAAAAAAATCTGTATAACTTTCAAAGTATAGCTACTTAATTTTTTTTGTCACACAATGATATCAAAATATAAGGAAGTTAACGAGAGATGCATTTACTTAAAAACATTTAAAAAAAAAGAAAAAAGAACGCCATTTTAGTTTTAAGATATGTTGTATATATTAAATGGACCCTTCTAAAAAAATTTTTTTTTGGAAAAAAACACTTGGCCTTTGAAGTGTTTTCCCAGTTTAAAGTTTTATTTTTGGCAAAAAAAAATTTTCAGTGTAATATAAAATTTTTACAGTGTATGTTTTCGAAAGCTAATTGAAATACCTTTCTAATGGTACCAAAATCTTTGAAATCGGTTCAGCCATTCCGTAGTAATCTCAGCTTGAAAGTACATGTTATCGTGATTTTTCGAAAACTTTGATACCTTGCCACGCCCACATATTTTCAAAAATGCAATTTCTAAATATGAGGTTGTGTTTGTATGGGTAAAATGTAGCTGTATGCAAAATTTCATCAAATTCTGAGGGGGTCGGGTTCAACGAATATCGGTTTTCATATGAAATTCATCATATGTTTATTTCTCTTTTTTTTAATATTATATTGTTATTTATATTTTTGTTTTATATAATACAGTAGTCTTGTGTTGTAGTTATTTCTTATCCATATATGGCCCTTTGGGCTCGGTTATTTAATTGAAGAATAATAAATAAATAAATAAAAAATAAATAAAACTAAAGTCAGTTATTCTGAACGATTTGTCAGTTAAAAAAAAATTGACTTCTTGCATATGACCGCCACGGCTGACTCGGACGTAGTCTAATCTGGAGGTACAATTTTCGATGAATTTTTCCAACATTTGTGGCCGTATATTGGCAATAACGCGGCGAATGTTGTCCTCCAAGTGGTCAATCGTTTCGAGCTTATCGGCGTAGACTAGCGACTTTACATATCCACAC
This sequence comes from Delia radicum, assembly GCA_021234595.1. Taxonomy (NCBI): domain Eukaryota; kingdom Metazoa; phylum Arthropoda; class Insecta; order Diptera; family Anthomyiidae; genus Delia; species Delia radicum. The sequence goes on along the minus strand of CM037852.1, from coordinate 37,315,067 downwards.
AGAAAATAGTCCAGCGGCGTTAAATCGCACGATCTTGGAGGCCAATTCACGGGTCCGAAACATGAAACTATGCGGTTACCAAAGGTTTCCTTCAATAAATCAATTCTTGTTGAATCCACAGCTCCTGCACATCATGGTTGTTCAATTGATGAATGAAAAAGTCAGTAATCATGGCTCTATAGCGGTAACCATTGACTGTAACGTTCTGACCAGCATCGTTTTTAAAGAAGTACGAACCAATGATTTCACCAGCCCATAAAGCAGTTAGTTTATCTGGATGTAACGGTGTCTCAACATAAACTTGAGGATTACCATCACTCCAAATACGGCAGTTTTGTTTATTGGCGTATCCATGTAACCAAAAGTGAGCTAAATCGCTAAACAAAATTCGCTTATGAAATTCGGGATCAACGGCAATCTTATTTTGGGCCCATTCACCGAATCTACGCCTTGCTAGGTGATCGTGTGGCTTCAACTGTTGCACGAGTTGGATTTTGTAAGCACGCAAACCAATATCTATCCGCAAAATCTTCCATAAAGTGGATGGATACATATCCAATTCCTGTGCACGATGGCGGATAGACTGATTGGGGTCTTCCTCTACGCTACGCTCTACAGCAGCAATGACTTCTTATGTACGCACTGTACGACGTCTCTGTGGATGCATATTATCATTTAGAGTAAACGTGGTGCGAAAACGTTTCATAGTTAATCGAATTAATTGCTCTGATTTACGATTATGTTGACCGTAAAATCGACGTAGTGCGCGATACGTATTTCAAACAGAACCATGATTTTCAAAATAAATTTGCACAATTTGGAAGCGTTGTTCAGGCGTCAGTCTATTCAAGTTGAAATGCCAAACCAAACTAAACATAAATCACTTGAAAGCAGACAAAATGGCCGCCAGTTAAAAAAGTGTTGCCAACTTAAAGTTCTATACCTGTATAAAAAACACCCTTTATATCTATATTCTTTGTAAAAAATAACAATAAGAATGTTGTTTTTATAAGTAAAATAAAATATGACTGTGAATGCTATTGTACGATTCGTTTACAATGTACGTCGTTTTGACCATATTTCTGAATACGTACGGCGTTTTCTTGGTTGCATGTTTGAAGATTTTATAAGTTATCGATCGTTGCTTCTGTTTTATAGAATTGTTAAGAGTGGTAGACCTTCTCCCTTATGTAGGGACTTTGTTTTTACGCGGTCTACAAGAAACCCTCAGATATTTATTCCCAGAATTAGAAATTCAATGTAATAGAGATCCTTTGTGATTAGAGTTGCTAGGTGCTGGAATAAATTGCCTTATAATTTGCGTGTCTTTTCGCATTCTAATAATGTCTTTCGGTTGAATATTCTTCAACATTTGTGTAGCTAGTGGCTTCTCTTTGCATTTTATTTTCTTTTATCTTTGACTATTGATTAGTTGTCTATGCATATTTATCAAGTTGGATTACTAGATTTGAGGATATAGATATTTATATACCCGTTTGTCACTACTTTGGGCTTATTTTTACTTTTTATATTTCTACTGGTGATATTATCTTATTTTGCATGTTTATTACGGGTGGGGAGCCAACATGTTAGGACAATGAGTGTACTAATTTTTATTGTATTTAAGATTTTGTTTATATATATTCATTATTTTTAAATATTCTTGTTCAGTATTTCTTTTTTTCTTTATAATGCAGTTTTTGGCCTTAATAGCTTTTGTATTATTGTTGAATGAATAAAATAAATAAATAAATAAAATAATTAACGTATTTGTGACCTTTTAGAAGAAAACAATGTTTAATTAAAGTTTACTAAAATGAATCTGAAATTGTGCATGCTTATAACAGTGGGTCTTCAAAGGTGAAATGGTTATTGCGATTACCTAAAAATTAACGTGTCGTTAAAAATATATATATTTTTAAAGTACCCTTATGATGTTAAGAAACTGTTGTAAAATTCGCCTGTTGTTGTTTATAAAAAAGAAACGTTTTTTGACTATATAATAATGAAAGTAATAATGATTATTAAAATATATTTTTGGATCGTTACAAGAGATTAAAACTAAATAAAAAAATTGTAATACAAACGCATCAAAACAGTTTCGAATAATCAGAATTTTAGATAAATTTAAGTGAACAATATACGCTTGCGGAGACATACATAATGACATAATTATTAAATACTAGTTTACATTACAACACATGTGTTTATACAACACATGATGTATACATCACATAAGTAAACAGAAAGTGTGATAAAATTAAGTTTGTCAAAAATGTTTAAAAAAGAAAATCTTTTGAGTGTTTTCGAGACACAAAAAATGAAAGAAACTGGTATTTTTTTAAATTATTGTTTCAGCTTAGTTGCTTGTGCAAAATATGATTTTTTTTCAATTGAAAGTTTTAAAAAATATAAAGTAATAAAAATGTAGAAATAAATTAAACATAAAATTAAATTTTTTCAGTTGTATGTTTATAATATTTTCTATGACGGGTTTCTTTCAGTTTCTATTGTGCTAATACTCATAAGCTCAATATTTGTTGTTTTTAATTTATGCAAGATATCAATGTCCCCAAAAAATTCGCATGTATTAACACTTGTTTTTTATTTACAACCTTAAAAAAATTTCCTAATGTATTTTGATTTATTGGCAAAAGTACATAACATATGTTACTTATTTATGGAAAAATATCCGCAAACACAATTCACTAAAAATTCACAATTAAAAAAAGTTCATTCCCATTTTGTTATTCTACCGACGTAATTGTCAATTTGACAAATTTCTAAAAAATTGCTATGGTTTTAAGCGGTTAAATTTGTTATTATTTAGCGATTTTATGCAAAATTACTAGTAAAATGCTGGAAAGTGGCAAAAAAACTATCGATTTATGGATAAATTTTTGAGAAATAATTAAAAATTTTGCAATTTTTTGTAATTTTTTATTTTTTTACTTATAAAAATAACATTCTTATTGTTATTTTTACAAAAAATATAGATATATATATTGTTTGCACTTTTCCTGGTTAATGCATACATTAGTTCTCATTTAGTGAGAAAACTAGTTTATATGAATGTTTGATGTTTTGCATGAGATTGTCACTTCTTTCAAAACGTGTTCTGATAATAGGAACCTAGAAAATTCCAGAAATGATCTATTAACACATTCCTGAAAGTAGTCAATTAATAAATTTTAAAACAAAAACTCTATAGATTATTTGTTAGGACAATATCCTAATAAAGAAATATAGAGTATGGCCTAGAACTTAATAATTTTCATTTTCATTACACAACTAAAGGTCGAAAAACATCATTTTTATTTTTAACAAAAATTATATCAAACTTGTATAAAAGACAAAGTACGGTCTTGTTTACTCCCCCTTTACATCTTGTTTTTAAACAAAACAAAACAAGTGTGAAAATAAAAAGGAGGAAAAAAACAAAAAGCGTGTATTATATATCTAGCAAAGGTAGAGGGTGCACATAACAAACAAGTTTTCAATTTATTTTTGATCAATGGTGATAATCTTTAACTTCGAGCTCATATATTAGTTCTCATGTAGTGAGAAAACTTGTTTATATGAATGTTTGATGTTTTGCATGGGATTGTCACTTCTTTCAAAACGTGTTCTGATGATGGGAACTTAGAAAATTCCCGAAATAGACCTATCAACACATTCCTGAAAGTGGTCAATTAATAAATTTTAAAACAAAAACTCTATAGATTATTTGTTAGGACAATATCCTAATAAAGAAATATAGAGTATGGCCTCGAACTTGAATAATTTTCATTTTCATTAAAACATATTTTTAAAATACCGAAAAAATAACTGTTAAAACCTGTAGTTTTTATCAATTTTTATAGTTCTTTTAAGATGTATGTAGTATTAAGTTGTCAGTTATTTTACGAAATTTCTTAGATGTTTTACAACAACAGCTAAAAGTAACAAAATTTTTAGTTATTTTAACAGTAATTACCTTTGTCGCCTTTTTAACTGCATTAACAGTTTTTTAACAGTAATTTTCAGTAGATTCTACTGTCAAACTTTTTTAAGTGTATCAAAACAGCTGCCTCAACCATTTAAAAAGCTGTTTCAAAATAATTGATAGTATTTCAAACTCATAATAGATTTCAAAACTTATTCGATTCATAAGAAAAATTTTGATTTCATGTTTTAAGCAGGTAATTTTTGGATAAAATTTGGAAACTGTTTTTTCTGAAATTCAAAACCAGTTTTTTTTTTAATTTTAAATTTTAAAAAACCGAGAACCGGATTTCGAAAAATTTCAAATAATCGATAGGGTATAATAAGCAGTTTAATCACTTACCAACCGTCTGTCAAATTTTCTATGCTGAAAATATATTTCTTATTAAGTTCAAGCCATTTAATGTTAAAAATAAAAATCACTTACTCGCTCTCTTATCATAAAGTCAATATTTTCCTTTAAGTATTTCATATGTTCGTAGTACCAGGGTAATTGATGCTCTTCTCCTTTACGTTGTTTTTCCAATTCATAAGAACACTTAATACGTAATGCATTTATACGAATTTTAGCAAATTTCCATGTTACATTGGTATTTAGTTTTTCATTAACTTCATTAGCTATCGTTTCAAAACCTTTTTCAGACAAAATTCTATCATTTGTTCGTTCTTTGGGATTCCACAGTTTAGGCTGTTTTTCATAAGCTTCAAACAAAGCTCTGGTAAATTCTTTTTCATCCATATTTTTATCAAGATCCGATTTTTTTCTACGTTTTGTTTTTTTCTTTATTTTAGTTTTTTTAATCTAAAAATATAAAAACATAAAAAATATTAAGTGTGCGTTGTTTACAAGATATTTTTTACTAGTTTCACCATCTTTACTCAAAAATCCGTTTGAGTACACAAAATCTAGCAAATATTTTAAGGGAAAACTTTACTAGACAGACAAAAATTCTGTTTGTAATATTAAACATGTCTCATAGAGCATTTTTATAAATACAAAACAATTTTTTTTAAATTTGCACCAACAATGTGGATTTGTAAATACAAACACAAATTTGTTAATGTTTTTTAAAGTTTTGAAAAACAAAAATTTACAAGCATTAATAATTTGACGATTAAATTGGTAATTAAATTGTTTGGCATCACAATTGCCTAAAAATAGTGCCAATGAAATTGAATCTGGTAACATTGTGAAATAGAGACGGAGGATATTAGAAAAATAAACAAAAATCTAAAAATAGAATATTTGTGTTGTTAGTGTTGTCACTTCTGAGTATAATATACAATAACAGAAAAAGCTAAAAGAAAAGAAAACTGCAATTTAGCTGCATTAGATTCGAGGTCATACTTGGGTGTGAACGCTAAACGGTCATGACTTGGTATTGTTACGTATAAATAAATCTGCAAACCAAAATACCACGGTCAGAAAAGTGTTCGAAGCAAAGAACAAATGGTTTGATTGGAGATGCTATAAAGCAAGGAACTATTCTTTCGAATTATTAAAAGAATATAAACTGAACGAGAACTCGGAAACAAAAAGAAATTACCTTAAGGCAAATGAACTTTTCAAAGCTGTTTGTAAGGAAAGAAAAGAAAAATTCTACATAGACCTTGATATAAAACTCAATCAAGTAAATGATAGTAAGTCTTGGTGGAAAATCGCCAACGAAATAAGAAATAAAGAATTGCAAAAGCCACATAATATATCAACGTCAGAATTCCAACACTACTTTATGACATTACTTAATCCACCACAAATTTCAAACGATATACTTTATGCGCCTTTTTATAAAACAGATTATCTTCTGGACCAAAACTTTACCACAACGGAAATATGCGAAGTTATTGCAAAAGCAAAGGCGGACAAAGCGCCTGGTATGGACCGAATTCCCTATGAATTCTTCAAAAATGCTCCACATGAGCTAATTGTAGAAATGACAAACGCTTATAACAAATTATTTAATAACATGAAAATAGATGAAACGTTTGCTACAAGTGTTATTTTTCCCATATTAAAAAAGGGAGATCCAAACCAGCCGAGCAATTATAGAGGTATATCCTTTATAAATTGTATTGCAAAAATTTTAATGGGTGCTATAACGGAAAGGATGTATAACTGGGTATATCAACACAACATACTCTCTGAATATCAAGCAGGGTTTAGAAAGGACTATTCCACCATTGATAACATCTATAATTTGACAGCAATAGTTCATTTGAAGCTTAAAGAAAAACGAAAAGTATACGCTTTCTTTGTTGATTTCAAAGCTGCTTTTGACAAGGTAGCAAGAAAGTCATTAATATTTAAATTACACTCTATCGGAGTATCTACAAAAATGGTTTGCTTTATTGAGAGTATATACCAAAATACTTCCTCTACAGTCTGGAATGGATCTGAGCTCTCAGATACATTTGAAACAATGTCTGGAGTCAAGCAGGGGTGCCTATTATCCCCTTTGCTTTTTTCCTTATACATAAATGACTTACATGATGAACTCGGTGGGGGGCTGTATATCGGAAATTTGAACATCAGATTACTTCTATATGCCGATGATATTGTTGTTATATCGGATGAAGTCAAAACGTTACAGAAGATGATAGATAATCTAGAAACTTACTGTGGTTTATGGAATCTTGAGGTTAATCTTTTAAAATCAAAGATTATGGTCTTCAGAAATGGTGGTCGTCTGGCCGGAAATGAAAAATGGAAATATAATGGCAGAGAAATAGAGATAGTTTCTGATTATTGTTATCTTGGTATGGTTATAACCCCGCAATGCGTGTTTACCAAACATGTGCAGAAAAGAAACTCATCTGCTAAAAGCTGTATCAATTCAACTTGGAGTACCTTTTTAAGCAAGAAAGATATATCTTTCGAAAGCAAGACTCACCTTTTTAATGCTGTGTGCAGGTCAATTCAGTCGTATGGGGCACAAGTATGGGGCCATTCCCATTTTAAAGAAGTGGATATTTTGCACAAGTATTTTATAAAAAGAATTCTTAAACTTCCTAAGTTTACACCAACTTATGCCCTTATGCTTGAGTCGCGAAAGGAGGAGGGTCATCTCTTCACACTTAACCTACATATGAGGTATATTAAACGTACCCTTTTTCAAAACTCAGAAATCCGTCTTCCCAATCAACTAAGTTTGTTGTGTTTAGAACATAATGCATCATGGGTGAGAAAATTAAATGATATCGGACAAGAATTCAACATACAATGGTCACCAAATATTACTGCTGAAGAATGGGATGAAAAACAAACGGCTCTTAATAATTGCTTAAAAATAAAATATTTTCAAGAACTACTGGATAGAGCTGGTCAAACTGATTCTTTTTATAGTAAAGTAGATCCAAGAGTGGCACATTTCTATTTTAATGCAAACAATAACCCAATGACTATTATGTGGATATTTAAAGCTAGATGTGATCTTATTGAACTAAATGGTTCACATTTCTCGAGAAGATTAGCTAAAAATTGCTCTCTTTGTAATTTAAAAGAGATTGAAAATATTCAACACTTCATAGGAAGATGCCCAATACTGAAAACTTTTAGATTATATTGGTTTCACAAAACTACAATATCAGAAGTAGAACTGATACGAATTTTAGATGGTGAAGGGGGCTGGAAGAGTCTTGTAAACTATATTATCAATGCTTTGGCTTATCGTAAAACGCTAATACTTGAATATAATTATTAAAAATAATACTACACTGAAATATAAAAAAAAAAAAAAAAAAAAAAATTATAGAGTTAAACTCTCTTTTACCGGCTAACGACATAGTCACAGCCGTATATTCTTAAGATTTTATAATGTAATTTTGAAAAAAGAAACATTATCAAATAAAGAATTATTACTACTACTACTACTACTACTGGTATTGTTACGTTTGTAATGTAAGATGAGCGCAGGTTTGATTCTTACAGTCGAAGGTTGTTCAAAAATTTATCATATAGAGACAATCTGACAATTATAAGACACAAATAATAATACAATTTAAATGGAAAATCACTGATGAGCCTCTCCATAAAAAGGCAGAAACTAGTCTAGTCTGATTTAAAAATTAACAGTGTTTATAATTTTTAGAGAAAAACGTTTATTCTTCTTCTTAACCTCAACATTTCTAAATTTTGTTTCAATTAGCATTGATCAATGATAAAATTTTATTAATTATATAGTATTAAAAGCTGATCCATCATGACTAATTAGTGATCAAACAAGACTAAATGTGTGTATACGTGATAAAACTTAAATTAAATAGCGAATACTTTTAAAGTTAGGACTTAAATTTTTATTGTTTTTTCTCAAAACCCGACACGCTTTTTAAAAGAATTATTTTTCGTCAATTATAATTGGTTGTTGCTGTTGTTGTAGAAGCGTAACATGTAATTATTATATATTTTTTTACTCAAGCTTAATTTGAATGCTAAAATAAAGTATTTTTGAAATTTTTTTCAGATTTTTTTGAAGAGGTTTAGAGGTCGAGCAAATCTCTTTTCTCCACAGAAAGCAAACCTTGCTGAACTTTTTCTGAATTATACATATAACTTGGTCAATAACCAAAATTGTCTTAACTTTTGATTCAACATTTTTCAAGAAAGTGAAAACCCTTTGAAGTGAAAAATGGCTACATTAGGGAGAAAAAATGGTTAATTTTAAAAATGATGCTAAAAATTAATCATTTTCATTCGTAATAATGAGCTTTAACTCGAAGTCTATAAATTTAAATGTTTTCATAATTTCTAAAATATTTTCTGTAAAATTTTATTAAAAAACATAATTTTAGATTAAATGTAAAAACTGTATGTAAAAATTACTTGAAAAAACTAAAAACTTAAAAAGCGTTAAGCGTTGTATAAAAATAATAATATTATAAACTATTTGCCATAGGATTTCCTTTAAACTTTGAGTTTTGTGACTTTTAGTGTTCGCAGACTAATATTTTTTTTCACTTATTAAGAATTTGTTCCTACGCACACTCAAGTGAATAAAATTGGGTTTCGCTAACACTCAAGCGTGATTCACGAGAACCACGCAAAAATTCTGCTCACGTGACCATCTCTATTACAACGTTTAATGCAAGTCCGATGCAAAACTGGAAAACAGTTTATTTTATTAGTTTTATACAATGGGTACAAAGCTATTAATGGGTATAACTCTGGAACAGTAAGATAAAATTTAAATATTTGTTTTACAAAATTATGTAGAATTTATCCACTTTTGAAACTGCATCATTAGTTTTTTTTTAATTTTTTCATTGCCCAATTAATGGTCGAAAAAACATAATTTTTATTTTTAATAAAAATTATATCAAACTTGAAATTTGAATAGTTAAAAAACGTTATTTTTGAATATTATTCCAAAATTACGAAAAAATTAAATATATGGTACGTAAATGTATAGAAGCTTTGCCGAAACGTATGGTTATGCACAAAAAAATAAAATTTGGATATTTTTCTTTAAAAATATCAACTCAGAAGATTAGAAAATTTTAGTTATTTCCCCCGATTTTTGTGAAAAATCAATTTGCGCAACCTCTAAACCTCTTCCGAAAAATCTGAAAAAATCTCAAAAATACTTTACCCCATAAGCATTGAAATTAAACTTGAGCACTAGGGCTTTAACCAAATTTTTGGCATAGTACCACGGGATGGACAAAGTTGTAATATTAACGAAAACATTATACCAGTTTCAAAGGATTTAAAAATTTTTGGCATAAGCCCATATAAAGAGAAATTTTGGTATACAAATATAGTTCCAGATTTTCTTTGTAACGCTAAAATATTTCTTAAAAATTATGTCGAAGTATATGATTATATCCTTGTTTATTATTTCTAATTAATAGTGAGCAAAATATGTCGGTTTGGCAGGATATTTCCAGTATTTTCAAGTTATACCTTACCAATGACAAAAACACATACAGGCGTACATTCAAGTGCGTCCAATTGAATTTTGATTTACTTTTTAAAGTCTTTAAACATTTATATAAAAAAATATTATTCGATTAAAAAAATAATGGCTTAGCCGCCCCTCTCCAATTGACTAAAATTTCCACGCTGATTTTGGCGATTACGCCTTGCGTGTGGTTAGAGCATAGAATAGTTTTTTGCAATTATCTCAAAAAGTTCACGTCTGATCATGACAATATGTATATCATATGAAAGCTCTTTAAATATATTGCCAATAAATTAACTCATTGCCAACTTCGATTTTTTTTTTTAATTCTATATAAGTATATACAAAATTGAATGCCAATTCCACAAGCTTTCATTAAAGGTATAATATGACACCATATTTTTTGAAATAAAAAAGTTATTAACGTTTAAAATTGAACAATGTTGATTTTCGCGGTTTTTGGTTACAATTATTAATTATTTTTTACACAATTGCAAAACACATACACGGAAAAACTTCACTCAGCGAAGCCACTAAACTGCCTGTCACATAGGAGCAAACCCCCGGCTACACCGAAAAACTTAACTCTGCGAAGCCACTGAACTGCCGATCACATAGGAGAAACCCCCTAAGCCCGGGCAAAGGACTGTCACGCAGAAAAACTTTCCTCAGCGAATCCGGCATTTGGACTGACACACATTTAAATTGTAACAAAAAATAAATCAGTTCAAATAGTTTTATTCAGGGTAAACAAAAAAAATTGGAGCTATGTCCCTAAACTGCACTTGTTCTAACTTAACACTGACCACACAAAAAAAAATCCATTCCATAAAATATTAACCGGTTTCAACGGGTTAACGGATTAAGATAATTTTTGGTTCTGCTGATATATATTTATATTACCAATTGATATTTATACATTATAACACGTAAAAATGAATAGCAATTAAAATTTATATATATACTACGGTGTTTATACAGCTACAGGGTCATATTATAACTAAAATTAAAGCTTAATATCTTGTGTATATATTATTGGCCACTTAACATAACTTTAATTAGTAGTGTCCGACCGAACAGTTCGGCCAGAAAATGCATTTGGTCTGTATTCGGTATTTTAAAGCATTATGGACAAATTTGGCGGATGGAAAAATGTTTATTGGGCTGATTAGATGCTATTTTGATTGTCAAATTTGAAGAAAAGTCTGTAGTTAAGCAATGAATTCACTGTTCGGCCTCAGAAAGTTCGGCTAAATTGAAAATAGTTCGGCGGCCGAACTTTTAACTTTATAGCTAAACTTCGGCTTTTCTCTTAAATTTTATACACAAAATCGAATTAAATCGGCTCAACAAACATGTTTCCAATACCAAAATTTGTCATCATTGCCTCGTTGCAAAGACATTTGAAATACCTCTCCAATGATGCATGAATCGTTTCGAACCGTTTATAACTTTTGGCTAAAATCGCAAGAAAATTTAAACTTTGTCGTCCTCTCTCCCGGAAAGTGGGCTTGTCCGACATAATTTGATTTCAGATTTGAACTCAGTATGGCCAAATCTTCAAGGTCAAAAAATTTTAAAAATGTTGGTGCGGCTAATCTTTATTTGGGCAAAAGTGCAGTTTAGCACCTTACGGCAAAAAAAAAAAAAAAATATGTCCGGATTTGAGGTTAAAAAAGAAAAAAACCGAAATTAAAAGTTAGCGGCGCTCGGACCCGGGGGACCCACTGGGTCCAAAAAACGAGGGGACGTAGTAACACGTAAGTATGGGTACTCAAATTAAAGGAAATTGGGCATAAATTCGGTTTACCGACACCTCACCAAAATAAATGAAATTTTGTCCTTTAATAGAAGAGACCACGCTGAGTCGAAATAAAAAAAATTTTGCGTCGCTCACGCCCCCTTTTCAGTGAGCGGGGCTCCAAAGTTTGAAATGAAATTGCAAATAACTTCAAAACTACTTGTCCGATCTTAACAAAATTGGCGTCGTTGGAAAGGTCTCGAAAATATCTTTCCAATGAGGTATATAATGTCCCAAAATATTAACCCCTTGCTGCCCAAATAAAGCATTTTTGTTTTTTTTATGATTTTTTTTTTTAACGCTCTTTTTGTTAAATAACGCCGATATAAGTACATAAAAAGTGTATAAAAAGGGAAAGTCTGTTTTATAAGCTTTCATAAAAGGTGCAACATGACCCCATAGGTCTTGAAATGAAGTAGTTATTAAGGGTTAAAGTTGACCATTAATAGGCAAAATTATGATTTTTGCAAGATTTTGAAAATTAGATTTTGTTGTATGGTATGGTTTAAGATTTTGTATGCAAAAGAAAACTTGTAAATATGCCAAAATTTCTGCGGCCCGGGGCGAAGCCTCAGCGAAGCCGGTGGGAGGACTGGTGGGAGAAGAAAAACCCCTAAGCCCGGCCGAAGGCCGGTCACGCAGAAAAACTATTTTGCAAAGACCCATATATGGTCACGTCGATATATGGTTCAAAATTTGAAAAAGGGTAAAAAGGGTGTGTTTTTGAAAAAAATCATTATGCTTTTTTTGGGCAGTAAAGGGTTAATATTTTAGGACATTATATACACCATTGGAAAGATATTTTTGAGATCTTTCCGCCTGAGAAATATGGTCACGTCGATATATGGCTCAAATTTTGAAAAAAGGACGTTTAAAAAAAAAAAAAAATATAAAAAAAAAAAATATAAAAAAAACAAAAATTGTTTTATTTGGGCAGCAAAGGGTTAATATTTTAGGACATTTTATACTCCATTGGAAAGATATTTTCAAGACCTTTCCAACGACGCTAGTTTTGTTAAGATCAGATAAGTAGTTTTGAAGTTATTTCGGATTTCATTTCAAACTTTGGAGCCCCGCCCACTGAAAAGGGGGCGTGAGCGACGCAAAAAAAAATTTTTTTGGACTCTGTGGGGTCAAATGTTCAAGGTCAAAAAATTTCAAAAAATTCTGAGAGGTGTCGGTAAACTGAATTTGTTCCGGAAATTGTCTCACGATTTCAAAAATGGTATTTGTTTTTTGATCCATGACTTTTGCAAAGTCGCCATCTTTTTTACGCGTTTACAGATCGTGGTAAAATAATATTTTTTGCAATGTAGGACAAATTTTCTTTCATTTGAGTACCATTTTTGCATATCGAAATTTCATATTTTTCTGGCCCCCATTTTTAAGGGTCTTAAACGGCTCTAATTCGGACTACGTTTCACGGATCAAAAAACAAATACCATTTTTGAAATCGTGAGACAATTTCCTTTAATTTGAGTACCCATACTTACATGTTGCTACGTCCCCCCGTTTTTTGGCCCCAGTGGGTCCCCCGGGTCCGAGTGCCGCTAACTTTTAATTTCGGTTTTTTCTTTTTTAACCCTAAATCCGGACATATATTTTTTTTTTTTTTGCCGTAAGGTGCTAAACTGCACTTCAGCCTTTATTTGTTCCAAAATAAGTATTGTCAATCACAGTTTATCGAATGATTATTTTGTCGTTTTAAGAACTCTACTAACTTTTTCTGTTTTTGTGTAAATTCAAAAATATAAAATAAATAAAAAAAATTAAAAAAAAATGTCAGCCAAAATGAATTTCGTCCACTGTATAAAGAAATTAAATAATATAATTTAAACACATACCGTAAAGCTGGCAGCATTTGATTCATCAGAACTGGAATCAGATGAGCCACTGTTTTTCTAAAAAGAAAAACAATTTATAATTAAAGAGAAAATATTTTACAAACATTACTTTAAGTACATTACTTTTTTAGATTGATATACTCTTTTGTTTCCCTTTTGTGTTGGCTTAAAGTCTTCATCATCTTCATCAATTTCGTCAACACAATCCTCATAGTCCATTTCATCATTATTATTTTCATAATCATTATTTTCAACTTTTACTTTAACATCATTCGGTAATTCTACAACAGTTGCTGCTGCATTTACGTTTTCATTAGTTCCCAAAGGATCTTCATTTATTGCGTCAACTACCGGTTCTATCGTTTTTATTGCATTTTTTGAATCGAATACTGTTTGTTCTCCTATGTGTTCTTCCAATTTGATTTCAGGTTCAAAAATTTCACTTTTTTCATCGGTAATTGATAGCAAATGTTTTTGCTCCACATGAAGTGTGAATTTTTTTAATTGATCACAATTTATGTTGCAAAATGAACAATTAAATGTATACATTTTTGTTTTTTTTATTTTTCTTCATGTCTATTAGAATTTCGCCACATTTCTTTAGATTGGATTTATCATCAGCTCCCATTTTTGAAGTTTTTTTTTTTGTTTATTTGCTAGAATTTAATGTGTTTAATTGAAAGTAAAATTATCCCAAAAAAAATTTTTTCTTAGGTATGTTCAATGTTTGTTATCAGCTGTTAACGCACTGTTGACAACTTTTTTGAACCAAAACCCGTTAATTTTTTCATGAAAAGTGATACAAACCTCTAAAGTAGGGTCACAGACTAAACAGACCTGAAATTAGCTATTATTCATTCATTCAAACTCGATATTTTATAGAGTTGCCATCGACAGTATTTTTGAGGACATTTCTCAGTGCTGCCAGACTTTAAATTTTCGTGTACGATCTAGTTAGGCTATGCCTAAAGGGTGAATTAGCCAAGCGTAGTGTAATGGTTGGCGCGTTGGACTTTTACATAGAAGGTGCCGGGTTCGATCCCCGGTGCCGGCAACATCAAATTAATATGTATGAGTTTTTTCTATCCCTCATACGTATCGCAATGTCCACCTTCGGTGTTCCCATAGCAATTAACCCCACCGAAGTAAAATAATGAATCAGGGCTATGAACCAAAAAGCTTCAATAAGTTCGCCAACTCTCCATCAGGTGGCGAGCAACAACTGTTCTAAGACTTATCATCTCGCGCAATTACAGTGTTGCCATGTCTGAAGCCCTTAATCTTTCCCCACCTTTCATCTCTATACTATCCCTTTCCAAAGAAAGCAACACACTAAATATAGGAAGTATTTCCTGAGTGTTGCCTCTCTTTTTTTTTAAAAAAAAAGAAAAAAACGTATCTCGGTGTACGAAATTTAATAAGTCAAATAAGAATAGAAGACATTTTGTGTATCTTGTTGCTTTTAACATAGAGAAAACGTAAACGGACAACAAAATTCTATTTTGATTAGATTTTCCTGTGTTTTTATGTATTCTATATGTTTAATGAATATGAATGAAACAACAAGATACACAAAATATCTTCTATTCTTATTTTACTTATTAAATTTCGTACACCGAGATACGTTTACGCTTGGCTAATTCACCCTTAAGTCTTCGGTCGTAACGGAGCTGTAAACACGTTACACGCAGAAAAAAACTGGGAGAATATTATCGAAGTGCTTAGTATTTATACAACTACATAAATTTCAAGTTAGTTTTACAAATTTCTTGTAAAATATATGAATTTGTTTTAGAAATTTTTAACTAGGCTTGTATATATTTACAAAATTTTGTAAATATTTTACTACAACTTTATAAAACTAACTTGAAACGTATGTAGTTGTATGTACCCTCTACTTCCGGTCGAGGGGCCGAACAATAAAATTTATACAAAAAAAACTACATAAAACTGAACTCAAAAAAAAAACCGACAACAAAATTAACCCCAAAATATCACTTAAAAATTTCCATTACTTTATGTCCCTAACCTGAACAGTAAACCCTGACAAGACTAAACAAAAAAAACTATATTTTCTAACAAAACGGACAGGAAAAATTACAATAAACTGAACTACAATAAAAACGAGGACAAAAGATGTAATATGTCCCCGCTAGCTTGCCCACCCCACCATCTACACTTAACATTTAAAAGATTACCCCACAAACACAGCACTCGTCACTTTAACACATACTTATGTTAACATACACTTATCAACTTTTAGCCGAACATTATCTTCAAAAATGTCAACTAAATGAAAACATATTAATTAAAAATTTACTAATATAAATATCCTATTCTATTTATTAAAAGTTTAATGAAAAATAATAAAAAAAACGTAAGTAATAAAAAAATTGGAATATAATCAAATAAGATTACAAAAAAAAAAAAAATTATGAAATAAATTGAGAATTATATAAAAAAAAATGGTTGAGGATGCTGGTAGCAGTTTTGGTTTAACTTTGACGATTTAGCGTACCGATTTTAGCCTGAAAAAAGGGAAATGTGGCATCACTGTTTTTTATGTTAGTTAATGGCGAAATATTAAGGGCGATGAGAGGAAACCTATCTCCAACGCATGGACGGCGGACCATGGAGGCAGCTACCAACAATTTTTTGCAGTTGGACATCGATTGTTGTCAACGGAAGAGACGACGGTAATTGTAGCATGTAACGTTGTTTCTGCGAAGGACTGTAGCGGTAGCATGCTTTTGTTTCCGGCTTCCGGCTCGTCGGCTAATGGGGGAGTTCGGTGCTACTATTTCGCAAAATTTTATAGCAAAACTACAGGAATAATTATTTAATTTTTGCATGCTTTTAGGTTAATAGAGAGACAGACAGAGAAATAAGCGGAAACGGAAGTGAAGGAAAGCAAGATTTTCTATAGAAGTAGGAAATAAAAATTGTTGACTGTATGCGTGTGTAGATGTTGACAAGACATTTTTCCCCACCCAACCATGATCATGCTGCGGAAAGCATTAAATATTATGCATGATCCCATAGATAAATTAAACTATTCAAACAGCTAGACAGAAATCATAACGCAAAGTTTAGAATTTCATTTCAAAAATTCAAAGTTTTTATTAAAAAGCAAAAAGAAAAATTAATTGTGAAATTAAAAAGAAATTTAACATAATTAAGTTAAAAAAAATTAAATTAACTTTAAAATATTAGAACAATAAAAAAAACAAAAGCAAACATTTTAAACCGGATGTGCAAAAGTCATAAAAAAATAGCTGAAAAGAAAAAAAAATATCCAGTTCGGATATTTTAAATAAATAAATGAATATCCAGTTAGGATATTGTCGATTTCTATAGTCACCTTCACTATAAATACACGCCTCATTCACTTTTTGCTATTCTATAATACGTTAGTGATGTGATTTCTAGAAAACATATGTTTTTAGAGATGTGCCATCAGAAACATATGTTTTTGTTCACATCATATGTATTCTAAAATACTCGTATCACTAATTTATATGTCATTTTTGTTCGACGCCAACTTTCGCGCGTTAAAAAAATAAAAACCAAAAAGTGATGCAAAAAAAATGTAAGTATTAACTAAAAATAAAATTTAAAACATGTATTTTTAATTGTTTGTTTTTGTGAAGGTCTAAAAAACAAACCACACTCCAACAATTTAAGGAGTTGGTTAACTTTAAGATATTGGAAGAGGAGTCAGTCAACAAAGACCAGAAATCCAAAATGCGTTATGGGATGAGTTAACCCAAAAACTTAATTCAACAAGTCTTCCAACAAGAGAAGCAGCGGCATGGAAGAAGGTGAAACATTTAAAAACTATAAGAGCCTTATAAGCACACAACTATAATTTAAATAAAAATAAATGTTTTTTCAGGTCTGGAGGTACTTTAAAGCCAACACTAAAAAGAAGATTGTAACAAACAAGCAACACATGGAGGGTACTGGTGGAGGCCCTAACAAAACAGTTCATTTGAACGATTTAGAGGAGTCTGTGTCAGAACTTTTAAATTTTGCAACATCTGTGAATGGAATTCCAAATGTAAACTCATTTGGTATTCCTGATACAATGGAATCATCAGGGAACGTATCTTTCTCTGAAGTAATAGCTGTAGATGTAAATGTTACAGAAGATAAAGATATCAGTTTTCAAGAGACGCCGAGTACAAGCTCAAAAAAAACGAAAAATTGAACCGACAATTCTGTTGCAGATCCAAATTGACCTCCAAAAGTCGTTCTATGAGAACTACGTCACATTAAAAAAGGAGGAATTGGGTTATTTAAAAATAATTGCAGAGGGCATTCAAAAAATTATATAAAAGTTAAATGAATTCCAAAATAAACAAAATTATTTGTTTATTTACTAAATATGTACCTTAATAATACTAATATTAGTTATAAAAAAGTTCACAACAATTGAATTAAAAAAATGTGATTTTTAAAAGACTAAGTTTTTATTTTAATTTATTTTCTCTTTATTCCTAATTATAGTATTTATTTTAAATGAATTGCTGTGTTAACTTTATTATTTAATGTAAATAAAGCTTATATGATCTCTTATTATCAAAACTGGTTTCGTTCTTTTTGAAAAAAAAAAATATAGTTTTGGAAAAGTCTTTACAGGAAAAAGTGCGAATCTTCTGGCGCCAAATGGTACATCACATGGAAACTTATGATCTATAGTTTCCAAAAAAATTTTATTGCAAAAACTTGTCCCATAATTTTTTTTTTAAACTGGATTTATGAATTTGTTCTATTAATTTTTGAAGAAAAATTTTTTTAGAATTGTCTTTCAAGGAAAAAGTAGGAAATTTCTGGGACCATACAGCTTATCACTGGAAAGCTTATAGTCTCTAGTTTACAAAACTTGTTTATTCGAAGAAATTGGCTAAGATTTTAAAAAAATATGTTATAAATTCCAAAAAATTAAAAAAAATTTTTTTTTTTTTTGGAATCGTCTTTCCATGAAAAATTGAGAAACATCTGGAACCAACTAGTACTTTACAAGAAAGCTTATGGTATCTAGTTTTCAAAACATTTTTTTTTTTAATTGTCAGAAAAGTTTTTTGAAAAATTTAATGATTGAATTTGATATTTTAATTAAAAACAAATTGTGGAATGGTCTTTCCAAGAAAAAGAAGCAATATTCTGGGAACGTACAACACATCACAGGAAATCTTATGGTCTATAGTTTCTAAAAAATGTTTATTGGAAAAAATTGTCTGGAAGTTTTTTCAAAAATTTTATTTCTAAATTTCTTTTAATTTTTGAAAAAAAAATTTAGAATGATCTTTCCAACAAAAAGTGGGAAACTTCTGGGGCCATACAGCACATCACAGTAAAGCTTATGGTTTCTATTTTCTAAAGAACATTCCTAGAAGTTCTTCCAAAATTTATTTCTGAAATTTTTATTTTTCAAAAAATAATTTTAGAATGATCTTTCCAGGAATAAGTTAATAAAATTCACGGACCACATATCATAGGAAAGCTTAGAGTCTGTAGCTTCCAAAACATGTTTTTTGGAAGAAATTTTCTAAGTTTTTAAAAATTATATTAAGAATTATATAAAATTAAATTTTTTTTTTAATTGTCTTTCCAGGAAAAATTAGGAAACATCTGGGACCAAATGGTACTTCACAGGAAAGCTTATGGTCTCTAATCTTCAAAACATGTTTTTTAAAAAAAATTGTCCCAACATTATTATCAAAAATTTGATTTTTGAATTTTGTCTTTTAATTTTTGAAAAAAAAAAAAGAAATGTTTGAATGGTCTTTCCAGGAAAAAGTGTGAAACTTCTGGAATGATACAGCACATCACAGGAAAGCTTATGATCTCTAGTCTTCAAAACATATATTTTGCAAAAAATTGTTCCAAAAACTTTTTCAAAAATTTAGTTTTTGAATTTGTTTTTTAATTTTTTAAGTTTTTTTTTAGAATGTTCTTTCCAAGAAAAACTCTGAAACTTCTGGGACCACACAGCACATCAGAGGAAAGTTTATGGTCACTAGTCTTCAAAACATATATTTTGCAAAAAATTGTTCCAAAATTTTTTTAAAAAATTTAGTTTTTGAATTTTTTTTTAATTTTTGAAAAAAAAAAAATTAGAATGTTCTTTCAAGGAAATAGTGTGAAACTACTGGGATCATACAGAACATCACAGGAAAGCTTGTGGTCTCTAATATTCAAAACATGTATGTTGCAAAAAACTGTCCCAAAAACTTTTTCTAAAATTTAATTTTTGAATTTGTTTTTTAGTTTTTGAAAAAATTTTTAGAATGGTCTCTCCAGGAAAAAGTGTGAAACTTCTGGGACCATACAGCACATAACAGGGAAGGCTATGGTCTTTAGTTTCTAAAACAAGTTGGTTGCTAAAAATTGTCCCAGAAGTTTTTTTTCAAAAATTTGTTCTTTTAATTTTTGAAAAAAAAATTTTAGAATGGTCTTTCCAGGAAAAATTGGGAAGTTTCGGGGCCCAAATAGCACATCACAGGAAAGTTTATAGTCTATAGTCCGCAAAACATGTTTTATGCAAAAAATTGTTCCAAAAGTTTTTTAAAAAATTTTAGTTTTGAATAAAAATTTTAAAATGCGCTTTCCAGGAAAAAGTGGGAAACTCCTAGGACAATTTTTTGCAAAAACCATGTTTTGAAGACTGGAGACCATAAGCTTTTCTGTCCCAGATGTTTTCCAATTTTTCCTGGACAGACTATTAAAATAAAAAATTTTTAATTTTTTGGAATTCATAACATATTTTTTTTTTAACAATTTCTTCAAATAAACATGTTTTGGAAACTAGAGACTATAAGTTTTCATGTGACGTGCTAAATGGTCCCAGCGATTTCCCACTTTTTCATGGAAAGACAATTCTAAAAAATTTTTTCTTCAAAAATTAAAAGAACAGCCTCATAAATCAAATTTTTGAAAAAAAACTTCTGGGACAATAT
The DNA here is from genome assembly GCA_021234595.1 of Delia radicum. Taxonomy (NCBI): domain Eukaryota; kingdom Metazoa; phylum Arthropoda; class Insecta; order Diptera; family Anthomyiidae; genus Delia; species Delia radicum. Next base: position 37,294,579 of record CM037852.1, on the reverse strand, counting down.
TTTGCAATAAACATATTTTGGAAGCTAGAGATCAAAAGCTTTACTGTGATGTACCATTCGGTCCCAGAAGTTTCCTAATTTTACTTGGAAATACTATTACAATTCCTTTTTTTTAATTTTTTGAAATTCGTGACACAAATTTTTTAAAAACTTAGGACAATTTCTTTAAAAAAACAAGGTTTGAAAACTAGAGACTATAAACTTTGCTGTGATGTGCTGTGTAGTCCCAGAGTTTCGCACTTTTTCCTGGAAAGACCATGCCAATTTTTTTTTATAATTAAAAGAACAAATTCATAAATCAAATTTTTGTGAGAACTTATGGGACAATTTTTTGCAACAAACATGTTTTGGAAACTAGAAACCTGCTTTTCTGAAAAAAAAAAATTAAAATTCCTTTTTACTTTTTTTAAAATAAAATACATAAGTATGTATTATTTTATTAAAACAAACCATTTAAGTTAAAATTTTAAAGTGTTCAAAATGTCATTTCTTTATCTTTGATAATCTTCATCAGTGGTATTGACTTCTACGGGAACTAAAGTCTCTTCAAGCTCATCTAAATGTTCACCAGGACGACAAAAATGAATTCTTATGTTGTGTAAAGCACAACATACGTTTACAATGCGTGCTGCCTTTTCAGGACTATAATGTAGACCTCTTTCATTTATAAGGCATCTGAAACAGTTTTTTTAAAATGCCAATTGTTCGCTCTATAATATTTCTTCCTTTGGAATGAGCTATATTAAATTTGGATTCTTTACTTCCAACAGCTGGTGACCTACATGGTGTTAAAAGCCATGGTTCTAGTGGATAGCCAGCGTCTCCCAAAATACGTGAATTGTCACCATGATGATACTGGTTTTCAAAAAACCGTTTTATATTTGAAAGTTTCCAAACATGTGAATCGTGACAGCTACCAGGAAAAGTTACATTTACGAAACGTATTCTATTCAAATGTCCTCTAATTCCAACAAAATGTACTTGAAGGCCTCTTTGTTAATCCTAAAATTTTTTTTGAAACTGTTTTCGGGATTAAAAAGGTGGTCTATTATTTTTTTATAAACATACCTGATGTCATTCATGGAAAATACATCCATCGTTTTGATCCTTAGGTTTTTAAGGACACTTCTCAGGTTTCCCGAGTTCTCGGTAATGAAAACAAGCAATGGAATCCATTTTAAATTAAAATATAAATTAAGTTTACAATTTTTTTTTAATACGCGCAATTGAAGAATAATTTTTCCAAACAGCTGATTAAATTAGTGATGGCAAAAATTTTATAGTTTTTATCGATAATTCACCACGAGTATTTTAGAATACATCGAAAACAGAGTGTCGAAAGTGAAACGTTGCCTTCGTCGAAGTGAAGCGCGTATTGACTTGAATAAATAAATTAATTTAAAATTATTATTGCAACAAATGAAAGCAAAAAAGAAAATTTTACGACAATGTTTTATATGAAACGTCTGTCGAATTAAAATATTTAAAGCATACACTCAAAAAAAAAAGTTTGTAAAGTCAGCAAAAAATTTTGCTGAGTCAGCAAAATTTTAGTCAGGAGGGTGCTAGCAAAAAAAATGCTAATGTCAGCAAAAGCTTTTGCTGAAATTCAGCGAGCTGATTTTTAGCAACAAAATTAGTAGATTCAGCAAAAGTTTTGTTAACACATAGTAGATTAGAAATAAAAAAGCGTTGGTAAAAATTAATAATTTTTTTGCTGAATTTTAGTAGACTGAAAAAAACGCAAAAAAATTTTAAAAAAATTGTAATATTTTTCATAAAACATATTTTTGTGATTCTTTTAAAAATAATTTACAATAATTACGAAATATAAAAATTTTCATTTTCCCACATTGATGTCATGAATTAATTTAATATCTGAAAATATATAGAAATAAATATATATAGCATAACAAAAATTTTCTTTCAACTACTTACATCAATGGTAGTCTAAATAATGCTTTTCTAATTATAGAAACGAAACGAAAAAATAAACAAAAACAAACGAAACGAAAAAACAACCCTTTTTTTGCAATAAGAAAAAGGAACCATACTAAGATGTCTGTCTTTGTCTTTCGCTTTACTCTGTCTACATGTCTGTATATGTTTGTTTGCAATTTGACCACACTAGATTATTAATCTACTAACATTTATTATAGAAATACATATTAAATTTAAATATTTTCTTTTGTCTTTTATTTTATTAATAGACAATTATTTTCACAAGCCGGTGACAACGCAAAATTTAAGTTGTTTTCATCCTCAATTTTGTTTTATGTATGAAAAACAGATACAAAAGTCTTCCATGGTTGATTTTTTTATATGTCTTATTAGAGTTGTACTTTTTAGTATCATTTTCCTCTTCTCTCCTACATCTTGACATGCCGCGACATCTGCTTCATTCTGCGTATATCTTTCAATCTGCACTCAAAAAAATAAGTTAGTACAAAAGTTAGTAAAATGTCTTGTAAATCAGGTATACTATTTTTTAGCAAATTTTTTTGCTAAAATCGTGTTTTCAGCTAAAATTTTTGTTATACTTATTCAGCACTTAACTGTTTTATACTAATGCTTTACTAATATATACTAATGTTTTACTAATTAATTTTGCTAAAAAAAATTGTGCTGATAAGCACATTAATAGTGTGGACGACACTAGAAAATTTTTGAAACAACTGTAAAAATTGATAAAAACAGCTATTTTTCAGTATATTAAACATATTTTTTTTTATAAAAAGATCTTTTCTTCTTTCAATAACAATACAAATTTGTATTTCCTACATCCTACCTAAAATGCAAAGTTAAAATTACAAACGGAACTCCAGTTATGACCTTATATTGCATTGGAGATACAATGAAATTTTCTAATTATACACTCAGGAAATTTTTTAAAAGTTAAAATTACTAAACATGGAGTTAAAAAGGCGATGACTGTTAACATATTTAACTACTAAAAAACAAACTACCAATGTCGTAAAAATAACTAACGTAATGTAGTAAAAATTACTAACTGAAAACAACTACATATGCAAAAAAAAAAATACTAACGAATACTATTGAATTAACTAATATGGTGTTATTTATATTTTAATTAAAATTCACAATCTTCTCTATATATATAAAAGAGACATGGTTGTTTGTACGCGCTAAACTCAAGAACTACTGCTCCAATTTTGACAAAAGTTAACATACATATTATATGAAAAATGGAAAATGTTTCTGTGTAGTTTGGACTTTCTCCGATAGATGGCGCAAATTTTAAAATTTTTTTTTAAAGTACTTTAACTCTGCTTCTGTTGATCTAATTGTAACAAGATTTAGCACCAACTTCTATTATAGCATTTTTAAGTAATGTGGAAAATATGGGCAAGATTAGAAAAGGGGGAGTAGTACCTCCTCTACAACCAAATATTTTAAAATGCTTCAACTCGGACCATGTTCACCATATTCGCTTAAAATTTGAGACCGCGTTCACTAACACCATCTTTAAGCCATGTGTCAAATATGGGCTGGATAGGAGAAAGGTTCGTGGCATCTCCCTTACAGCACAACAATTTTAAATTCTTAAACTGTTACTTACAATTTAGAAAAATTTAAATCAAATATCCACAAGCACTACTCCCTCTTTCCTCCCTCCCATACCCTATTTTTCTGATCAACACAATGCACTGCATGAGTAGGGGGCATCCCCTGAGTATTGGTTAAAATTAAAAAAAAAAAAAAAAAAAAAAAAACTTCAATATCTTTTAACTTTCCTCCTGTTGAACGTATTTGAACAAAATTTTGCATCACATTTTATTATGACATCTTTAATTATTGTGTAAAATTTTTATAGAATAGGACGAGGGGGCGTGGCAGCTACGATAAAATCTAAAATTTTCAAATACTTTGAATCTACTTAAAACGTATTCGAACTTTGCTCGAAATGTACTCGAACAATTAATTTTTCTCAAACATTTTTCTTTACTTTTTTGGATTGAAATTTCAAAATTATTTTGTCATACTTGAAGAGACAATAAAAAATATTAGCTTTTTTAACAAAAAGAATTTGTGTGTGCCGAAAATGCCGAAAATTAAACAGGCAAAAGGAATGGGAAAACATTGCTATTTCTGTGGTCAAGAAGAGCTGTAAAAAAATGAGTCCTGTGAAAGCTGCGACAATAAAATAAGGGTTAGATCTTTGTCATCATTTAACATTAACAGTCGGTGTATTGAAAGTGATTCAATAATCATTGTATCGTCAAAATTCAACCACTGCGAAATTTGTGGACAAGAGACGAAACATTATTTGGAACTCAAACAAAAAATTGAGAGAACTCATCAAAAATCAAAAGAGTTCCAAGAAAAATTTCGCTAATTAATTCTGGCAATTTATCATTACAAGAACAATTCTCGAGTTCTAAAAAAGAAAAAGATGAAATTGCGGACTTAAGTAGCATTGACATTGAAGCTATAATAAACAGCGTTTCATTAAATAAAGAAAATTCTACCGTTGATTCTGCAAATATTGCAATCAAGTAAAATTCCATTATACTAATTCATCTATATATATAATTTGTAAAAATCTTTTGTAAAACATAAATCAGTTAAAATTTTTGTAATCTTTTGTAATATGTTCGTTTCACCCTCCAATTTAAATAACCTTTTTCAATTGTGAATTAGTTTTCACATTTGATATGTAGCTCCGATAAGTTTACTTTTTTTTTGTATTTGTTTGATTTTGTCACCAGTACGCCTAAATTATCCTATTGAATTTAAGTAAATTAAGTGATATCATATATTACTATTTAAGACCTCATTACAATACAAATAAAATTTGAAGGCAAAACAACGTTTGCCGGGTCAGCTAGTATAAATATAAAAATCAATAAAAAGTTGACTCAGCACCGGTGTGTTGTACGTTTTATTAAATACTAAAAAGGAAAAAAGTAATTTACATCCAAATGCACATACAATTTGTTAAATTATTATTTACCATGTTACACTCAGAATATTTTTACAGCAGCTACATGTAGTTAATTCGGGTGATAAAAGTTAATAGTAATTTTTAACTGTAACTGTAGTTGTTTTTCTATGTATAAATCAGGAGTGCCCAAAAGTTCCTTATGGAAGAGCAAACACCAATACATTTAAAGAAAAACTAATTTTTATTCAATATCCGTATATCCGGATATCCGTAATACTTGGCTTATTTAATACTTGAGATGTGTTTAATAAAATACTTGACAGCAAACACCAGGTTTTTGATTTTTGTTGAATAAAATTTTCAAAAATGCAAAAAAGTCACTTTGAGGTACACCCAAAATATTTATTAATTTTTTTGACACAAAGTTAGGGTAAGTTAGCGATTTTCTGGGAAAGTAATATTTTTTATCTGAGTAGTTATGATTAAACCCAACACAAAAATTATTTTATATTTTTTTAATTTTGAAGAAAAAAAATTTGAATTTTTTTTTAAATTATGACCATTTTTCCAACGGGCCCGATTTTCAAGGGCGATGCGGGACATCTTCCCGTTATGCTAGAACTCTAATTTTTTGTATGGTGAATTTTTGTACCCAAACAAATATTTTAAGAGGGGGGCAGCCCCAAAAATCGCAAGTTGAAAAATAAGGACCACCCTAGTATATACCCTCCGCACTATGGGATGGAGAATTGTTTTTACAAACACGCTTGCGGAGACATACATAATGAACTAATTATTAAATACCCATTTACATTACGACACATATGTTTATACTATACATCACATAAGTCAAACGGAAAGTGTAATAAAATTAAGTTTGTCAAAAAATTAAAAAAGAAAGTATTTTGTGTGTTTAGAGTGTTTTCGAGACACAAAAAATTAAAGAAACTAGGTATTTTTTTCAAATTATATAAATAGGACAAATTTAGAAAAAAGTATACGAATGGAAAATTTGTAAGAATTAGTAAAATAGATAAAACAGTTGGTTTTAAATATTAAAAAAAAGCAACTGGTTATTATGGAAAAGATAAAAGTTATTTAAAATTGTCGACCAAAGAGAATTTAAAATGATTTTTAACATCTTCCATAGTTAATTCTTTAATATTTTTCACTTTAAATCCATAAACAATTAAAATTTAATTTAATATTTGTTTTTATTTACTAAAAATACAAGCATATTTTTGCAATCATATGTTTTCTTCTTCTTACAAATTTTTACCGGCAAATATGTATCCAGTAAAAACTTGTAACTTCTTTGGCATCAAACTGTCACTTTACTCTCTCTTTTTACCAGTTGTTACTGAGTATTTGTGTAAACGAACACCTTCCAGTAAAAACTTGTACAAATTTTTGTGTTATCGAGCAAACTTAATGTTACATTTTTTAATTATTAAATTTTGGCACTTTATTTATATTATTAGGCGTGTTTTTTAAGCACCGGATTTATTTTTGGATTTATTTTGTTTCATTTAAATTTGTATTTATTTCATCTTTCAACATTTTACAAATATGAATATTCGAGCTAGAGATCTGTTTGTTTCCCAAAAAAGTCCATGCCTTGTTTTTTAATATAATTTTTTTTTTATTTTTATTTAAATCTAACACCAATTAAATTTTATAAAAATGTAAAGAAAAATGTTCTAAAAATTAAGGTAAGCCCATAACTAAAACTAAATTAAGGTAAGCCCATAATGAATTTATAAAAAAATAAATCCGGTTTGGATTGAGTTTTATTCAATTCTAGTATTTGCATTTTTGCAAAATTGTATTTCACATCATATTAGCAAATAAAGGTTAGCTTTCGATAAAAAACAATGTTTTTTAATTTTTAACGAAATAATATAAATTTAATAATAGATCCGGCGATTTTATGAGAATGATAAATAAATATGTATGTCTTGCTGGCATATTAAACTGTTGTCAAAAAATCGTCATTTTGGAAGCAAAAATCGTCCAATAGCCATTTAGTTATTTTGGGTATTAAACATCGTCAAAATTGTTGCTTAGAATATATTTATTAGACTGTTTGTTTCAAATGTTACAATGCAAGTTGTTAGTTTTAATGCATATAACATAGTTGTAAATTAAAGTATTCAATAGTGGTACAATAAATTGTACTTATAATATAAAGTGCAGGAGAAATATAGTGATGTATAATATTTTTCATTCGGTTTCAACACCCTCCCTGAATGACAAATGTCCCAATCAAAATAACAAATTTCTCATGCACCCTTTACATGTAAACAAGGTAAAATCAAAAATAAAGTTCAAGTACATTTCAATTCAAAAATAAATAAATTACATTGTTAGTAAAGACCAAATTGATTCCGCAAGTGTTAAAGTTTTTGTGGTGTGACAGCCTTCGTCAGTATATCTGCAACCATTTCGTCTGTGCACAAATACTTTAAAACGACCTCTTTTTCATCAATTTTCTGTCGGATAAATTTAGCCTTTATATCCACATGTTTGGTTCTCGGTGAATAATTGTTGTTCAGCGCCACCTGTATAGCGCCCTTATTATCGCAAAAGAGAATCAAACCTTTTTGATCTGTTGGGTTGAGCTCGGCCTCTAAACGTCTTAACCAAACAGATTCTTGAATAGCAGCAGTTAGTGACATGAATTCGGCTTCCGTCGAAGACAATGCCACTGTCTTTTGTTTTCTTGTTGCCCATGATATTGCGGCGGATTGGTAAATAAAAACATAGCCAGTTGTGGATTGGCGGTCGTCCAAGTTTCCGGCCCAATCAGAATCACAATAGCCTTTTATGTCGTCATCTACTTGTTTTTTATAAACAATACCTTTATCAATCGTGCCTTTCAAGTACCTCATAATTCTTTTCACGGCTTCCCAGTGAGGCTTACCAGGATTCGTACCAAATCGGCTTAATAAATTTACGGCATAGCATATGTCAGGTCGAGAAATTTGTGCCGCAAACAATAAGCATCCAATCGCCTGCATATACGGGATCTTTGACATCTGTTGTTTACCCTCATCATCTTTAGGGGACATACATGTTGACAATTTTTGGTTGTAGTCAATTGGAGTCGAAGTTGGGTTACAGTCATTCATTCCAAAACGCACCAAAACATCTCCAATGTACTGCGATTGATCAATTTTAATTTCATTTTTACCTCGGGTAATTTTCATGCCTAATACTGATGATGCTTCTCCCATATCCTTCATTTTGAATTTATTGGCAAGCTTTTGCTTTAATGATTTTATGGACTTCAAATTGTTGGAGAATATTAACACATCGTCGACATAAATAGCCACGTACAACATTTGACCATCAGTAACTTTGTGGTAAATACATTGATCCACCTCGCCTCTTACAAGCCCCATTTTAACTAATTCATTGTTGATGGTTTCATTCCAAACACGTCCTGATTGTTTTAGTCCATAAATTGATTTTTCCAATTTACAAACTTTTTCGGAACCATCATCAAACATTTCGGGTTGTTGCATGTATACGGTTTCTTTTAACGAACCATTTAAATATGCACTTACTGCATCCATTTGATGTATATACATATCATTTTTAACGGCCAGTGCCAATAAATATCTTATGGAAACATACCTGACAACAGGAGCAAAAGTTTCGGTAAAATCGATTCCTTCACGCTGGGAAAAACCTTTCGCCACCAATCTGGCTTTCCATCGCACAGCATTACCGTGTTCATCTCGCTTCGTTTTAAACACCCACTTTGACTTTATAGCTTTTTCGCCTGGCGGTAGTTTTGTCAGCACCCACGTTTTATTGGCAGCCAATGAATCGATTTCTTCCTTCATGGCAATTTTCCACACGGCTGAGTTGTTTGACGACATTGCATCCTTTACGCTTCCTGGATCATCAGCAACAAATTGCATTGCACAAAAATTTTGCGAACGTTGACTTTCATTCGCAATACGATTGGAACGACGTATTTCTTCAGCCACTGGAAGATTTCTTGCTTCGTACGAATTCGGAGACCATTCATCATCATCATTGTCAGCTGGTGTATTTTCAGGGGATGGCCACCCCACGGAATCATCGTACTCCTTAGCATCTGTATCATCATTTGTTGAATCAGAATCTTCAGCTGCAGATTCATTCTCGGGTGTAGATTCAACTTCAGGTGTCAATTCACCATTAACACCCTCCTCTGAATTGACATCATCATAACTTTGCAGCAATTCTGGATAGTAAAAATCTTTATCTATACTAACGCTCACCTTACTTTGTTCCAAAAACACCACATCACGGCTGACGATTATATTGCTGTTTTCAGGATTAAATAATCTGTAAGCTTTGCTTTGAGAACTGTATCCCATCATAATACATTCAATTGATTTTTTTTCTAATTTGTGACGTTTTTCTTTTGGTATGTGGACAAGAACAGGACAACCAAAAACTCGTAAAAACTTTAAATCAGGACGACGACCAGACCATATTTCCTCAGGACTACGATTGTCGTTACGACAAGGAACTCTGTTAATTAAATAACTAGCGGTGTTGGCAGCTTCAGCCCAAAAACGATAGTCCAAACCACTGTCGATTAACATACACCGAACTCGTTCAATTAACGTGCGGTTTATTCTTTCCGCAACACCATTTTGTTCCGGAGAATATGGGCACGTTTTCTGATGATTTATACCATGGTCCTTTAAAAAACCATAGAACCTTTTGTTTAAATATTCACCTCCATTGTCCGTCCGTAGAATTTTAATTTTTGCTGAGCACTGATTTTCGGCCATCTTCTTAAATTCAACGAAAGTATCAAAAACATCTGATTTATTTTTAATGGGGTATACAAAAATTTTCCTTGAATAATAGTCCACAAATGCAACCAAAAAACGAGCACCAGAAAATGAATTCGCTTTTAATGGCCCAACCACATCCGAATGCACCACTTCTAACAACTTAGTGGCCCTAGAACCTTGTTCTCTAATAGGTTTTCTGGTTTGTTTGCCTTTTATACAAACCACACATGGGTTTTTGTTTGCACTATTAAAATCAATACCATAAGAAGATTCTTTTACTTTAACCAAATTTTTATTACAAATGTGACCCATTCTTCTATGCCACAAATCAAAATCTTTTTTAACTACAAAGGCTTTCTTTTTTGCAATATGTGCTTCACTGTTTATACGATAGAGATCATTGTAAACCGTTGCAGTAGTAACAAGTGTATTTTTTTCAAAAATTCTGCAAGTTTCACCTTCAAAAACTATTTTCTTACCATCTTTTGTCATTTGTCTTACAGAAAGTAAATTAGCACATAAATTTGGTACATATTCGATGTTTTTTACTGTAACCTTCTTATTTTCCCTTTCATTTAAAATTGTAATATCAACGTCACCAGCGCAGTCCACATGAAGTTCATTCTTATTCGCAACAACAACTTTTTTATTTTCTACATTCCGTTTGTTATACATATAACTGTTAACATTCATCATGTGGTTGCTAGCGCCGCTGTCGATATACCAGTGAACAGAATTGTTGTTGTTTTTTTGATCGTCACATTCTTTTGTGTCTTTACATACCTTCATACTTTTGCTTGATGCAATAAGCGTTGATGAATTTACAGTTACCGTTTTGTTTTTTCTATATGAATTCCCGTTACTGTTGTTGTTATTTTTATTTTGGCAATTTCTAGAAATGTGACCAAATTCTTTACAACTGTAGCACTGTATTGGTTTTTTCTTTTTTTTATTCGAATTTTTTGTGTATAATACCGCCTTTTCTTCATGATTTTGGTTATCGAATTTTGCATCTTGTAGGAGGAGATTCTTTACCATATCAACTGTTAATTTTTCCTTGGAATTTTCAACAGCCATAACGAGTGGTTTAAAGTCGTCCGACAAACCGGCTAACATTAAAGATGCTGTTAATTCGTCATCAATATTTAGCCCCGCATTTTTCACTTTTAAGGCTATTATCACTAATTCGTTCACGTATTCTTGTATAGAACCATAATTCCGTAACTTTATGTTGACCAGTTGCTTCAGCAACTCAACCTTCCTTGTAAGGCCTGTGTCTTCATATGCGTTCATCAAGGCATCCCACGCTTGCTTTGCCGTTGTGGCTGTAGCAATATGACCATAATTACTTGGGTCTACCATTAATGTAATTTCTGCCAAAGCACGTTCATTTAATATGGCGTCGCCTTCATCAACCACACCGGAATCTACAACTTTCCAGCAACCTTTGATGATCAAACAGGACTTTGCCTGTCTCTTCCACACATCGAAATTTTCACGTCCTCTTAAACGTTCCAACGAAAATCCAGCCGGAAGATTTGCCATATTAACTATGTTCTTTTTTTTGCTATCCCGAAAAAAAAACGATTGAAAAAAATCTAGTCTAAAAACTCGCGTGTAATGGCACCCATAACCTGTTGATTAGAATATATTTATTAGACTGTTTGTTTCAAATGTTACAATGCAAGTTGTTAGTTTTAATGCATATAACATAGTTGTAAATTAAAGTATTCAATAGTGGTACAATAAATTGTACTTATAATATAAAGTGCAGGAGAAATATAGTGATGTATAATATTTTTCATTCGGTTTCAACAAAAATGACGATAAATCGTCGAACATGGCAAGACTGCATGCGATTGCTACTAAACATACATACATACCTTTTAAAAAACCTACATACATACATACAGGGTGGCAGATGGATATTGCTACATTAAGAAAATCAAATAACTTTTTTTTTCAATACATACAAATATTTCTTTATTTGTACATAATAAAAGCAATACATTTTTATTAAGTATTTTAAATGGCTTTTATAAAAAAATTTAAATTAAAATGACTTCAACGCCCGATGACGTCAAATGCAAGCGAAATTCCTTGCAAATTACAGAGAAAATTTCAAGCTAAGGGGCAAGTCTACTGCGTCAATTGATTGTTATTTGATTATTTAAAGGAGAGAAATTAAAATCCTTAAGCAGAACTGTCCGTATTAACTGTCTGGTGATTCATATGTATATGAGCAAAAATATTCCTTGTCGAAACTTTAGAATTGACTTGTACTGCAGGAACTATAGCAACAATTGTTTCTTGCATCCGAACTGAGGAATTTCGTCCTAATGATTGTCCCAAGATTGACAAAATAATTTACTAGCCCAATCTGCTCTTAGGAGTGCCGCCTAATGTGCCCGTTAAATTTGTTTAGGCGGTAACGCCAGCCTCCAAAGCATTGTAGTGGCGCACAATCAAAATGTTAGTTTCATTACCCCATTCGTTCATTTTCCTTAAATTGAAATACGAATCAATGAAACCAAAAAAAAATTGAACCGATTAATAACACAGAAAAGAAGTTATTACGTTTTTTTGTAGTGGCATTTATCAGCCACCCTGTATTACAAAACAAAACAAAAAAACAACAACAATATTTTGTAGCTTTTTCCCAGAATTTTTTTAAAAAGAATTACAAATATTTGACAAAGTGAATATACCTTCCGCACTATGGGATGGATTGCGCGTTTAAAAACACGCTTGCGAAGCCATACATAATGAAATAATTATTAAATAACCGTTTACATTACGACACATATGTTTATAATATACATCACATAAGTCAAAAAAAAAGTGTGATAAAATTAAGTTTGTCACAAAATTAAAAAAGGAAATTTTTTATGTGTTTAGAGTGTTTTCGAGACACAAAAAGAAAGAAACTGGTATTTTTTCAAATTATATAAATCGATAATAATATAAATCGAAAAATAGATGTTTTGCTGACCTATTAAACTTTTGTCAAAAATTCGTAATTTTTTTGGAAGCAAAAATCGTTCAATCGTCAAAATGACGATAAATCGTAAAACCTGGCAACACTGCATGCGATTGCACATACACATTTATAAAAACCTACATACAGGGTGGCTGATGAATATTGCTACATTAAGAAAATCAAATAAATTTTTTTCCACAATACATATAAATATTTTTTTATTCTTTCATTTGAAAAGCAATACATTTTTATTAAGTATTTTTAATGGTTTTAAAAAATAATTTAATTAAAATGACTTCAACGCCCGATGACGTTAAATGCAAGCGAAATTCCATGCAAATTACAGAGAAAATTCCAAGCTAAGGGGCAAGTCTACTGTGTTCCATTTGCGGGTTATTTGATTTTTTAAAGGAAAGAAAATCCTTAGGCAGAACTGTCCATATTGACTGTCTGGAGATACATTAGGGTGGTCTTTCGTTATATGGGCGAAAAATAAAAATGAGATTTTGACTGTACCCCCTCTTAAAATATTTGTTAGGGTGTCAAAATACGCCACGCAAAAAATTAGAGTTCTAGCATAACGGGAAGATGTCCCGCATCGCCCTTGAAAATCGGGCCCCTTGGAAAAATGGGCATAATTTAAAAAAAATTACAATTTTTTTTTTTCTTCAAAATTAAAAAAATATAAAATAATTTTTGTGTTGGGCTTAATCATAACTACTCAGATAAAAAATATTATTTTCCCAGAAAATCGCTAACTTACCCTAACTTTGTGTCAAACGAATTAACAAATATTTTGGGTGTACCTCAAAGTGACTTTTTTGCATTTTTGAAAATTTTATTCAACAAAAATCAAAAACCTAGTGTTTGCTGTCAAGCATTTCATTAAACACATATCAAGTATTAAATAAGCCAAGTACTGTGGATATCCGTTGGCAAATTTTTTTTTACACCATTTTGATTCTCGGGGATTTCAAGGTTTTTTTTTTATTTTTATACATTTTTACTTTAAAACAAGGTTTTAATAATATTTCATCAATATTATTGTATATGCTCTTTTATATGATTGTAATAACTTTATTATAAAATACTATTTTTTCTGTTGATAGTTAACCCATGTTAACCTGGGGTCCAATATGACCCACGTTAACAAATTAAAGGTTGTTAATGACACTGCAGAACGGACCCAACTTTGGGCAGCCATTTTGCCGCCCCCAAAATGTCTGGAAGGTTCAAAATCAAAACTTAAACTCCATTTTATGTCTTTTATGCATGTTCCAAATTTCATTGCAATCGGACCACAAGTTAACAAATGGCCGAATTATTTCCACAAATTTTGTTATTTATCCCACTGTGCGATGGACAAAATAATTAACGAGCTCAATCTGCTGGGAGGAGTGCCGCCTAATGTGCCCCTTAAGTTTGTTTAGGCGGAAACGCCAGCCTCCGAAGCAACAATCAAAATGTTAGTTTCGTTACCCCAATCGTTCATTTTCCTTAAATTGAAAGACGCATCAATGAAACCAAAAAAAAAAATGGAACCGATTAATAACTCAGAAAAAGTTAGGTTTTTTTGTTGTGGCATTTATCACTATTACAAAACAAAACTAAAACAATTTTTTTTAGTACATGCTGATTATGACCATAGATGGTAACCGATTCGATGTGGTTATGGGTAACGATATTTTAGTTATTTCGGTAACGGGCTTTAGCGTTAACGATATTATATTTATTTTGCTAACGGTATTTTTTTATTTTTATTATTCTTTATTTTGTAATTTGAAAGCCTTTTTGGCCAATTAATAAATTACAATAATTCCACTCACTTAAGTTACCCTTAAACTAAAATTAGAATTAAATAAACCCTGTAGTGCGATTCACTACGCTTTTTAAACCATAATTTTTTTTGTTTAAAAATGTTAACCACAAAAATAACCATTTTGCTATTCACTAACACTTTAAACAATTTTTTCTGGCGTTTAAAGTCAGCTGTTATTTTTAACAACACAAATTGTGGTTTATTAACAGCAGAGTTTTTGGTGTGGTTAATTTTTTTTAGAAGGTTTTATTTATCGTTGTGCCAATATATAAAATAAATATAATGGCTTTGGAGTATTTAGCCTACAATTTATTGGAGAATGAGCCATTTAATAGTGCTCCTACAGTCAATTTGAATGCACAGAAATATAAAACTGTTTACCGTGGTTAAAAATAAGTTAGTGAATCGCATAGTGGTTAGTGCAAACATCAAAATGTGTGGTTAAAGATAACACCTGCTAAATGTGTTAAAAGTTAGTGAATCGCACTACTGATAACAATTAATTAGCTACTTTAAAATAATTATGTATAAATATTATTTTATTACTAAATAAAAATCAGACTAATTGTTTTTTCTTCTTTTTTGCTAACCCAATTAGAACAGAACGCAAAAATATATGTACATCATTTCTATTAACCTTGTTGTAATAAAATTATCAAAAATATTAAAATTGACGTTACTAATGAAAATGATTTAAAAGTTTTCCCTTATAAACATGATGGGTATAGTTGAAATGCCTTAAAAATGATGGTAGTGGATTATATAACAAAACCAAACGCCTTTGAAAATACCTTTAAATGGTATAATAAGCAAATTCGATCTAGTCGATCTAGTAAATCTAAAAACGTTTGATACAAACAAAGGACATCTTATACTAAATAACCGATAAAAATAAAGCAGCAGACGTATACTTATAAAATCGTCAAACGATGTTCCCAGAAAACGATAAACATGTTCTGTAATATGTTCACGGATTCGCACCGAATATATATATCTTATTACTCTATTAAAGAGCAATCGAATGTCATTTATGTTATAATCCCAAGTGCCAGAATATATCTCCACACAGTATAAAAAAGTGGCATTATAGTACTATGGACAATTTTCCCCTAACATAAACTGGAATAATCAAATTTGTATTATATAATCTCCTTAATATGAAAAGTACTCTTGACGTAAGATATCTAATATGATGTTCAAATGTTAAATTACAGTCTATCCCAACTCCCAAAATCGATAAATGGTGTACAAACTCAATGTCAGTATCATTGATAGATAAATATAAATCCTGAGCACAATGGTTTGAGTTAGAAAATAACATTGCCTTTGTTTTCATCGTATTAATGGAAATGTAATTATCCATCATCTAATTCGAAATACGGTCAGTTGAATAGTTTATCACCGTTTGTAGTACACTCAAATTATCTTTTTTACCACAAAACAAAATTTGTATATCATCCGCATACCCGAACAGATAACATCTTCCAACATTCAATATACTGAAGAAATCATTTATGAACATAGTGAACAGTAGAGGACCAATAACGGACCCCTGAGGGACACCACTTATAACCGGCAAAACCTCAGAACATTATGCACCAGAAGAAACAAATTGGCCACGATCCGGGAGATACGAGCATATTAGTGCAGCTGCAGTCCCTGAAAAATTGTAAACTTCAATACGGTTCTTTAAAAGTAACTTATGACATATTTTATCAAATGCTTTGGTAAGATCAAGTGAAAGCAGCACACACAAATATTTATTATCCACATGTAAGCCCCACCAAAAGTGAAGTAGTACTATGGTTCTTACTAAAACCAAACTGACTACTACTCAAAAGATTGTTACTATCCAAATATTCCGTTAGCTGATCCTTCATTAGCCTCTCCACAACCTTCGACAATACCATTAACACAGAAATAGGTCTCAAATTATACATATCATTGGACAAACCACGCTTCTTTATCGGTCTTATACGTGCTATTTTCCACACATTCGGAAATGTAGATGTAGTCAAAATTTTATTAACCAAGTGAACAATATGCCCACCATAATATGGTAAAATCAATTTTAGAAATTTCAACTGATACCCATCACACACTGTAGCATTAGATTTAATACTATGAAACTGTTCAACTATTTCACTTATTGCAACACACCTAAATTAAAACCCGTCGTTGGCTGACAAAAATCGATCAAACTCAAAAGGCACCCCCTCATCGCTATGATTAGACACAAACATCTCATTAAGAGATGTAGGGTCATTGTGAACCCCAAAAGACCGTATTTTAACGGTAACGGTATTTTAGATATTTCGGTTACGTTAATTTAGGGAAAAATATTTTTCAGTTATTTTGGTAACGGCATTTTAAGGGTAACGTTTAGTGTCCGACCGAACAGTTCGGCCAAAACACTATATTTTGTCGGTTTTTTGACAAATTTTGGTATTGGAAACATGTTTGTTGAGCCGATTTTATTCGATTTTGTGTATAAAATTTAAGATAAAAGTCGAAGTTTAGCTATAAAGATAAAAGTTCGGCCGCCGAACTATTTTCGATTTGGCCGAACTTTCTGAGGCCGAACAGTGAATTCATTGCTTAAATACAGACTTTTTTTTAAATTTGACACTCAAAATAGCATCTAATCAGTCCAATAAACATTTTTCCATCCGCCAAACTTGTCCATAATGCTTTAAAATACCGAATACAGACCAAATGCATTTTCTGGCCGAACTGTTCGGTCGGACACTAGTAACGTTATTTTAGTTATTCAGGTAATGTTAATGCACACCGATATTGTTAGCCCCATTATGCAAGAGTTTTAATGACAGGCTAGTTTATGATCATACTTTGGGAAAATATATCTATTTACAGAAGTTTTTTTTTCAGATCTTGTTAGATTATTTCGGTAACGGTATTATAAGGTATTGATATTTTAATTATATCGGTAACGGTATTTTATGGATAACGGTATTACAATTATTTCTGTAACGGTATTTTAGGGATAACGATAGTCAGTTGAAAGGGGTTTGAATCGGAAACGGTATTTTAGCGATATTGACTGCCATCCCTGATTGCGTATATTCTTGTGAATAAGCATTGAATGTACGTATGTATGATGAAATAAATAGAGTATTTTAAAATTAGATTCAAAATTTTTCGAGGTTTTTCCACATTTTCACTCATAACTTTTGAACTCGTTAACCGATTTTGATCATTGCTCATGATATCAACAAACAATTTGACTGAAAATTAGCAACACCTCTTCTGTATTGGCGGAGTATTTTGTATTAACATAGACAGACGGACATGGCTATATCGAGGACAATGCCTGTCCAGTATATTCAGCCGAGGCTCTCGCCATTTTGGAATCTTTACTATTTATAAAAGTGAACAACATTGGTAAATATCTCATAGTATCTGACAGCAAGTCAGTGCTACAGGCTATCGATTCTTTTAATAACAACAGGACTCATCCATACATTTTGAAAATAAAAAACGAACTTCAGGGCCTGTATTGCGTTGGCTTCACTGTGCACTTCCTATGGATACCCGGCCACTCGGATATTGATGGCAATGTGCATGTTGATGCCATAGCGGTTGGTCATGAGGACACGGGAAGTTATCCTCAAGTTTCTTTCAATGACCTAAGAACAGTAGATAAGAAAAATGCATTAATTTCATGGCAGGCAAAATGGGACGGCAGTATTCATGGAAGAAACCTGTACAGATATTCTTTAACTGTAAACTCAAAGCCTTGGTTTAGGAACCAACTTCTCCCTTGGAATGTAATAACGATGGTCTGCAGATTGAGATTCGGCCATATACGGACAAGACAACATCTCTTTAAAGTAAACTTCATTGACTCAGAATTTTGTGATTGCGGCCTGGTTCAGTCAATCAACCACATCACATTTCACTGCCCCAACATTGATGGAAATCGTCGTGATGCACTAATTCATAAATTGAGAAATTTAAACATACAGCGTTTAAATATGGACGAAATTTTACGAATCAATAACTACAATATCTACAAATTACTACGCTCTTTTTATCACAACGAGAGAATAATGATATGAAAAGGCAAATAAACAAACGTCAAACAGCAAGGTTGCCCCAATTTGAGAATTAGACAATTCATGGGGAACTACGTAATGCTAACATTTTATTGGAGATCAACTATTTGAGACACCACAAACATACATCAGATTTACATAAACTCGACAAAGGAACGTATCTATAACCTCCGTTACGACGGTGGCGGTTGTTATGTATATCACACCACACGAATGAGAATGAATACCCCCACAAAGTTGCCGCTATAGATTTAGTGTCTCATGGCAACTTTTTTTGAACATCCACAGCTGTGGATTTGACACATAACAGTGTCACTGAAGAAGAAGAAGATGGCTATATCGACTTCTCTATTCATACTGATCAAGAATATATATACCCAGCGAAAAAAAAGAGTGGAAAAAGATGTAGTAAAATCATCACATATACGGATTCAGATGTAGTGCAAATTGAGGTGAAACACGCATGATTTTAACATGGGGTTGTCATAGGACGGAGGTAATGCAAATTCCTCAAACTTCACTATATTAAAAGTACTATGTGTAAGGTTATGAAAGATTGTATTTTTAGGTGTTCTTTTTCATAGAACTTAATTTGTTATTTTTAATTAGTGATTAAGGTATGATGTCAAGTCACATCTTTTTAATGAGTGATAATATGTATCTGTAGGAGTGCATATCATTTTATGATTAATAAAAAACTTTTAAACAGCTTTCTAGCTTTAAAAACAAAGCGAAATGATAGTTTTTCGTTCAACTAAATATAAAGAAAACTATTGTTAAGTCCGATATTTTGTAATCATTGTTTTTCAAATTTAAAGGTCAGAAAACACAAATTCAAAGCGACATCTAGATTAAAGAAAATAGTTGTTAAAAGACACAAACTCCTGATTCCATTCGAGTATGTCAAATACCAAATTGTAACATTCGTGACATTTCTACTAGTTAGCCTTGTATGTGATGACATATGCTAAGTTAAGGAATTGATCTAAAATACCAGCATTAGATCAGAAAAATCAGTAGTAGTAGCTAATTTGTGTGTAATAAAAATGTTGTTTATTTGGAACTATTTCGCATTATGTTTGCTGGGTAGTTTATGGGGTCCCAGGATTTTTTTAAAAGAATTACAAACATTTGACAAAGTGGAAAGTTAATGTGTTACCCAAATTGAATTTCTCTTATTTTTGTTAATAAATCATTTTTTTTAATTTCGCAAATGTTTTGTTACACTTTTTGCAAAGAATCATATAATAGCCCTTTTGTTGAGAAAAATCGTACGGTATCCTATAAATCGCATTTTTGTAAGGGGTATGTATACTTTTCTGTGCCACTGTATACCCACTGCACTATGGGATGAAGGGTCTAACAATAGACAAAACAAAAAACAGACAACAACAACTAACAATAGGGACTAACAAATGACAGTGACGGCACTAATAACATTGATGGTACGGTGACTGGCGATCTGAATCGACAGTTTCTTTAAAAAAAATTTAAAAAAATCGCAAAAAACAAAAAATGAGGTAATTTTTGACCCCCCTTTTTACCCCTAAATGTGAGATTGGGCAGCTAAAAAAATATGGGTCTCTTAAGTTTTGAGCAATTTTTCCGCAATCGGAAAAAAACTTTTTTTTAAAGTGTTTGCAAAAATTTGAAATTTTTTGGACTTGTTCGAATTAACTTCTTAAAAACTTGTATATTTGTTCATAGGTTCAACAAAATTTTGCTTTTCGCGGTGATAACTTAGTAATTGAAATATGTCTTTTTTGGACATGTATTGTCAACATCACAACAAACTTTTCAACATCATAAAATCAACAATTTTGAAAATTGGTGTTAACAGGAGTTGTTAAAACATTTTAGGGTACCGCAATTAAGTAGGGAACAGAAAACATATCTGATAAACTTAATGTGGTTTTAGGCATCTCACCATTTGTATTTATTTAATTATTTTAATTTATGTACCTGTACATTCAGAAAGATAACTTAAATTTTCTTCATTTTTAATTTTCTTCTCGGCAGCTGTTAAATGTGGCTGATGTTGTTTACGATGTTGTCTCAATCCAGCATTCTGTGCGAATTCCTTACCGCAAACTTCACATTTAAAACGTTTCTTATCTTCATGTATAAGTTTATGTATTCGTAAATACTTTACAGCTGTAAAACCTTTTCCACATATATTGCATATAATGTCCCGTATATTAAGATGCGATTTAACATGATCGTTGAATTTATGCAAGTGATTAAATGTTTGCTTGCATATATGGCATTCATAACGATAGCGTTTTTCATGACGTCGTATGTGATTATCATGTTCATGGCGAGCTCTAAAACCGGCACCACATACCTGACATAAGTATGGCTTATCGCCTGTGTGCGAAGTCATATGATAGTCGATTTCACCTGTTGTTTGATAACCCTTTCCACACACCTTACAATGGAAATTATAAATGCCTAAATGCGATTTACAATGTGTTAAGTATGATCCAAATCCTTTATACCCCATTTCACACAGAGGACACTTAAATGCCATGCTGTTATCGTGCTGAGCAACATGTATATGGTAGTTGACATATTTTTGTATAATTTTATCACATTTTGGACATTTAAATGGTCCTTGACTTTTACCAAGAAACATTATTGACTCATAAAAATGGGATGACGGCACGAACTCTCGATTTTCCATTTCACATTTTAATTGTTCTTCTTTATTTTTAGAGAATAAACGATTTATGTATTTGATATAATCTTCTAAAATTTCTGTTGTTATATCCAAATTATGATTTACTTTCAACTCTTCAATCATTTGTCTATAAGCTTCTTCACGTTTGCTAACAATTCTAAAAGCAACATTATTAACTTGCCATAAAATCTCGTTCTTTTTATATAATTCAATTAAAATGGATAACTCTGCATCGCTAAATTTTTTCTACCATAAATAATAAAAAAGGGCAATTGCAATTAGTAGATATCAGCATTAGGGTGTCCCGAATATGGCACTTTTTCGAATTGGTTGAAGGAATATCACTCAATCGATGCATATTAAAGAGCTGAATACAGGAAAAATAAGTAAAAACTATTTTGAAATGGATCTTCAGTTCCCTACCAGTTTTGATTTTTTTTCAGAATTAGGGCTGATTGCTGGAAAATAGTTTTGGTACACCACAGGATTTTTTAATTTAGACCAAGTACACTTTCTATACTATACTATACATAAAACAATTGTACTAAAACCACTCTGATGTATTTAAAAAAATTTTTCCAATATTAAGCCAAAAATTACGAAATTTTTGAGCCCTATTTCGAAAAAAAAAAAATCGAAACTTTTTTTTGGTCAAAATGCAATACAACCGGTAATTTTAATCGCTGCTAGGGAACTGAAGATACACTTTTAATTTAGACCAAGTACACTTTCTATACTATACTATACATAAAACAATTGTACTAAAACCACTCTGATGTATTTAAAAAAATTTTTCCAATATTAAGCCAAAAATTACGAAATTTTTGAGCCCTATTTCGAAAAAAAAAAAATCGAAACTTTTTTTTGGTCAAAATGCAATACAACCGGTAATTTTAATCGCTGCTAGGGAACTGAAGATACACTTCAAAAAAATCTTTTACTTATTTTTCCCATATTTAAGTCTAATATATACATTTTAACAATTTCAAATTATAATAATTTACTTACCCAGCGTTTATATCTACCCTTTTTTTGCTAAAAATACAGAAATTTTAATTTTAAAACAATATACGTTTCATATGATTTTAAACTAGACTTACTCGCCGCGCTAACATTTTTTCTATATTTTCTTGCAAAAAGTCCATATATCCTTTATACCAAGGCATTTCAAATTCTTCCGAACTACGTTGTTTTTCGAGTTCTTTTGAGTATTCAATACGCAAGTCAGTAATACGTTTCTTGGCCATATTACCCGTTAGATTGGTTTTTAACTGTTCGCTTACTTCATTTGCAATCATTTCATAGCCTTTTTGACAAATGTTTAGATCTTTGGCTCGTTCTTCGACATTCCAGAGATAAGGTTGTTTTTTAAAAGCTTCTAATAAAGCTATTGTAAGTTCTTCTTCATTAACTTGTATTTGATTTGAACTCTTTTTCTGTTTTATGCTCTTTAATTTCTTCTTCTTCGTCTACATAAAAATAAAACAAAAAAACTTTAATTATTTTAAAATTATATAGCACAAGACATTGAGGACTTTTACAATAGTGTTTAGAATACGATGTAAATATGCACAGTTGGTTATTTCATTTTCTTATTCTTGAATAATTTTGAGAGAGTGTAATTTGTGCAATTTCGCAAAACACGATCTAAAGAACCCGATTAAAAATTATATTTACAATCTTATATAATGTGATCCTGTTTCGTAAAATTTAGTATAGTTAAGTTGCCACAGTAATTTTTCGGCAAAAAAAAAACGGCATATTTAATTGTATCATACAATATGTTATACCATTCGTTATTAGATGGCCAATATATAATTGGATTAGCAGAATTAAATTAGTATATGAAATTAAACAACACAATGTACGTTAAATATAAATTGTGGGCTCTTAATGACATACATTCACAAAATTAGAAAACGTCGATTTGGTTTGAACCGCGGTAAACATTTTTATTAGATTTTGTCTCGCTGATTCCAAATCTATTATCCAAATGTTTCCATAGCGTCACAAGAAAACCGCGATTAACCATTATTGAAGCTTTTTACCATTTTTGAAGTAGCGTACACATCCGAACAGCTTTAGCATTTTTATTACGATGGTAGATATATTGAACTTTATTCTCTATAATGAGTTAACATAAGTTTCAAATTTGTTTATAATTATAGGTAAAAATTGAATTTGAAATATACTCAATCAAAAAAATTACCAAATATTACATTTTTAAAAGAAGCCTAGGCCATGCGGCCGACCAGCTTTAATTTATTTTATGGTCACGATATAAACTTTGTACTTTCCTCTTTATAATGTCGGCGAAAAACGTTAAAGTTATGACATAAACATTGTTTAACTTGCATTTCAAATATAAGCTATCTTTAAAATTTCACGAAATTATAATTCTTTTTCTCAATTTCATATAAAATATGTATTTATAATTGTTTGCAGAAGGCATTTGATAAATGTATCTTTACTCTATTTCAAATCAGTTTTAGAAAGAGTAAAGTGTATTCTAAGTACTTAGCTTTACTTTAAATCATTAGAAAGCGTCAATCGTATAATAAAAGGCTTTAAAAAGAGCTAAAATATCCATTTTTGGTATATTTAACCCCGGTTTTATCAAAATTGTGACATGATGGAAAAAATTTGGATACCGGATTTGGAATCAGGTCATCGTCATTCAAACCAAGGCAGCTTGTCAGTGTGTGTTATCTGACCATAATATCTAGCCCCCTGTGTTCAATTTAACAAATTTATTTTCACTCGACTGAATCGTGTCAAATTATATCAAACTCTAAGTAATATAATCAATTTATATACAATACGATTCATCCTTTTTCAGATCAAATTGTATTTCAATAAGATCTAATGCTATATCAAATTTGATACATTGCTTTGCTGGAAATAGGAAAGTCGTCCAAAATAAGTTTGGGCGATAGGTCAAACACTATCGCTATCTTTGTTTAGTTTTAAATGTCAACATTTTAGTTTTTCATATTTTTTTTAGTTTGTACAACAAATTTCAGATATAAGCAAACAAAGCGATATTAAAAAACAGAACAATTCGAACATTTGAACCGGTTTTAAATTTAGAAAACACAAAACCGATTTAAAAAAATAATTGTAAAAGACGCAAAGAATTTTGTGAAAATCTGAGTTCTTAATATTAATTATACTATAAAAACTAACAAAGCTAGACTCTTCGAAAAATCAAATAAAGCAGTTTTGGTTATTCGAACGTGTTAGTAGTAAAAATTTTCTGAGAAATTTAAAAAATTCGATTTTCGGACCCAATTTTATATGTAAACCTTTTCCTTTATAATTTGAGGACCCTAACAGGAATCTAATGTCAAAATATAAATATACCCACAAACAAAAAGTAGATACTGAAGGGCTTAAAATGCCGAACATTTTTTGAACGTCCTTGATAAAACTTGGAATATTTATTTACGGGAAATTTTTCTCTTTTGTATTTTATCAGAACAATATTTTGTTAGGACTCTTTCAGCAAATAGTTATAAACTATTCTACACTCAGAATGATGGCTGCCCGAAAAGGTAAGACACCAAAGCATCTAAGGTGCTTACAGGTGAATCTTCACCATGCCAAAGCGGCATCGGACATCGCCAAGAGAAGGTTCACCACTGATGCCCTGGATGTTGTATTCATCCAGGAACCATGGGTGCACGACGGAGCCATCAAGGGGCTTAACGCTAATCAAGGTAGGCTGATTTAGGATTATCAGCATAGTCGGCCCAGAGCGGCCATCCTTGTTAGACAGTATAACATTTCTTCCAATTTCAGAATTCGTTTTGGGAGACTTGGTTGCGATTTGTGCAAAGGTGGTAGTACTGGCCTCCGCGTATCTACCTGGCGACACCAACACGGTACCAACAGCTGAGGTCTCGGCCTTGGTGGAATATTGCCGAATGAGGAACCTTAGTTAAATCCTCTGTTCTGACGCCAACGCACATCACACGGTATGGGGAAGTTCCAACATAAATAAACGTGGTGAGTACCTACTTGAATTTATATGTAGTAACAATATAAACATAGTGAATAGGGGTGACGAGCCGACTTTCAGGAATTCTATTAGGACAGAGGTCTTGGATCTCACTCTTACTAGTTCTGATATGTCATTTGCCATCTCAAAATGGCATGTATCCAATGAACTGTCAATGTCGGACCATCAACATCTGGTATTTGATGTTGTTAGTGCATTGGACTTATGCCAGGTTTATCGTAATCCCAGACGCACGAACTGGGAGGATTTCCGATACAATTTGGAACGAGATGCAGATGTCTCTAAAGGGCTCATTCTGAGCACTAGAGAGATCGATCATGCGGCATCCGATATGCAATCGAATTTAACTTCTGCTTTCTTTTTGAGCTGCCCCCAAAAGACCAGGAAGACGAAGAGGGACGTTCCATGGTGGAATGATGGTCTGGAGAAGCTTAAAAAGGAAGCCAGAAGACTGTTCAACAGGGCAAAGGAAACAGGTGACTGGATCACCTATAGGGCCGCACTCACTGAGTATAATAGAGAAATACGCAGATCCAAAAGGACCACTACTGTGAGAAGATCTCTGATCTTCCAGAGGCGGTGCGACTACAAAAGGCCCTGTCACAGGATCATACAAATGGTCTCTGCACTCTTAGTAGGCCGGATGGCTCATACACGGAATCTCTCACTGAAACTTGTAAACTCTTGCTCGATACTCACTTCCCAGGATGCGTTGACAACTGCGGGTCCGCAGTTATTCAGAGAATTCCGAACCTGACAGGTAGGTACGTTCGCCTGGCGGGTGCCATCTTTTAGGAGAACCGGGTAAAGTGGGCGATAGATGAATTTTCTTCATTTATATCTCCGGGTCCAGATGTGATCTATCCTTGTCTCTTACAGAGAGGGATGGACTTAATTGTCCCACAACTGGTTAGGATATTTATATCGAGTCTATTATTCGGGCATGTACCGAGACCCTGGAGGGAGGTTAGTGTTCTTTATACCGAAGGCGGGGAAAAAGTCTGAGCAGCTACCTAAGTCCTTCAGACCAATTAGCCTGAGCTCGTTTCTCCTCAAGACAAAGGAGAAAGTCTTGGATCAGTATATTAGGGACACTTACCTCAGACGAAAGCCGATACATGAGCTATAGTTCGCGTATCAACGGGGTAAGTCTACCGAAACTGCTATTCATCATGTTGTCACGACAATAGAACGGGCACTGGAGGCAAAGAACATTGCCCTTTGTGCATTTATTGATATACAGGGCGCTTTTGACAACACGTCCTACGATGCGATTGGGGTATCCATGGCTAGGAAGAGCATTCCTCCAATCATAATTAATTGGACATTGGAGATGCTCCGCTCTAGGATAATCACGTTCGGAATATGGACTACTTGTAGGACCGTGAATGCGACCAGAGGGTGTCCTCAGGGTGGCGTTTTGTCGCCATTACTATGGACACTGGTCATTGATGAATTACTCGAGCGTCTGAACGACTTGGGTTTCCGGACCTATGTATACGCCGATGATCTTGTCATTTCCGTTGTGGGCTGGGATGACAGGACCATATCCGAGCGTATGCAACAGGCTTTGAACTTCACTCTTTCGTGGTGCCGGGAAAAGGGGTTGTCTGTCAATCCGTCGAAGACAATCCTGGAACCATTCACGAGAAGGAGAAAACTTAACCTGTCTATGCCGGTCGTTGGGGGTGTGACGGTTGGCTTCTCTAGCAGTGTTAAGTATCTTGGAGTGACTCTTGATAGCTCCCTTACCTGGAACGAACATCTTGACCACGTCTCCAAGAAAGCCACCAGGGCATATTATGCCTGCCAGAGGCTTTTCGGGAGACATTTGGCCTAAGGCCACAAATGGTCTACTGGTCGTTCAATACTATTGTTAAACCGATGATCACCTATGCTGCCCTTGCATGGTGGCCAAAAGTTGAGCAGAGTTAGGCAAGGGATGCTCTTAAGAGAAACTACCGTCTTGCGTGTGTTGGCATTACAGGAACCGGCGGAATTTGCCCGACTGATGCCTTGGGGTTATGCTGGGGATCCCGCCATTGCATATTTCTGTAATGGAGGTTGCCAGTATGGGTTCCTCTAGACTTAGTGAATTCGGTGGCATGAGGGGGGGGGGCGACCTAAGGGATCACATGAGGATCGCGCATCTTAATAGATGATCCGATTTCTAAGGTTGCGGACAGAGTGTCACCGGAGTGGATCTTTGATAGATATTTTGATGTGTTGTTGTTTGACAGAGACATGTGGACCAATCAATCCTGGGAACCGGAAGATGGTTCTCAGTTGTGTTTCACTGATGACTCTAAGCAGTCGAATGGGAACACGGGTGCGGGCGTCTTTGGACCAGGCTTCCAGCGTGCTTTACCTATTTGAAAATATCCGTCCATCTTTCAGGCGGAGATTTGGGCCATCTGTGTATGTGCAGAGGAATGCCTGCGAAGGGGAACGCTCAGATCTCGCATCTACATTCTTTCTGACAGTCAGGCTGCACTGAGGGCCTTAATGGCTTATAAGGTGTCGTCTGGGTTGGTCATGGAATGCATTCAGACTCTCAATAGGCTCGGTAGGGGCAACTCTCTAACCTTGGGGTGGATTCCTGGTCATGAGGGCAACGAGAGGACAGATTGTCTTGCCAACCGCGGGCCCCGAAGGCCCCTTATTGGTCCTGAACCATTCTGTGGAATATCTGCGGGGTATGTTAGGGAAAGGCTCAGGGCATGGAGAGAGTCTGAATTCTCTGGTTACTGGGAAAACTCTCCTGGTCAGCGCCAGGCTAAGAGATTGATTTCTTTTTCCAGTAGGGGGTCGAGGCGACTCTTGTCGCTTGAAAGGGGGGGGGGGGGGGGTTTGAGGACCCTGGCGTCGTACTTAACTGGACACTGTAATCTCAGATACCATCTGCACAGGAAGGGTCAATCGGACACGGATGTGTAGGTTTTCTGAGATGGTGTCTGAGACCTCGGAGCGTGTTCTCCGCGAATGTCCCAGGCTTTGTGATAGGAGACTTAGGTTTCTAGGTGATCGCTTCATTTCGCCTTCCGACATCGCGAACATTTTGCCTAATAGGATAATTGGCTTTATAGGTAGCTTGAATCTGTAGGTAACTTTAGGCAGCACAAAAGACCTACATTGGTAGCGGTGCATAGTGCCTTCTGATCTAATCTACACTCAGAATATTATTTATTTATTTATTTTCTTCATTTCCAATGACCTAGCCTTTTGGCCATAATCGGTCATAAACTTCTACTCAAAAACAAGTTACAATATTTCTGTATTTTTATAACATGTAGTTTATTGTTTGTAGTTTAATAAAAAAAGTTTTCAATCAAAGTTAAAAATAGGGGAACATTCATTTATTTTTTAAAGAAATATTTATTTCAACTTTTTCATATACAGTTCAAAATAATTTACTACCATTTAGCGATTTTTTTAGTTTTATTATTTTCATTTATTTAAAGTTTCATTCAAATTTAACCACAAAAATGTAATATTGTAATTTATTTGTTTCCGTTATAGTTATTATTATTTAAAATTTTTATTTGTTGCCTTCTTCACAAAAAAAAAATATTCAAAGAATTCTAGTCCGTTTTTTCTTATTAAAATGGTTTATTTTATATACTAGTTTAATTATTTCAATTCATGTTATAAGAAATTAAAGAAGTTTATACAAATACTGCAGCCATTCAAACATGATATGTATGTAGTGTGTGTGTCTACATTTTGTAGAACAAAAAAAAACAAAAAACTGAAAGATTTTCAAATAACTGAATCGAACATATATTTTTATTAATCTGAAATTAAAATTTGAACATTTCTTTTTAACTTTGTGGGCGCTGTGGTGTAATGGTTAGCGCGTTGGGCTGTTACACAGATGTTCACGGGTTCGATTCCCGGTGACGGCAACATCAATTTAGAAAAATAATATGTATGAGTTTTCTATCCCTCATATGTATCGCAGCTCCCACTTTCGGTGTTTCCATAGCACTTAACCCCACAGAAGTAAAATAATGAATCAGGGCTATGAACCAAAAAGCTTCAATAAGTTCGCCAACTCTCCATCAGGTGGCGAGCAACAACTGTTCTAAGACTACGAGGCAATTTTTGCATGCAATGTTGCGAGCAATTATTGTTTGTAGGCAAACGGGGTAGAGAAGCAAGCGGGGGTAGCAAAAATTGCACGGTTTTAGTTTTTCAAGATATTTTTTGACATTTCTTTTTGCTATCGTTCGTATTCTTGTTAATTTGTTTTATTCGTATTCGGCTTCTAAAGTATTGTGTGTCGAAAATATTTCGTAAAATAAAAAATAAATAATGTGGAATAAAGAACTATTTATATATTATTTTAAATTATATTATTTTATCCTTATTAATCCTTATTAATATTATAAAAATGACTGTTGGTTTGTTTGTTTGTGTGAGCATCACGTCCAAACGCCTGAACCGATTTTATTCAAATTTGACACATAGATAGTGGGCGGTCTGGAAGGAACTATAGGCTATATGAAGTTTTGATATGATGGGCGTGGCACTTTTACGCCCACTTTTTCACTATTTTCGATATGGCTTTACCGATGCAATTGATATTTGGTACCCAGAAAGAGATGTCACAGATAAGCACTTTAAGTTATATCAAATTTAGATATTGTGGGCGTGGCACTTTTACGCCCACATCTTCACTATCTTCTATATGGCTGAACAGATTTTATTGAAATTTGGTACACAGATATTGGGATGACTCATAAGCACTATTTGCTATAATAGATTAAGACTTGGTGGGCGTGGCAGTTTTACGCCCACTTTTTGTTATCTTTTATATGGCTTAAAGGATTTTATTAAATTTTGGTACACAGATAGTGGGCAAACTGAAAAGTAATATGTGCTGTATTTGATTTCGATATGGTGGGCGTGGCAAATTTACGCCCACTTTTTCGCTATATTCGATATGGCTTATGCTATGTAATTGATATTTTATACCCAGAAAAAGATATCACAGATAAGCACTTTAAGTTATATTATCCATCATCCCAAAAACTAGTTCTAAGGCACGCTAACAACGTAGCGGGCTGCGCCCGCTAGTATTATATATGTTATTAAATTATATTATTTTAAATTATTACGAATAAATTAAATTTCAACGAATGAACAATTAAAGAAGATTGGCCAAATAAACGTCAAAAAAATTGCATGCAAAAACTCCTCGTGTAAATGTTCATGATTTTTAGAAGCAACTTTAAAAGAGAATTCAAAAATTGCCTTCAATTAATTTCTTCGTGTAAATTGCCTCTTATCATCTCGCGCGATTACAGTGTTGCTATGTTTGAAGCCCTTCCCTTCCAAAGAAAGCAACTCATTAATAAATAGGAAGAATTTCCTGTGTTGCTTCTCTCTAAAAAAAAAAAAAACTTACTGTTTATTTTTCTATATTCTTTTCCCTGATGGCACTTTTTTGGTTCAATAAAAAGTAATAGTTAATGTACAAATCGATCAAATTTTATGATTATCTTGAAATTAGAAAAACAAATCATTGTAGCTTATATATTAAAAGAAAGGTGGCGAAAAGATAATGAGATTTGACGAACTCGTTGAAGTTTTTAGTTCATAGCCAAGTTATAGTGTTTTACTTCAGTGGGGGAACGTGTTATGGGAACACTGAGGAAAATGAAATATTGTGTAAAGCAAAACAATTGTGGCAATGAAAAATTGTTTTCAAAGTTTCTTGGAGGTTGAGGTTTTACATTATTTACTATACATTTGAGCTGCGTCTTTTGCCATTTATATAACTGGAAGCATTTTTGTGACTTCGTGTATTGCAAATGAATTATTACAAAGGCATCAGAAAAGTATCAAAAAAATACACATGGAATCTACTTATACACCCAGCAAACAATCCGGCCCGTTTATGTGCCGTTTTCGGTACAGCATAGTCGGACTCGGAGTCCGTTTCCGTACCGTTTTCCGGATCAGTATACGGACCAGAAAACGGATTAAAAGGAACATCGAATACGGATTCGAATCCGTTGCAAGTCCGTCAATGACGGACCGTTTCCGGACCGTTGGGTCGTGTTAAAAACTGACTCAAATGCGTTTAAAGTCCGTCAAATACGGACCGTTTCCGGACCGTTTTGTCGTGCTGAAAACGGATGATTCCGTTTTTTACGGATATAAAACGGACAATAAACGGATCGTTGAAAATACTTATTTGGTCCGTATTCTAACCATTTTTTTACAAAAAACTCAATGGATTTTATTTTTTTTATACATTTATTAATTTATTTGAAAAAATATTAAAATATACTTCATTTAACTTTAATTAAATACGAAATTCGCCACGGAACATTTGTGGTCGATAATATTCAAAATCTAAAAGGAAAAAAGAATTTATTATTTTAGTTTCAAGAGATAGTAAGAGTTTTCTTGGAATATATTTTTTTTATTTAAAAAAAAAATTGATACTTACTTTTTCGATGCAGTTTTTTGTTTCCACCAAGAGCATCATTGTTAGTTTGTTTCCCATTATTGAATCAGATATCTACATGTAAAAAATATTAAGTGGGGTTTAAAAACGATGGATTCTATTAACAAATATATTTTTGTTTGCAATCTCATTTGAGTGTTTTAAATTATATAAATACTTACCATCTAACGTATGCAATGCATATTATGCATGCTATCTGAATTTATTTGGCGCCCCGATCTTTTATATTATTTACTTAATTTTATTTTAATAAAACAAATTGAAAAAAATTGTTACCGATTGTGACTGACTTGAAACGGATGAAAATCGGTGAAGTCCGTATTAAACGGCACGAAAACTGATATCCCCAAACGGATTAAAAACGTTTTTTCGAAAATCCGATTAAACGGTCCGAAAACGTACCGTAAACCCCGGATTCAAGAATCCGTACATGCCGGAGAGTCCGTAAAAATGTTTCTTGGGCATCATTCCGAAACAGTAGATATTTAAAAAAAATGTTATTAAAATCGGTCCAATCTAGGAATATGTATGTGCGAATATGTGTGCGTTAAACCAGTGAAGGGCATAACATATACTATTACATTTACGCTTGCATGTGTTAGAGAAAATAACGAACGATCTTGTTTAAACAAGTATTTAAAAAAACTGACTTAATTTTTTTAACACAATGAGAACAAATCAACAGCCGAACGTTCATAATCGTTAGCCACACGAAGATGCTTATAGTTTACTATGCGTGTGACTACGTTGCGCAAGCAGCATTTTCTAGTCTAACCCCGCGGGGGTTGAAAATTGATAGGAAGTCCTACACTGCATTAAACTGATCGTATTAATAATTCTTCCTAAGGTAAAAATCAGCAATTAGCTCAAAAATGTAACATACTTCTGTTTAGGGTTGCCGAAAAAAGTGACAACTCTGTAAAAAAAAAATCCGACAACCCTAGAAAGTTTTTAGTTTCTTTTTAGGACTCATCGTGTGAATTTCACTCTTAAACGACTTATTTTTTATCACCAACAAAGTTTACCGAACTAGGTCCAAATAATAAAAGTTTTACAAAAACTGTAATAAAATCTTTAAAAAAAAGTTCATACTTTTACGCATAACTTCTGAATTCATGGACCGAATTTGATAATTTTTGATATCAGGCAAATTGTAAAACATTTAACTGCATGTTTAATATATTTAATGTCCATATGTCATGTCCATACCAGAGACTGACATCATGTACACATAAAAAAAGTAACATATGTACATACTCAGATAAGTAAGTACTCATAGTACATCCCAGGTAGAAATTTGGGATGGTACAAAAAACGAAGAGTTTTCAAAACGTTTGTTTTTGATGGTACTAAAATAAAAGCGTTTCCAAAGCGATAATTGCAAATAATACGAAAAAAAAAACATTTAAAAAACATTATTTTGGATTGCTATTCGAACGTTCGGACAAAGTATTTTAGGAATACTTTTTATACAAAACTTACAAATATTTGTGAAATAAAAACACTGTAAAAACATTGGTTCAAAGCGTTTTTCCAACGTTTGTAAAAAGTACTTTAGAAGTTCTTATCGTACAAAATTTACAACGGTTTATAAAATAAAACCAATGTAAAACCATTGCGTTAAAGCGTTTTTCTAACATTTGCCAATAGTACTTTAGAAATACTTTTTTTTTTTACAAAATATTTTACTGATTAAAAAACAACACTGTCATAAGGGGTCTATCTATATGCGAACTCGGTTTCTAATGCAATTTTTTTATATGCTTTTCTCTTCATGAACCGAGTTCAATAAATCACTCAATATGGCCAGCCCATAATGTAGCGACTCTATAAAGTGTATAGTCCTTGTATATCTTTTATAAAGCACTATATTTTGAGGACAGATAAAGCAATATTTTAGAGGACTTTTTCAAAACTTAATAAAACGCTAGTTAAACTATTTAAAATTACAATGTTTTGTTACTTTATTTATATTATTTTAATCATATTTTACATGTTTCATTATTTGTGGTATTTATGAACAATTCATAAAGATCTTTATAATTTGTCTTTCGAGCGTTTTGACAATGTTCAAAATTACAACCCTCAAAGCGGTTATCATTTGGGTCGTTTTCATAACGCTTAATAACTGTAAGCCAAAATGTTCTGCAAATACTTATTTAACGATTGAAAAAGCATTTCAAAAATTTTGTTTTGCAATGTTTTGAGAACGTTATAAAATACCATCCTCAGACCGTAAATTTGGGTTATCATTTTGCACATTAAAACGCTTTAAATTTGTAATTTGGTATGTTCTGAAAACGCTTGTACCATCATGAAAAATGCTTTTAAAACGTTTTAAAGATTGTATTTTTCTACCTGGGATGTTTTACATGTATTTTAAAAGGCCTAAATCTCCGAAACTAAACGAGATAGGCCAAAACGGACAAAATTTTTGCTCCATGGGAATATTATTATGATTATAAATTAATAAGATCATTATGATTATAAATTATGAAATTTGTCAAAATACTTGAAGTATACTTAATGTATACTTGTGTTATTACTTGTACATATTCATACACTTTGGATCACTAATACTTTAAAAGTACTCAAAATGATACTTTTGTCCTTCTCTGGTCCATACTAACTTGGCATCTATATTTATTGCACATAAATTAGGGTGACAGCCTAGGAATATTTTTGACAACACTATGTTGTGGTAGACGTGAAAAAAATAATCCTCTTGGTTGAAAATTTAAAATAAACTTCTAACAAATGCAAAAATAAAAAAATACTCCTTAAAATTATTATAAACACATCTACATTTAGTGGCATTTAAAAACTTGGAGTGATTACGTTAAATTTGCCAGCAAATTGAAATTAAAATAATTCATACATTTTTTTTTTTTTTTTTTTTTTGGTTTTGCTGTTTGTCTTTTGTCAATATTCTTTAACCGACCACAAAGCAACAAAACAAAAACAATAAAAACAATAACTGTTAAACACATGGTGATCTATTTTTTGCATAATCAACAACATAAATTCTTTTTTTATTTACTGGTTGGCTGTTGTTTTTTGTTACAACATTTCTTTCCTATTTTAATTGCCCATATTATTGAAATGGCTTATCCTTGCGGTGTTTGTGATAAAGATACTACTGGATCGCGTTGTGTCATGTGCAAAACCTGTTATGTTTGGTAACATGCTAAATGTGATAATGTGTCTGCAGCTTTGTTTACCATATTGGAAAAGAATCCTAACGTCGCCTATACTTGTAAGCAATGTTTGGAAAATCCACCTGACAATTCGGATTCTGCATTTAAAGCTGAAATACGGAAAGGATTTGCTGATCTTAAAAATGCACATGCTGAAATAAAATCAAAATTTGATGCTGTTGTTGATGAAATTCGTCTGGAACTTTCTAACAATTTGAAAGAAATAAAAGAAGAAGTAGAAAATTGCAAAACTCTTATTGATGCAAATGTTATTTCTAATAATAAAAAATTTTATGAATTAGAGTTGCAAAACCATAATCTACAACACCGCTTAAATAGGTCAGATATTGTAATAACAGGTCTCTCTGATAAATTGGATAATCTGAATGAAACAGTTCGTAACCTATGTGCTCATTACAAAATTGATATTGCCCCTGATGAAGTATTAAATGCAATGTATATTAAAAAAGGAAATGCTGTACTTGTCAAGTTTAAGGATGTTGCTACGCGTGATAAGTTGATGTCAGCATACTTTAAATCTAAAAGCCTCAGAGTCTCTGATATTGTTAGTGGTACTGACGATAAGCGCATCTATCTTAATGATAACTATTCAACCATGGCAAATAAATTGTTAAAAATTTGTTGGAAATTAAAAAATGATAAAAAGAATTTAGGTTATAGCATTATTAATCGAGAAATCCTTAAATGTAAACTAACAATGCCAAATAAGGATTTAAAAACTTTTAATTTACAGGAATGTATAGAATTTTTTAATCTTAATTCTTAGAATCAAAGCAAACCATTGTGCCTTATTACTGCTGTGCAGTCATAATCTTAGTTCTTTTATAAAGATTCCCTTTTTCAAATTAAATTAATTTACTTTATTTGTTCCTTTTGTTTTTGCAAAAATGTAACCTTTAAATAAATTTCTATTAAATTTTTGATTCTCAATTAAGAGGTTAGTTATGAAAAATTGAATTATATTTCTTTAATGATAGAAATATTAAAAGCTTATCGTTTTTATATTAATTTTTTATTAGTCATTCCTAGGCTCCCCCAAAAATATAAATATTGTTTACATATTAATTATGGATGACAATAATCTTGGACCTATAGCCGGAGATAATTCGATTTTGAAAGATTCTCTATCTTTATTTTCGGAAAATTTAAACATTGGTCACGTAAATGCTCAAAGTTTATGTCCCTCTAGCTCAAACGCAAAACTTGAGGAATTCAAAAACACTTTTTATAATACTAATCTTGACATTATTGGTATATCAGAGACATGGTTTAAACCAGACATTTTTTCGCAGTCATTGATGCTTCCAGGCTACAGCCTTGTAAGAAATGACCGTCCAAATGAACACTGTGCTACTACTGATGGTGCACCAAAAAGAGCTGGTGGTGTGTGCTTATATATATCGAACAAACTACGATATAAAATCGTTTTTCGTGGCAAACAGTACGGGATCTGTGAATCATTATTTGTTGAAGTTTTTGGTAATAATACGTCAATGATAGTGGGTGTGGTATATTTACCAAGTGGAGATATAAATTCTTTTGAAAATCTTCATGGTGATATGTTGGACCGATTCTCTAATATAACTGTTATGGGTGATTTTAACTGCAATCTTTTTGATGTTGTTAAGGCAAATCATTTTCGATCCTTATTAACAAGATGCGGTCTTAGCTACGTTCATAACAGCTTACCAACCCACGTGCATGTGCCTAATAATTCATCATCATTAATTGATTATTTTCTTATAAGTCAGCCTTCTTCTGTTGATTACAGTAATCAAATTCTTTTTCCACTTTTTTCTTCACATCATAGTTTTATTTACATATCTATAAAGTTTTCTCCACAATTACGAAGTGAATGGATTGAATTTAAGGATTACAATAAGATTAACTTCGATGATTTTTTCTTCCATTTAGAAAGTTTTGATTCATCTGTTATTTTTTCCACTAGTGATGTAGATTTGCAGTTATCTACAATAAATGATTTGGTTAATAGTCTTCATAATTTTGTTCCTATTTCTAAAACTAGATCAGCAACAAACGAATTTGATTGGATGAATTCGAGACCGATTGTTCTAGCAAGATCAGAGAGGGATCGGACTTATGGGGTTTATCTCAGGAGTCGTTCTGATGAAGACTGGAAGTCGTACTGTAGACTGAGGAACAAAGCGAAATCAGTAATTAGGAAAACTAGACGTGAGTATGGTATACGATTATTCGCTGGTGCTAATAATTCTCAAATGTGGTCTAAGATACGTAAGCTTGGATGTTTACAGAATGAGGGACAAGAGCTTAATGAAGCTGATGTGGAATCAATAGCCTCTACATTTTTAAATAACCTGCGTCCAAATCATTTGCCTAACTTCAATTTTGAAAATTTTTTTGATACTGAAGGATCTTTTTCTTTTAGTTGCATCACTGAATATGATCTTTCACTTGCGTTGAATTCTATAAAGTCGAATGCTAAAGGATATGTCAATATACCGATAAAATTCATCAAAATTATATACCCATTCATTTCCTCAATTATTCTTCATCTTGTAAATACTATTTTTACAACATCAAAGTTTCCAAATGCTTGGAAATTAGGTCGTGTTGTGCCTATATTGAAAACTAGTGGTAATTACAATAATGATAATCTGAGACCTATAAGTATTTTGCCTGCTATGTCAAAAATTATTGAAAATATTATGAAACTGCAAATATTGTCCCATTGCCAACAATTCTCGCTTCTTCACTCAAGACAGTTTGCGTTTAGGAGAAACCATAGTACAACATCTTTGCTTCTTTCTCTTACTGAGTCCATTCGTAAAAATTTGGATAATCACAACAGCTGTATTGTTGTTTCTTTGGATCTGACTAAAGCATTTGATCGTATTAACCACACTGTTCTAATAAGAAAACTAAAAGAAAACTTCAATTTTTCAAAATCCGCTTGTAAACTGATATATACATATTTACTAGATAGATCTCAGTTTGTTTCAATTAACGGAGTTAATTCTGGTATTGGGGCCGTCACATCTGGTGTACCTCAGGGTTCCGTTTTGGGGCCAATACTTTTTCTAATTTATTTGAATGATTGTATTTCTCTAATGGAAAACAGTTTTTGTAAACCCTTTGTATTTGCTGATGACATTTTATTACTTTATAGTACAGTCTGCAGACACCCTCAGTTTTCGGAAACTTTGCTAAACAATCATATGGATTCAATGGCGACATGGATGCACGTTAACTGTTTGGAAATTAATCCTAGCAAAACAAAAGCAATGAACTTTCGTTTACAAAATTGGAATGTTATATATCCAAGAATTTCTGTTAATGAATGTGATATTGAGTATGTAAATTCATTAAAATGTCTCGGTGTTATATTAGATCCGAATCTTAATTTTGATAATCATGTAAACTCTCTAACCAATAGAACTTGCCTTATATTAAGAAGATTGTACTCGCTTAAATCTTATACACCTCGCCATGTTAGAAATCACTTAGCAAACTCCTTAATAATGCCTCAAGTCAACTATTGCCTCGAAGTTTTTTCTGGTACACTGACATATAATTTATATAGAATAGAGAAAATTGTTAGAAAAATTGTACGTTATATATATAATGTAAAGATATTTGAGCATAATTATGTTTCAGAATTAGTTCCTATTTTCTTACGACGCAGTCCTCAAAAATACTTGGATTTACGTATTCTGCTACATTTTTATAAAATCATGAAATTAAGACAACCCGAAATCCTTGTAATGAATTTTCTTTTATTAGTTCAACACGTAATGTTCAAATTGACGGTCCTCTTGGACATCTTGCAATTTTCGATCGCTCTTTTATAGTACGAGTTCATCGTGCTTGGAATCATTTACCAAATAATCTAAAACTTTTTTCATACTCATATTCCTCTTATAGAAATAAACTTCTGGATTTTTTTAATAATAATAATTAAAATTGATATAATAACGGTGAATTAAATATCACCTGGTTATAGGTAAATATTTTTATTAATTTTTGTTACAATATTTATATGGCTGGGGAGCCAATTTGTTAGGTATTCTTATTAAAAATAAGTTATGTACATATAATATATATATATATACAAATAACATAGACATTTATCTTACAATACATGTATAAGTGGCCATGAAGGCTTTCTTTGTATTGATATTAAATAAATAAATAAATAAATAAATAAATAAATTGTTAGTGCCAGCACTACTTCTAGGGGTTTATATCTGGTTCTTTAATAGCATTCTTAGAACTAATGATGGTACAACTAGTTCTAGAACTCATGCAAGAGAATGTTAATGAGCATTTTGACAACAACCTTGGGGTGTTTTGAGAGCTAGTGCTTAAGAACTGGTTGAACATTACTTCTAGAGCTCTTCAAATAATCATAAACTAGTTCCTGACTCGTTTAATATTTAACGAAACATAAATTTTAAACATATTTACATATACATATAACAAAAGTTGACGTACTGGAACAAAACTTATTTTTTGGATTTATTTGCGGGATCTAAATTAAAACTGGATTCCTATTATTTATCATTATCTTTTACATTATATTGTTAATCTTAACAACTGAAAGTACTTTCTTTTATACCATTTCTGTAACTTCCTTTCATTTCACCCTCAATGCATTAGTTGCAGAACGCTTGCAACTGATGTAAAAATAGGTTCTAGAAATGTTCCATAGAACTAGTTCCCACCGTGAAAATTTCAAACAAAAATCACTGATACAAGAATGGGCCGTTCTATATAACTAGTACTTGTTCCTCAAACGCTCCTTAAGGAAATTTACACGATCAATAATATTTATCCATCTATCAAAAATCAACCAATGAATATTTTATTTTTAAATACTTTGTTCTGATTGGTTAAATTTAAAAAAATTTATCAATAATATTTAGCTTGTGTACCCCACTTTAGAACTAGTTATTAGTGTGCTTTCAACGGATTCGAATACAATTCGGTGTATACGGCACACAAACAGAGTTGGATTCCGTTTATGCCGTACAGTAAACGGCACGAAAACGGAACGATTTGTTTGTGGGGAGCGTGTTGTAAAGTCTATATATGACACATGCTTTTTTGGAATAGATTTACCAGAATTTTTCTATCAGAAACTCTTAAATTTTTCGACATTCCGTTTTGTTTTTTAAAATATTTTATGGTAAAACCCAGGTAATGTTAACGCAAAAAAACCTGGCGTCATACAGGCTTAAGATGAACAATAGTGATTTTAATTTTGTTACTTTCAAATAGGGCAACATCGCGGATTTATATTTAGAAGTCTGGGAGATTTTATGAAAGCAGAAATACAAAAAAAAAAAAAATGATTTAATATTTTTTACGTACAAAGGACTCTCAAAATGTGACCATCCTTTTGTAAAATATTATAAAATCTAATAGAAAAATTGATTATAAACATTTCATACTTACATTATCTGCATTATTTTCATCATCTGAGCTTTCATCAGAAAAATATTTTAAACTCTGAAAAAATTAACAGTTTATAAATAAGAGCAATAAAAACAAACGAATCTTTGCATACCTTTTTAGAACGACAAAGTTTTTTAGCTGTTTTTATTCTTTTTGCAATCGGCTCATAGTCATCATCATTGTCATCAAAGCAATCTTCATAATGCATATCATCATTACTGGAATTTTGTATTTCATCGTTATTCTCATTACTGACTTTTGCCTCATTTTCTTTTTTGACATCTATGGAACTTGAGACACTTTTGGTTGTGTCTTCATTCCTTTTAGTTTCTAAGGGATCTTCAGTAGCACTTATTTCTTTAGAATTTTCACAATTTACAATTAAATCATTTGTGGTTTTTATATCACTATTAACTTCAATTTTGATTTCCGGTTCAAATATTACAACCTTTTCCTCAGCTTCCTCGTCAATAAGTTGTAATAAATGTGTATCTTCCAAATGTTGCGAGAATTTTTTCAATTGATCAAAATTTGTTTCACAATATGCGCAATTAAAGGAATATGCTTTAGTTTTTTTATTTTTCATTCTTAAGTTAATCAATATTTCACCACATTTTTTAAGAAAAGACTTCTCATCGGCTCCCATTTTAATTGATGTGATATTTTAATGAAATTTTCGTTAAAATTTCCGGCAGCAAATCAACAAAAAAACATTTTTTTTACTTTTTATGACTTCTGTTTAATGCTGCGTTTAGACGAAAAAGTTAAACAAGTGAAAGGTGGGTTAAATGCTCAATTTCAGTGCAAACATATGCTGTTAATCTACTAGTAGAAGAGCTCTTTACTAGATTAATTTTTCAGTCTAAACGAAGCATAATATGTGCTATTTTCTTGAGGTATATTCAGTTAAGGCGGACATTCCCAGTGTAGAAACGGTAATGACTGTCATTACTTTTTTTACTGCCAGTAATGAAACCAGCTTACTATTTACATTTCTTTAACACAAATAATAAGGACTTACTAATAATTACTTAATTTTCCTACTAGTTCAATACTAAAAATAATGACTTACCAATAACTACATATTTTTATTATTATTTTAGATATCAAGTAATGATCTGAAAAAAATTTAAATCTATATTTAGACTTGTTATTTTTTCAATTCCAGTTAGTACATGTATAACTACTTATTTTTGATTTTTTTGTAAGCTGGAAAGTAATGACATTTTGTGCAAGTATGTCATTTATGTTTTTATCTATCAAGTATAACATGTCGAGAGGACCGGGTTCGATTCCCTTGTGGGTACATTTAATTTAATAAAAAAATTTTTGTAAAGGTACTTATTTACTTTGCATTATTGTTGTCGTTTTGCCTTACACAGCGGAATAAAATTTACAATACTTTTGCACAAAATATGACAAAACTCTTTTGTTCAGTTGTGGAGCAATATAAAAATTGCACAATGTAGCCAACACACTATAAAATATTTTTCACATTTCTTGGTTGCGCAATGAGAATCAAAACCTTTTGGATTTTTTCCCATATATTGTGCAATCTTCCAACATGACGTGCACACTGGTAATATTTTGCACAATAGCAAAAGTTGCTTAATAATATTGCGTAGTGTATGGGTACCTTAAGTACTTGCCATTACCAAATATGTACTTATATAACCACTAATATGGTAATGCTTTTCTACACTGGGTTATAGAATAGAATCAATTATATATCTTAAAGCAATTAACAAAAAAAAAAAAATTTCTCTATGAGTATGTTCAAAAAAAATTTTAAAAATTTTGTCAGAAAAAACGTATGGGAAATTATTTTCGAATTCAGTTTTAAGTTTGCGGCACTCCAATAATCAATCGACGACATGTAAACGAGGAATATTAAAAGGTGGAAAAAAAAAATAAAAAATAAAGTTAATCAAGTAGATTAATTTCGCTGTCTAATGCGGAAATGAAGGAAAGTGCCGGTTAGCAATAATTTTTATCGACAGCACCAACATTTTTTTGCGGCAACGTTTTTTAATGTTAATTTTTACCAGGGTATCAATTATGTATCTTTTTTACGACACACTACTATGAGATGACACCTAGATCATTATCGTTTCGGGGATGGAACTAATTTTGTTTATTCGTCTCATGGCTTAGAATGAATAGAGAATGATTTAGGTGTCATTTCATTTGATAGCCAGACTGAGTGGCACACAATTAGTACTAAAATACAGGGTCATCTACATTAAAGAGCTGCAACTGTTGACATATAAATCATGTCGAAATGACCACATTAATGTTATTGTCATGTTATGTTATGCGGCGTATGCATGTTTGACAATAACATAAGAGAACACTGCTAAATTAATTACAATGTCGACATTAACAGCTATATGCGACATGTTTTAAACGCTGCGACATATAAAGCATGTGTTGTTAATAATACATTGTAAACATTTGTAGCCTTATTATAAACTAAACGAAAAAAATTTGTCGAGCGTTTAGATCGAAACCAATATTTGTATTAAATATTTATTTAATCAAAATGTAAAAAAACATAGATTTATTTAATCGAAAAACTAACTGTTTTTTAAAAAATTGATCACTCGGGATCTCTCTCGGACCTACCCTATTTATGTTATAAGGGTATATTAATACTCCTCTGGAGCAACACTTTTGTCCGTTTTGGTCTATCTCGCTTAGTTTTGGAGATACTGGACATTTTAAAATATCGCCATTTTGTAAAATGGCTTGTATCTCGAAAACTAAGCATGATATCGCAAAATGGACACAATTTTTGCAAACCTTAACAATTGAAACCAAACCGACAACACAAATGTGTTCAGCGTTCCGATTCCATTCATTCCCAGTTTCATTCCATATCGTTTCATTTTGAACCAAGGTTCCATTCTGTCATTGGAATGAATAAATTTTAATTTTCACATACGACAAAACAATTGTGTACAGAGCTCCGATTCCAATCGTTCGCCGTTTCATTCCATATCGTTCATTTTGGACCAATGTTGCAATCCATTATCTGAGTGATTACATTTTTATTTTCACGTACTTTTTTGGGTAAAAAAATATTTTTTTTTTCATAAAAAATTAATCTTTCGGAATATTTCCCAAACCTAGGATATTTGCATTCAGTCAATTGCAATTTTCTTCCTTTAATTAATTCATTACTAATGGTAATGAAATTTGAAATCATTACCATTAGTTAATGAAATCAATTCAATGAAATTCATTATCATTAA
Organism: Delia radicum; assembly: GCA_021234595.1. Taxonomy (NCBI): domain Eukaryota; kingdom Metazoa; phylum Arthropoda; class Insecta; order Diptera; family Anthomyiidae; genus Delia; species Delia radicum. The sequence goes on along the minus strand of CM037852.1, from coordinate 37,250,909 downwards.
TTAAACAAATGGTAATGAAAATAATTTCATTAAATTTGATATCAATGAAATTGTAATGAAATCATCAATTAATTAGTCCATTCAATTAATTATTCTCATGTATGGTTTGAAAATTGTAGCTTAACGATTTTTATTTAGACTTTTTTTTTTCGTTTTTTTTTAATTGTTTAAATTTTTTGATTTTTTTTTAATTGTTAGAATATTTACTTAAGAAATAAGGAATAAAAATAATAAGTGATTCAATATTTTCATACAAGGCTGGTTCAAACAGTATTAAAAACATGCTGCAGTTATGCCCAGTTTTTAACTTCGTATTTAAATATGCAATTAGTTAATTGCCATTTAAATTTAAGTTGTATTTAAATACAGTTTCAGTTTTTCAGTCTTAAATGACAATTGTTATTTATTTGCGACAAAAGTATGGTAGCATCATAAAATGTCAAAAAATTAATGATCATTATTCATAAAACAGCTGTTTAAAGAATAGAAAAAAGCAGAAAATATAAAATATAGAAAAAAAAAAAAAATAAAATATATACATATATATATACATATATATGTATATATATAAATAGAAATAAAATATAAATTATAATTAAATTAATAAAATAAAAATGAAGAGAAGTGAAAATTTCATCCGAAGTTGAATTTTTATTGGCTGCTGTAATTTAATTTATTTTTTACTGTTTGTTTTACCACGCGGAAAAAAACAAACTGTCAAAATCATATGTTATATTTGTACAATTTAAATAGACTTTAAATGCGCAAGATTGGTCACTTAAATGTGATTTAAATTTTAAGTTAAAAACTGACATTTGTATTTAAATAGAACTTAAAGTCCAAATGTCATTTAAATACGAAGTGAAAAACTGGGCATTAAACATTTAAAAATCGATGTTATTAAACACAACATCTCACAACAGCTTAGCTAAATGTAAATGACATTCTACAACAGTATGTTCCTGTACACATAACATCACATAACATCTCGTTTGCGTTGACATGACATAACAGTGCATGGAAAAATGCAAATAGACATTTTTAACAGAAAATGTTGAATTGTGCAGTACTCTAATTTACATATAGTAGTCAGACAAAAAGTCAGATTAACTGTAAATCACAAAGATTAAAAAATGGTTTATTCTCTTTGTTTAGTACTTGATTAAACAGTTAATCCCATTTTGATGAGATTAGCATATTTATGTAAATGCCCAATAAACTCCCCATTAATTTCAACTTTGTAATAGAATAATGAACAAAAGCAGGAAGTTGTGCACTAATATTGCTAGTGTATGGATACCTTCAGAAGTGAATATTCCATCCCTGAATTGAGCATACTTATGCATTGAACATACTTATTGAAAAATAAACAATTTTATGTAGAAAACAATTTGATGCAAATAAATTACTTTTTTTTTTAAAATGGGAGCTGATGAAAATTCATTTCTTAAGAAATGTGGTGAAATATTAATAAATATAAAACTTAAAACAAAAAAAACGAAAACATACACATTTAATTGTATATTTTGTAATACAAATTGGGATCAGCTAAAAAAGTTTTCTGCACATCTTGAGGACCAACATTCAGCCAATTTTTCCGAAGAAGTGGAACACACAATATTTGAACCTGAAATAAAGCTTGAAGAACACACGGAAGTTAAAAAATCGGATACTATTTTGAAGAATTTATTAAAAAGCACCACAACTATAGAAGAATATGAAGATCCTTTGGAGCCAATCGAATTCGTAGCTACAACCGAAAATGATGCAACAAATTTGTTAGACGTTAAAGTGAAACATGAAAGTGAGGGAAGCTGCAAAGATCTGAATGAAGAGGACGATGGAAGCCATGTAAATAATGATATGGACTACGAGGACTGTGTTGAACACCAAGATTATACACCATCCAATAAGAACAAAATATCATCTAAAAAAACCCAGTCTAAAAAGGTAATCAACGTAATTTCTAAAAGTAGCTTAAGTGAGTTTTAATGGCACCTAACCGTTGATTTTAAAATTTTGCCACCTTATTGGTATACCGGATACCTAGTATATGAATATATCTTTTTTGGAGAAAACCCTATGCCGGTATCATTATCATTTTTGCTGGTTCACTTCTTCATTACACAATTTAAAATTAAATAATACTAAACTTGGAGGGGAAATGTACAATATTATTTTTAGATTATTTTTATTCAAAAACCAAGCCCATAGGTCCAAATATGGTTTGTAACTACTATCAATTTTTACAAAACATAATAAAAAAATGTATGAAAAAAAAGTAGCTAAAATAAATTAAATTATAGCTAAAGTTTAACGGTCCAAAATGTAACAAAAAGAATTTCAGAGAATTAAGTAGATTAAGAAAAATCAAAATTATAGTGAGTGATCAAATTACAGCCAAATAGTTTTCATTTAAACGCGGCACTTGTAACAACAAAACTTTTAAGATGTCTAGGTAGCCAACTCCAGACTCTTGTTATTCTCGCATTAAAGGACCTCTCTTATATAGAAGAATTTCTACGATTAAAAACTATTTGAGGGTTTCTACTTGATCTTATAAATCTAAAGTTTTCACCAATGCAACCAGGACAGTTCGCTCTAATTAGCTTGTAAAACAATAACAAAATTCTCAGTTTTATAAAATTCAGAAAAGAAAAATCAACAAAATCCAAAATCTGTGAACATATCTTATTATACGGTTAAAAGTAGGATAAAGAAGTCTAAGAATAATACCGTTAGTACCCGTAAATACCTTTAAAGCTGGAGTGCCCAATAGTTCCTTATGGAAGAGCAAACACCAATACATTTAAAGAAAAACTAATTTTTTTTCAATATTTTTTGTTGTAAAAACCAATACATACAAAGAAAAAAGAAAATATATATATATTTAATTTCAATGTTTACCACACATAGCCTATAGCTAAGTGTTTTTACAAAAACAAATGAGCACGAAGCGCATAGCGCTTGGGCACCCTTGCTTTAAAGCATGTAGTAACTGGGGCATAAGAAGAGCACTAGCAACACGTTTTCTTACATGAAACATAAATCAAGAGACCATAACCGCATCAACGTAGCATTCATACGAGCACACACTTAATCAATGTGTTTCGAAAAACGTAACTGATCATCTACAAAAACACCCAAACACTTCATTTAAGGGACAGAGTTGATACTACCACCTCCCAATGATACACTTAATTTGAGGGAATCAAAATCGAAGCACAAAGTCTTTGTTTTGCCAGGACTAATGTCTAATCGTTTTGTGTCCATCCACCCTGCAATATGAACAAGTAAAATTCTACGTTTGCCTCCAAAACATCAAAGAATTGTCTTTCTCCAGAATATAAAATCTGTTCATCATCTGCATATATAAATGTTTCACAGTTATTATCAACAACATCAAAAAAATTATTCAAATACATCATAAATAAAATAGTACCAGTTACCGATCCCTGTGGAACACCACTGGTAACCTCCAAAGTACAAGAGTTCCTGTCTCCAATTGAGACGAATTGCGACCTTTTTACCTTTTTCCAAGATATGAGCTTAGAAGGTTGCAAGCAGATTTAGAAAAATTAAATTAACTACATAATTTCGTTATCAATATTGAATGCACTACTTTATCAAACGCCTTGGATAATATCTAAGGACAACAACACTCCACACTTTTTCGCATTTAGCTTACGTCTTATAGAATCTGTCAGCCCAGAAGTAGTAGTACTGTAATTCCGCTTGGTTTGAATAAAGCAATTTATTTCCATCATTATAACACATTATTTGATCCTTAGTAATGTGTTCAACAATCTTTGAAAGGATGTGAGAAACAGAATTTCAAACAAATTTGTATTGACATCCTTTTTAATTGGTACAACACGTGATATCTTCCTATCATCAGGAAAGTCATAAAAATTGTGTTCACAATATGAATACAAGGAACACAAATATAAGGATATATAGTCATACAATTTTTTAGGGTTATACGATCATAACACGCTGCATTTGAACGTATTCTACTAAGAGCATAAAACACATCATCCGCCACTACAGGTTGAAAATAAAACGAATTTTCATCTAGAAAATTAAGTTCATCAAAAACTAATGAAAACGTTGTTGGTTCACACGACTGCCTGGAAATAAAAAAAACTCATTAACAATATCAGGGTCCACATCCCCAACCTTATCATCTGAATCAATACAACCATTCGTTTGCAAAACATTCCACATCTGCTTAGTACTAAGCCCTTCAATGAGGTGTTCATGGACCTTCCTTTTCGCATTTCTAATTATTGTTTTAGTCCTATTTCTAAATCGCCAATATACCCTCAAAATTCTCTGATGTACTCTCCTGAATATATGCCCTATGCTCCAAATCCCTAAGAGAGATACTGTAAGTAATCTCTGATGCAGATATTAATTATTACAAAAATATACTTCCGAACAATTCTAATACGGATGATGGCAGCTTTGTATTCATACATTTTACACAGGAAGACGTTTTGGATTAATTTTTAAGTATAAAATCTAATTCAATAGGACATGACGGTATTCATCCAAAATTCATAAAACTTATACTTACATACATCCTACCACACATTACACATATATTTAACACTATAATAACTACATCCATTTACCCCACTTCTTGGAAACATGCTAATATTATTCCAATACCCAAATCAGATAAGGGCTATCGTCCTATCGCAATTTTGCCTTATATGTTAAAAGTTTTTGAGCGTCTTATTCACACGCAGATAAGCTAGTTCCTTTACGCAAGTTCTTTACTAACTGATAAGCAATCGGGATTCAGACCTAAACACAGTTGCCTCACAGCCTTGACTGATGTGTCTGAGGACCTACGTATTAAAATTGATGATAACAACATCTCATTTCTAGTTTTACTGGATCATTCTAAAGCATTTGACACAGTAGATAACACAGTTCTTTGTCTTAAACTCAAACATATATGTCACTTTTCATCGACAGCTGTAAAACTAATGCCTTCGTATTTGCGCAGTAGATCCCAATCCGTATACCATTAAGTATTTGTTCTGTATCTTGAGGGGTGCCACTGGGGGGCATACAATGATTTGCCTTCTCAACTTAAACACTGTGGGGTCCAAATGTATGCGGATGACGTACAGCTTTACATTAGCTGCAAACCATCTGGAATCATTGAATGCATAGATAAATTAAATAAAGATCTGGCTAGAGTAAATATGTGGGCTTCTAGCATTGGTCTTTGTCTTAATGCCAGGAAAACAAAGGCAATAATGATATGCAAGCGCAACCCTAATTGAACGCCATTACCATTAATCCAAATAAATAATACTGCAATTGAACTGGTTGACACTGCAAAAAATATCTTTGTAGTATTTAACAAACAACTTGCTTGGTCAGATCACGTGAGCATAGTATGCGGTAGAACAATAGCGATGCTAAGAGATTTATGAATGGCTCAACACTGTACTCCGTTAGATATTCGTATGATGTTAGCCAAAACTTATGTGTTGCCAACACTATTGTATGGCTGTGAACTTTTTTCAAACTGCGATTCATTATTAAGAAAAAACTTGATGTTACGGTCAATAATGTTGCCAGATATGTTTTCGGACTTAAAAGTTTTGCCAGAATATCTCGGTACTCCAGACAAATTTACAACATATCGTTTGATAATCTGCTAACATATCGTTCTTTGATTTTTTTTACATAAGGTAATATTCACTAAGAACCAGACTACCTCTACCAACGCCTGAATTTTCTCCAATCAAACAGGGGGAATAAAATTAGAATAATCATTCATCGTACTCAAATACCAAAAAGACACTTTTTTATAAACACTATCCATCTTTGGAACCACCTACCTCTTAAGCAATGTAAATCATTTTAAACGTGATATTTTTAAAAATTTTAGTTGAAAAAAGCTTCAAATTAAAATTAAATTATTCAAAATTTTAATATATTTTTATTGTTTTTTTCTTTCTAAAAATAATTTTTTTTTATGTGATATGAAACATTAATTATTTTAGCAATATACATTTAACTAGAGTCAAATTTTTTCACAACTTATATTTTAATTTGTTGTGATAATATTGTAATTGTTAAAAAGACTTGTTCTTGTTGCAATGGTATGCTTTTTTATAATAACATAAATAAATATTAGATTATTTTAAGTAATCTCCCTTGATTATAGTATTTGTGTCAGTTTCACAAAATCGCTTAAGTCGAAATTTGTAGTTTTGAGATATTAACCAACCGTACGAAAAAAAATAGTAATGGCAAATCACTGCTAGTTTTGTAAAACCCACCGTCTTGAAAATGACAAAAATGTACACCTAATATTGTACTGGGAAAACACTATTTTGTTTGTAAAGCATATTTGTTGCCAATATGGTTTTTACCAACACTACAACCAATTGGATGCATTGTTTTTAAATATATTATATTTCACACATTTAAATATGATGTATAGGAATAAGACCGATCTATTTTTTAAATGAGTTTTATTATACATATTTATCAAAACTATTTTAATTTATATTTTTACAGCGCCAAATTTTTAATTTATCAACGTTATGTCAACGGTGGCAAGTTCGCTCTAACCAACGGTTGACCACTGTTAACAATCGGGCAACAGAACAATACTGTCAAGATTGTTAATAACACGTTCTGCCAATGCGTAACCGACCGTCGCGTAACCGACGTGTGCGCGTTAAAATGTAAAAATCGACTAATAGGAACAAAAGTTATGGGAAGTTAAAAATGCACTTTAACTTTTTGTTGGACATATCGGAACAGAACATCAATAAAATTTAAAGTAATTCTAATTTTATTATTGGTTAAAAATATATATTACTTAAATCGGAAACAAATTATAATCTATATATATATACCATAAATTAAACAATATTAGTAAAAATTTCTTCTAAATGGCTCTGATTTTCATTTTCCATAAGTTGTTTAGCTCTTCGTCTAATTCGGTTGATGTGCATCTACATCTGGACATTTTTCTTGTACTGTGCTCGCGGAAGAATCTGTAGTCTTTGTTCCTTTTTTTTTGGGCTTCTTCAGATAGATCTCCAATTGGTATTATATTGTGTTGAATTATTTGTCCCCCATGGTACAAAATTTTATGAACTGTGGTTGGCATATGTCTCCAAGAGTATTTTTCGTAATAAAGAATTGCTGTTTCTTTGGCATACTGAAAACATTTTTTTGCATTTATCTTTCTGCTACATGCTATAACTTCTTTATGATTTGGAATCGTCTAATTAATTTATAATGTACTCCTGTGATCGATGCTGCAGTTTCTGGATCGGAAAAAAATCTCCTTGCAGTGTTTTCATCATTTGAATTTCCTTCTCCTTGTTTTGGCTGGTCAATTATAAGGCCTAGCTGATGATATTTTTCTTGAATTTTTTTTGCTTCCTTTTTTCTAATTCAAAATCATAACCCAATTTAAGAATATGCTCCATAAAACGAATTCTGGCATGAAGAGGGGACATTCCAAATTCGTATGTGTCATTAACACTATCGTCTTGTGATGGTGGCTGACTTAATTGACTTGATGTCCTTTGGCATCTGGTGCAGCTTGACGAAGACTTTGTTTCGGTTAAAGTTTGTGCAACTTTTCCATTGATCATGTAAGGAACATTTGAAAATTAATTTCCATGCATTGGTCATCAAATTTAAATATTACTGGTTGAAGTTCTTTTATTTTTGAACTTCTTCAGCTATGACATCTTTAGTTTCCTTTTTGTAAGCAAATACTATTGGTCTGCACTACTTTGTTGAGAAGGAAATTTAATTTTTTTGATACTTTCATTTCTGTAGCTCTTCTAGTTTACTGCACTAGAAAAAATAAATTTTTGTTAGCATCTGATGAATTTCCTGCATTACATTGCTTGTATTGTTTCTGACCAGAGGATCCATGACATCCACATTTTTAAATTAAAGTGATGCTGCAATTCATCAAGTGTATTTCATTTCAATTCATTTTCATTTATTAATTCAAAAACCAAGCCGATATTGCCAAATACGGTCTGGGTAGCGAATTTCGGACTCTAGCTATCCGCACTTTAAAGGATCTCTCGTATATAGAAGAATTTATATGATGAAAAACTATCTGAGGGTTTATACTCGATCTTGTAAATCTAAAGTTTTTAACAATGTAACCAGAACAGTTCGCTCTAATTAGCTTGTAAAACAATAATAAGAAAATCCAATACAAACGGAGAGACATGTTCTCTAATCCTCAATCTGTAAACGTCTAAGAATATTACTGTTAGTACCCGTAAATACCTCTAAAGCATTAATTAACTGGGGCATAAGAAGAGTACAAGCAACACGTTTCCTTACATGTATAGGCAAACATAGATGAAGAGACCATAATCGTATCAACCTAGCATTCAAACGAGCACACACGCAACCAACATGTTTCGAAAAACGTAACTTATCATCTACAAAAACTCCCAAACACTTCATTTCAGAAACAAAGTTGATGCTAACACCTCTCAATGATACACTTAACTCACGGGAATCAAAACCAAAGCAGCTCAAGAAGATCATGTAATTTTATTTCTGCTTAACTTGAAGTTACACTAATAGCAGTTTGTAAAGGTAAGCACTCTTTTTTGACAGAAATTAAATCTCGTTATGCTGGAAAAATTCCACAATTTTTTTCATTGGCTCGCTTCCGCAATTCTTAGTTTTAAATCCAAAAATAGTGCAAATGCTTCTTCTCGAGTACATTTTGTTTCTTCAGTTGGTGTAGGCATACATTTTAAAATCCTTTTTGTGTATCTGGGGCTGGCTTCCACTATTTTTTCAATTAAAGCAATTTCAATTTTCTTATTTTGCCTTGGTACAGAAATTAACCCTTTATGATGCTATAAGAAATTTTCTTTATTGATATGTTCACGCTTGCGTCTTCGTCATCTTTCACTACAATTGTCAATTGGTTTTGCTGGTCGACCCACTTTTCCAGTTTCCTTGACAGTTATCGATGGCTTCTTAAAAGTAAGTTCATTTGTTTGACACAGAGAACAATTTGCTAACTAAAATTCGGTTACTACGATTCACATTCGATTGTTACGAATTTCAGTCGGCTGCCACAGCAGCCAAAGTTCGGTTTATTCAACAGATGTACTTTCAACACCCAAAATATTTACAAATCTAATGTAAAAATCGTTGAGCCAACTAATTTGGTAAGTTGTTACCATTAAAATACATTTTTCAATTCCTTTTTCACTTAATTTCTCTGTTTATAGCCATTCTTGGTTGCGTAAGTAAAACGTTTTCTTGTTTCTAGAATATGTATTGTTGTTAACGTAATTGAAAATTTTTTGATTTTTATCTTATGAATTTTGATTTCTTGTTCGTTGTATAATTTAAAGAATGGATTGTTCATTATGTGTAACATAATATCGTTTTCATCTTTCTGTTGAAAATATATATCAGCGAGAACTTTATAACTGAACTTAGCCATTGTTTAAGCAATAATGAAGAAAAAAATTGAATGCATGGATTGCTCGAAGTTTTTTTAACATATAGCTAAATTTACAGGTAACATATAGCAGCGTACTTGTTTTTTTTTTACCATTTAGCTGTTATTTCCATGTTTTAAATTTAATTGCAATTTTCAGGTATTTAAACTATGTAGTTTAGTCTACTAATGTTTCACCTTTTAACTTTAAATTACTGTGAAATCTGACGTGCTAGTCCATTTTTGTCGCCGTATTCAATTGCAGCATCCGTTCACACACAATAAATTCAGAAAAATCACAATAAATGCAATTATTTTTCCATTTCCAAATTAATTGCTTAGAAAGCTGAAGTGCTAGACAATTTTAGTGGCCGGAATGGTTTGAAGCGTCGAAAATTCTTTATGATTCACCTTATTTAATTTCAGTTACGTTTCCTTGCAGGACATATATTTTGAACCGAATATCTTACCTTGGGTCACAGCTCTCTAGCTCGCACGGCCGCAACCAGGCGCATATACAATGGGGTGGAGGAATGTAGGAGAGAGACTGAAATACAAGAAAGTACAGATTTTTTTGACTCATCTTGACGTAAGGAGTTATGCTCTATTAGGTATGAGACTTCCGGGAAATTTTGACCTTTAAAAAAAAATATAAATAATTCTATAAGTTAAACTTATACACGAAACTTATTCTGTCAAAAATCTTGAAAAACAAAAAAGTTATGAGCATTTAAACTTTAAAAATTGACAAAGAAATTCATAACTATAACCAAATACTGAGAAAGTTCATTTGGGAGTCCACCCAGTATGCGTCACCGACGCTTTGACAACACTGTGCCGATTGTATTTTTCTGCCTGGGAAGCTATTTGTATAAAATTAGTACAATTAAAATTTGTTAAAACTATTGTACTAAATGTAATTTTAAAAAGATGTCTTTCTATCAAGTGTGTCCTAATATGGTCAACAATAATTATCAAAAATAATTTCGGCCTTACGCACAGTAGTTCCAAACAGAAAAGCATTTTAATAAATATGGATCTACTGGTCCAATCGGGAAAAATATTCACGAAAATTGAAAAGCGGGAGCTAGCCTTTAAGAAAAATGTTTCTGTAGTCACCCTGTTTTAACACAGGATGTGATACAGGGTCTCAAAGTTGACCATATCGGGTATTTAAAAGGGGTTTCACTGATTTTAGACTCTTTGTAATCTAGGTTACGTGTAATCTAGGTCATAGTAGCTATCACACTTTAAAAAATATTTGACTTTGAATTTCAAAATCTTAATTTTTCTCCTCGACATATTTTTTTATTTTTGTCAATTAATTATTCATTAACATTGACATTTTTGTGTGTGATTCTCACGATTTCTTTAACTCCCATTGAAATTTTTTTAAATTATCTCATGCCGTTTCGCAGTTATAATTTTTTAAACTCAAAAATTTAAAATGTGTCCTGAAAATGGCATTTTTTGGTCACATAAAGGGTTGCTTTATTCACCTTTATATGTATTTTGTTGGTATTTTTTAGCATATTTTGAAAGAATACACTTCAAGAATGCTTAATAGTGCAATTTAAAACATTTTCGGATATGCACCCTACGCCCAGCATTGGTCTAAAATTATAAATTTTGAAACGAAATGTTAAGTTTATGAACGTGATAACAAAAAGTCACGCCACTTGGATACATTACTATAAAGAGACATATTCTAATGGGTTTGCCTCATGATTTGCCGCCGCCTGCTTAAAAACGTAGACTAGGGATCAAATTTTGTGGAAAAAGTCCTTTTTTCAAAGCCTTTAATTTTTAATAAAAGTGTACTTATATTGTCAGTTTCAGCAAGGTCTGAAGTATGAAAATTTAAAAGATCTTTTATATCCATATATTCAGAATCTTCTCTTCAATGTATATGCTTTTTTTTTGTTGGTACTTATGGAGTAAATTATATTAATACAAATTCCATCAAATCGAAATTTTGAGATATTCTTAAGCACTTTCGTGTGTTAAAAAGTGTTTGACATATCTATTTCTGGCTTCTTAGGCGTCTTCTGTCAGTTTTTTTTTCTATTATTTCTTTAGCATGAGCTAATACTGTTAGTGTCATTGAAATCCAGGGGTACATGGTGATTATAATGTCTATTGTTTCATTTGCAAAGTTTTTAAGTTTAGCCACATTAATAGGTTTTTTCCTATTAATGACTGCTAATATAATTTTAAAACATTTTAGTAGGTTTTTATCGGGACCCAAAATTGTGGAAGTGGTTTCTGGATCTTGGAAAAAACGCCTTGCTGTATTTCCGTCATTGGAACTTCCATAACACTAAAGGGGCCTATCAATGATTAATCCAAGTTTTAATTTGAATTCATCTAGGATTCTTCTCTTCTTTTCTCATGTTGTGTAGATCAGTATCTTTGTTTACCGACAGGTTTTGGTGGCCTGTAATAAGGTGGCATTGAGTTCGTATAATATTCCTTAAATCTTATTGTGGCATGAAGTGGCGATAAAGAAATCGTATTACTATCTTAATGGAACTGTGAACTTCATTTTCCTCATATTTTACATTTCCAAGTAGATGTTGTATCTGCTATTGCATTGGCAACTTTTCCATCTATCAGTGTAAGTTGTTATGGAAACGAAACTTTAATAACTTGAACAGATATTTCCTCGTTAAGTGGAGACAAACACAAAATTTTCCTTTCTATTGAATCTACTAAAATTTGTGTTCAAATTGTTTATTCTTTTACGTATTCAAATCGGATTGGACGATATAAAAATTTAGATCCAAGGACTAAATTCTTAAATATATCATTTGCAGATGAGGTTGAAGGTGATTTATTATGTAATCGCATTCTTAACGACACAAAAGAAGCCATAAAAATTGATAAAAAAAATTATTTCTTTGCTGCTTCCAGATGGTTGTCTGTATTCGGGAAATCCAGATGTGCCATCACAGCCTCATTTGAACATTAAAACATCTGATTTTTTGCATCTTCCAATATCTTCCCTAATAAATGTGGATATAATTCTAGAAGCGGTATTGTCAAGTAACTGTGATAGTTCAACTTTTGCGTTTTCAATAGTGGCATGCACTGGGTATGGTATTGGTTTTAAATATTTTATTTTGGTTCTTTTGTTGATTTACTGCTAGGAAAAATATCACATCCTCTTTCAATGAGAACTTCTTCAATTTTTTCTATTTCTTTAGGCTGTGTACTAGGGTGGTCCTTATTTTTCAACTTGCGATTTTTGGGGCTGCCCCCCTCTTAAAATATTTGTTTGGGTACAAAAACTCACCATGCAAAAAATTAGAGTTCTAGCATAACAGGAAGATGTCCCGCATCGCCCTTGAAAATCGGGCCCCTTGGAAAAATGGGCATAATTTAAGAAAAATTACAATTTTTTTTCTTCAAAATTAAAAAAATATGAAATAATTTTTGTGTTTGGGTGTAATCATAACTACTCAGATAAAAAATATTACTTTCCCAGAAAATCGCTTTGTGTCAAAAAAATTAATAAATATTTTGGGTGTACCTCAAAGTGACTTTTTTGCATTTTTGAAAATTTTATTCAACAAAAATCAAAAACCTAGTGTTTGCTGTCAAGTATTTTATTAAACACATCTCAAGTATTAAATAAGCCAAGTATTACGGATATCCATTGACAAAAATTTTTGTTAGAGCATTTTGATTCTAGCGGATTTGAACGTTTTTTTAAATTTGTATAGACTTTTTTTTTAACAAGATTTTTGTAATATTTCATCAATGTTATTGTGTATGCTATTTTATATAATTGTAATAACTTTATTATAAAGTATAATTTTTCGTGTTCATAGTTAACCTGTGTTTTCATGGGGTCACAATTGACCCTCGAATTTTAAAGAGTCAAAAATCACAAAGATGACAAAATAAATTTTTGTTTATGTTTCTAATTGTAATTTATTTACATTTTAAAATTAATTATTTAGTATAAATTCAGATATTTGAATTCATATTAAAATTGATTTTTTTGTACATATTCAGGAGTATTTTCGAAAAACGTATTTTTAATTTAATAGTGTAAATTTTTTTTCCTCAAAATTATTATTATGGAAAAGTTTTAAGCTCTAATTTTTACTAAATTGCTCTACTCGAAGACTAGAAACGGTTAACGAAATTTTTTTAGAATAAATATAAATTGAATTATTCCTTTTTTTATTTTATTTATAAATTTTGCCACAAAGCTGCATTTTTCTTACGTGGGTCATATTTGACCCCAGGTTAACATGGGTTAACTATCAACAGAAAATATAGTATTTTAAAATAAAGTTATTACAATCATATAAAAGAGCATATACAATAATATTGATGAAATATTATTAAAGCCTTGTTTTAAAGTAAAAATGTATAAAAATAAAAAAAAAACCTTGAAATCCCAGAGAATCAAAATGCCCTAAAAAAAAAAAATTTGACAACGGATATCCACAGTACTTGGCTTATTTAATACTTGATATGTGTTTAATGAAATGCTTGACAGTAAACACTAGGTTTTTGATTTTTGTTGAATAAAATTTTCAAAAATGCAAAAAAGTCACTTTGAGGTACACCCAAAATATTTGTTAATTCGTTTGACACAAAGTTAGGGTAAGTTAGCGATTTTCTGGGAAAATAATATTTTTTATCTGAGTAGTTATGATTAAACCCAACACAAAAATTATTTTATATTTTTTTAATTTTGAAGAAAAAAAATTTTTAATTTTTTTTTAAATTATGCCCATTTTTCCAAGGGGCCCGATTTTCAAGGGTGATGCGGGACATCTTCCCGTTATTCTAGAACTCTAATTTTTTGCGTGGCGTGTTTTGACACCCTAACAAATATTTTAAGAGGGGGGGGGGGGGGGTACAGTCAAAATCTCATTTTTATTTTTCGCCCATACAACGAAAGACCACCCTACTGTGTACGTATGAAAACAGCTTAAAAATAATGCTTTATATCATTGGCGGAGTGTGTTTTAAAAATTTCTTCCTGTTTCACCTTCTTAGTCCTAATATCTTCATAATGTTTTTTAGGTCGGCCCACTTTTTTCTGTTCAATAACTACTGGCATCTTCTTATTTAGCCAATCTTAATTCTTCTTCATAACTTTATGTATAGAAAACTCGGAATCTTTTATCCTTTTTCATAAATTTTGTAAAAATTTTCTATTTCATCTGCTTTTACATTTAAGCCATATGAGTAGACAATGGTATCAATAAATTTTTATATTTTTTCATATCGTATATTAGTATTGGAAAGAGTAACTTAAATTACTTTACAGAGAAAGTTATGTTAATGTTGTGTATTTATTATGAAATAAAACGCTGATATTTGTTGTAATTGTACAGTAAAACGCAGTGATCGGTTTGAATGTTACAAAGGAACTGAAAAAGTTTTATTGAGTTCTCTCATTCTATGAGTTACATTAATTAGTGATGCTAAAACTAAATGGTTATTCGATTTACAACAATATTCTAATATTCAGTATATTACTAAAAAGTATTTTTATTTATTATTTCATTTGATAGAAACACAGTATGTAGAAAAAAGATGTAATGCACGCTACTTAAAAGAATGGTTAACTGATACATACGATTTTAGAATACAAGAAGACAAGTATATCAAGAAATGACAGATTATAAAAAAAGGGTTACCAACTGTTCATAAATTTAATTTGAATTAAATTGCTACACTCACTACATTACAGTTTCCCACGCTAATAATGGACGTGGTCAGCGAGGTAAGCTGGCGGTCTCCTTATACGACTTGATCTTCTAACACTATCATCTTGGATACCCGAAGGCGGCGTTTGTATACTTATTTCAGGAACGTGTATATTAGATGGGATGGCAACCCTGCGATCTACTTGAACTTCTTCGATTTTTGATTTTTCTTGCACTGGTGGCTCGGCAAACGTTACCGACTTTTCCGGTTTTGATACCACTGTCTTGTTTACTGCCGTTTTAACTCGTACCCATTGTCAAGCTTTATTTGATAATGGAGATAACCAAATTTTGCTTTTACGGTTCCAAATTTCCATGTTGGCTTTTTTTCTCTATACCACCGTAACTGCACCCTATCTCCCACGCTGATTTGGCGAACTCGTGGAGTGATTAATGTGGATTTTGTTTGTTTTAATGGACGCATTGCATCTAGTTTGATTCTTATCTCACGACCAAGATATCTTTGTGACGGGCTTTGCCCATTGGCTAATGGGGTTGCCCTATAACGATAAAGAATCTCCTGTACTTTAATGTTTAGAGCCAGCTTATCATCTTCCACCGCCTTCAATTTCGATTTTAAAATATGCACGTACCGCTCTGCTAAACCGTTAGTTGCTAGATGCCCTGGGGCTATACATTTTTGGATAATTCCGTTACTCTGTGAAAAATCGTCGCGTTGTCTGAAACAATAACTGTAGGTAAACCATGCGTGACAAAAACGTCATGTAACAGCGTAATAGTCTTTTCGGACGTAGGAGCATCTTTTACGATTCGAATCTCCGAACATTTCGTCAACCAGAACGACAA
Source organism: Delia radicum (assembly GCA_021234595.1). Taxonomy (NCBI): domain Eukaryota; kingdom Metazoa; phylum Arthropoda; class Insecta; order Diptera; family Anthomyiidae; genus Delia; species Delia radicum. The sequence goes on along the minus strand of CM037852.1, from coordinate 37,234,883 downwards.
AATGATGATTTTGGAAAGGACCAGCATAATCAATATGGACCCGTTGAAAATTTTCATTTTGATCTTTCCAATGATGAGTTAACACTTTGGGTGGATTTTTCTTCACTTTTGCACAGCTTGTGCATGCTCTTACCAAACGTTCAATGTCGGAGTCTATACCTTTCCAGAAACAGTATTTTCTTGCAAATTGCTTCATTTTAACTATGCCAATATGTGTATAATGTAATTCTTTTAAAATTTCTTCTCGTAAACCTGCAGGAACAACAACTCGATTTAATTTGAATATAACACCATCTTGAATCGAATATTCGGACTCAAAATTGTTTCCACCCATTAAATCTTTCTTTAATTTAGAAAGTTCGGGATCACATTCTGTTTTATTGGCAATTGTAGTAGCCGTAATTGAAAAAGTAGAAATTTCACTAATAGTTTGATCTTGAACAGCACGTACCGCTTCATCTAAAAAATGATTAAAATTTGAAGCTTCCTTCGGCTTTACGGTGCTCAATTTTGTACGAACGATGCATACCTAAGCAGTCTTGCTGACGTCATGGCTGCTGTTTTTGCGTTCTGGTGGAAATTTCTAGAAAGTGGTCTACCATGTAGGTACATAAAAAATTTATCAACATCAAAAATAATCGCTAGTGCTTCTCTGTCTAGCTGGCTGTAGTTTTGTTCTGCTCTTGTTAAGGGGGGACATTACATTCGCGGCAGAGAAAACAGACCTTTTTTTAAAAATTCATAACTCAGTCAAAAACAAACATTTTTCCATAATTTTTTTTATTATTGTAGAGAATTTAACAAATTACAAGAAAAAAAAACTCAAAAAAAAATATATATTTTTCACTCCAACATGGTTTTATAGAGCTCCAAACTGGCGGCAGAGAAAAAAACGGGGCCTCGTGGTTGCAGCGCTGGGAGTCGCAAAAATTGTTCGATCTGGAAAAATAATTACTTTTTTAAATCTTAACAAAATTGGTTATCGTATGACACGAGCTTTTTTTAAATTTTCTTTAAATTTTTGGTGATGTTCCAAATTTAAAAGTGTGTTTTTTCGAAAAAAATATTGACTTTAAAAATTCATAAAAAATCGAAAAAAATTAAAAAAAAAGCTCGTGTCATACGATAGCGAATCAAGTATAAAAAAATACAAAAAAAAAAAATTCGTCAAAATATGAACTCGCTAGTGCCGCAACCAGTACGAAAAACATGGTTTCGAGATAAACGCGTTCAAACGCGGTAGCAAGTAAAACAAGTATATACCAGCTGCCGTACGTAGGTAGCGCGAAAATTAAAAATGCGCTCTCACTAATCCGGCTGTAACTTTTGAACCCGTAGGAATTTTTCCATGAAATTTTTTTTCTTAGAATTTTTACTTAATAGAATAGAATATTATAATTTTGTATTTAGAATATTTACTTAAATACAAAATTATAAAAAAAGTCGATTTCAAAAAACGGCCAATGTCATGTCCCCCCTTAACGCTCTAGAGATAAATGCTACCGGCCGTTCTTCACCATCTATTATATGAGATAACACAGCTGCTATCCCCGTCGGACTGACGTCACCAGCTAGCGTCACGGACAATTGTTGATTATATGGGACTAAAACTCTATTTTTCAGAATTTCCCGTTTTAATTTTTTGAATGCTTCACATTTTTCAGACCAGGCGAATTTTTGATTTTTTTTCCAAAAGTTGATGTAATGGAAACGTTAGCGTTGAAACACATCATCACTGCTTTCAGGCCTTGGGAGGTTTACGATCGCTTGTACTTTCGTGGGACACTTTGATAAATTATTGTGGACTATAACATAGCCGAGATATCTAATTTGCTCTTTAAAATGTTCACATTTGTTTTTGTTTACGTGTAATTGAAATTTGCTCAATCTTTCAAAACAATTGATAAGACGCTCTTCACAATCTTCCAACGTTGCCCCATGGATAATGATATCATCGAAATATGAGATTGTACCATGTAGCTATTGTAAAATTTGGTCTCGGTGTGTAAAAATTGTTTGCACCTGTTTACTTTCTTCATCAACCATAACGTGAAGATACGCTTTATATAGATCTTATTTGCAAAAATATTTAGAGCTTTTTAAACTCTTGAAGATTTCATCGATTCTTTTGATCGGGTAGTGGGCTGCTTCTAGTTGAGGATTAACAGCGACCTTATAATCTACGCACAACCTCACATTACCATCCGGTTTGGGTATCACCACCAATGGCGAATCCCAATTGCTTGTATTAACTTTTGTAATTATACCATCCTTTTCGAGACTATCAAGTTCACGCTCCACTTTTTTTCACAAAAAGCAAAACGTACTTGCCTTTCCTTTAAAAACACGGGTCTTGCTCCTTCTTGCAGCTTTAAACTACACACCAAGTCTGGGAAACGTCCAACTTTTTCTTGAAAAGTTTCCTGAAATTTTTGTTTTACTTGAGAAATTGAATTTATTTTCATATTTTCATTAGTGCCATTTTTATTGCCACTTTGTTGATCAATATCGGCTAAATTAATTTTCAAATGGCGGATCCAAACACGCCCTGACAAAGCTGAATGGTCCTTCAATACCACATACATTTGCTCTTTTGATGAATTGTTTTTGTATTGTACATTTACGTTCATGACCCCCAATGGTTTAAAAATATTTTTCGTGTACGACCGAAAAGCAATATTAGTTTTTTCCATTGTCGTTTTGATGTTTAATTTGTTAAAATCATGTTCAGGAATTAATGTATACCCGGCACCTGAATCCACTTCAAATTGTTGCTGCTTTCCTTTAATGTAAAAGTTTGTAACATTTTTTTGTGAATCCGTATATGACACAGCTGTTTTGTTGTATATATCGACAATTAGATTAACGCAAAAAAAAAATCATCTGTTGTTGTTGTTAATGATTCGATAGAATTTGACGTATTGTTGACATTGCTTACATTCTTCGATTTCCTTTGCTTCATTCTATCCTGAATACAAACATTTTGTACATGGCCAGTTTTCCCACATGAGCTGCATTTTAAGTTGCTTTTATTCGTTTTGCACTCTTTCGATAAATGATTATTGCGGCCACATCTTAAACACAAACCTTCTATGTCCAATTCACTGTAGTTAACCCTTGTTAATGACTTCGATGTTTAATTTCTTGAAACGTTCCGATTACGACCTCTGCTACCACCACGCTGAGTATAGATATGTTGATGACGGACTTGATGAATATCACCTGTGGAACAAGTTGCATTGTTTGTAATTACTTTGTTGTTTATTTTAGCGGCTTCCAGTGCTGTTGCCTTTTCCACGATCTATTTAAAAGTTGACTTTGTATCTTGTAGTAGTTTTTCACGGACGTAACTTTCGCGCAACCCTCTAATTAACTGCGGCCTAAGAAAAATTTCTGACACAGCCTTACCACATTCACACGAAAAATCGCACTCCGTCGCCTTTTGTTGTAAGACAGCGATTGCTCACTATTCTGTATTTCACAAAGAAATTTGTTTTGCTCCACTAGAACATTCTTTTTGGGGCAAAAGTGAGTTTCCAACAACCTTACTATTACGTTGTATTTTAGCTCATTTATATTTTTAGGGGCAGCCAATGTTGTAAGCAGGGCGTATGTCTCTGAACCTATGTATTGCAAAAGAAGTTTGGCACACATGTGCTTATCATCAACAATTTTCTTAATTTGGAAATGAATTGCTCTTTGTACATTCGAAATGATTCCGTTTTTGGATTGAACGCGTCAAAGTTCGAAATAATGTTGACACTTGTGGTACTTGTCTCTTGATTTAATTGTATTTGTTGTTGTTGCTGTTCCATCGTTGTAGTCATGGCGGTTATTGCCTGTAACAATAGCTGCACTTGTACCTCCATTTTGTTTGAGGTTACGGCCGCTCAAAACCAATAACTTTTGCACTTGTTGAATTTTTGATTTGTTGAAAATGTTCCATTTTTCTTATTTTCTTCACATTCGTCGCCAATACTGTTGTGTATTTATTATGAAATAAAACGCTGATATTCTAATATTCAATATATTACTTGAAAGTATAACAATTTATTATTTCATTTGATAGAAACACAGTATGTAGAAAAAATATGTAATGCACGCTAGTTAAAAGAATGGTTAACTGATACATACGATTTTAAAATATAAGAAGACAAGTATATCAAGAAATGACAGATTATAAAAGAAGGGTTACCAACTGTTCATAAATTACATTACAGTTATTTGATGTAATCTCCATGATTGCTTGACTCAAATAACCTTCATTTTGTGGTGCGTTGTGGTGTAATGGTTAGCGCGTTGGACTGTTACACAGATGGTCCCAGGTTCGATTCCAGGTGACTGCAACATCAATTTAGAAAAAATAATATGTATGAGTTTTCTATCACATATATGTATCGCTGCGCTCACCTTCGGTGTTCCCATAGCACGTAAAACCACCGAAGTAAAATAATGAATCAGGGCTATGAAACAAAAAGCTTCAATAAATTCGCCAACTCTACATCAGGTGGCGAGCAACAACTGTTCTAAGACTTATCATCTCGCGCAATTACAGTGTTGCCATGTTTGAAGCCCTTTATCTTTCACCCCTTTCATCTCCACTATCCCATTTCCAAAGAAAGCAACACAGTAATTAATAGAAAGAATTTCCTGAGTGTTGCTTCTCTTAAAAAAAAAAAACCACACGTCGTTGAATTAATAAATAAGTCTTCTTTAACAATATGTTAAAAAAATATAATAAATTGTTTAACATTACCGTAAAAACAACCCAACAAATATACAATTCAGAGATTTGCTAAATGAAACATGAAAACATTTAGAAAGATTAAGATGTAAGTTATTTAACGTACACCATGTACCCAGATTATTCAAATCAACCTGTAATTCAGAAATATCTTGAAATGAGGAAATTTTACGAAATATTTTCAAATCATCAGCATACAAAAGAAATTTCGATTTTTTAAAGCAAGCTGAAATGTCATTAATAAACAAATTGAAAAGAAGTGGACCCAAAACACTGCCCTGCGGCACGCCAGACGTTTGAAAATAAGGCTTAGACTCAAAAAATTCAATTACAACCTTGCATACTCTATTTGATAAATATGATTTAATCCAATCTAGGAAAACAGAGTGAAGACCAAACTGATGTAATTTTAAAAACAGAATGGTATGAGACACTTTGTCAAAAGCCTTTGAAAAATCGGTATAAATAGAGTCAACTTGATTACCCTGTTCCAGAGCTTTAATACAATATTCACTAAATACAGTAAGGTTCGTTGTCGTTGATCTACCCGTAAAAAACCCGTGTTGATAAGGTGTTATCCACGACTTTGTAAGAAAAAACAATCTTTTATAGATGACATGCTCAAATATTTTTGCGACACAAGATAATTTTGCTTTGTCTAGTAAAAACGTAACAAAGATTACAAAAAGTCTAAAACAGTGACTGCAGAAAAAAATTTCTTTAAGTCTCGCTGCCGCTTTTCAATTTTAGTGAACACTTTTTCCCGATTGGACCAGTAGTTTCTGTGTTTGAAACCACTGTGTTATGTCGATATTTCCAGATAAAAAAGTTTTTGTGAAAAAAGTAATTTTAAGCAATTATTATAATTTTGAAACTAAAAGAAATTTTAAAATGAGGGTTTGACGCATAAATGCGTCTTAATGAGGATAATAAAAATGGTTTTAGCTTAAGTCGACTCTGTATTTTATGAAACAATCCAATCTTTTTTGCTGTAATTATTTAAGGTATTTGGTGTTGCAAGTATTTAAGGTTAAAGATACCTTCAGTTATATCGTTATTTTATTTTAAGGTTAACGTTATTTTACGTTATTTCGTTAGGTTATTTTTGGGTTAACGTTATATTATGTAATATTTAGAATATTTGACATATAACAGCAATATCTAGGACACTTAAATTAAAAAGCGCAAAATTCATTTCAAAATTACAATAACAGTAAAAAATGCATTTTTAGTTAGATATAATATGTTTTTTTTTTTAAATTACAATAGTAGCTTTCAGAAGCTTTTTTAATTTTTATGTTACCGAGTAGAAATAATATTATGTAATCTTTTATAATGTGATCCAGTTTTGTACAATTTAATATAGTTAAATATGACTCAAAGTATAGTAAGATACAATTTTACTTGACACTGTAATTTTTGGTAAAACTCCATATTTAATTGTATCTTACAATATGTTACACCATACATCACTATACGGGCAATATATGTATACATAATTGAATTGGCAGAATTAAATTTATATATGAGATAAAACAAAACAATGTATTTCCCCATGTAAAAACATATTTTTATTTAAGATGTTTTACTTTTAAATTTTAAAAAATTAAAACCAAAAGTTTTTTTTTTGATCTTTTATCATAAATTATGATGTGAGCAAGATTATTGAAGTTCAAGGTCATTTGTTGTTTGCTAAACAAAAAAACGTGCAATGTTTATTTATTAATTAAAAAATTTGTTAAAAAAAATTTTAATTAATAAATTAAAAAATTTGTTAAAAAAATTTTAATTAATAAATTAAAAAAAATTTAATTAATAAATAAACATTGCACGGTTTTTTGTTTAACAAAAAACGAATAAATAATCTTGCTCACATCATAATTTTTTTTAAGTTTTACATCGTTACATCTTTACATTTACATCTTTTAGATGTTTAGGTAGCGAATTCCAGACTAGTTACCCAGGCAGAAAAATGTGAACGGGTAGTACATGTACTGGCAAAGTGTCGGTTTTAAATTTTTACAGTACTGGAACGGTAACGCAATGATAACACCAATATACGCTTGGCCGTAGGTATCTTCTAACGTTGGCATAGCAATGAAATTCAGTAGCCAGCACTTTAAATAAGACAATTCAGTATTTAGCTAGCACTTTAAAAATTCTTTTTTTTTTTTAGCAAAAGTAAGAAAAACATCCAATAATTCTTTTTTCTCAGCTCATATAAAAGCTGCGAGTTTTATTTTAAGTGTAAATAAATTTCAATTAAAAAAATGAAAATTATCCAAATTTTCAGTCATTACAGCCGATTATCTAATACTAATATATCGTCAAGGCAGATGCAAACATAATTTTGGAATTCTGCAATAAAAATAGGTGTTTTATTAACAAAACTTGCATAAAATTGTTAACTTTTCTTTGTCCTGTAAAAAGTATAAATGGGGTTGAGTAATTATAAGAAACTTAATTTTTTTTATAAAATTGTATAGTTCTTTAATCAAAACTACTAATTATATAAAATAATTCGCTAAAATATTTATCGCCAGACTAGTGAGTAAAACCTGAAAACTCATAATAATATTTTTAATGATCTTGCAGGCAGTAAAATTTGGCAATAGAATTTTAAATATAGTTATTTGAAAAAATTTTGATTTTTTCATTTTCCACTGACTTCAAGTCAGAAAAAATTACCGCTCTATATAAATTAAGTAATTAAACTAATTCGTTCGAGTGCTGCTTAAGAACTGTTTTATTGTTTCTAAAATTTTTGGTTTTAATGTTTTACAATTTTGCTTATTATTACAATTAAACATAACTTATCAACATTGTTGCGACATATGTGGTAATACGAATCGCAACTTCCTATATTGAAACGAGCAGACAGAATTATTAGGAAATAAATTATTGTTAAATTAAATAAGCTTTAATAAATGACAGAGTGGATGGCGCATGTAAGCAAAAGACGCAACGTAGGTAAAAATGAATTGCCCAACAAGAATAATAGGGAAGATCACGAAACAAATGTTTATCGTGTTAACTCTTCCCCCCATAAGACGATCGTCCCGATCGACAAGTCAAAAGTAGGGAATTTGAGTAATTCTCGATATTGGATATTCCCCCAATCCATTTTCCCCTAGGGAAATATTATGCATTGGTAGAGGGCCATTCAGGCTAATGTTTCTCGGACAAGTCTCCTTTTCGGATTCACATCTCTCCTTCAGACAGACATAGACTGCAACCATGGTTGCGAGAACTACCAATGAGCATATAAGGATGTCACCCAATATGCTCTGATTGTTCAGAAGTGCAATTGCCCTTGTATTATTGACATGCATCTCTCTGACCAGTTCCAAACTGAGCTCCTCCTCGATATATGGATCACCCACTCTTGGTTGGACTATGGCTGGTAGAGGATTTGAAAAGGTCATTTCTGATAAACTGAATGTCTTACCATTCACAGACATCGTCTCATTATGAAACCTAATAAGAAAGGTTCCGTTCAAATCATACGGTTCGTGACCTATGGAGATAGTGCCGTTAAACTGATTCAACAAAAGAGTTCCAGGAAGTATTTCCTGAATCATGGGCAGATGATAATTGTTCACCAGGGTATAATTGGAAGGTTTGCTTCGTATTAAATTGGGAAGGCATTCGGATTTGCTGATATCCTCTATGTCGTCGCTCTTACACAACGTCAATTTATTGTAGCTTTTACATTCTTTTCTAATACCAAATACTTTCTCTTTACACAATAAAATCTCATTGAATTCCAGCTTATTAGCGATCTGCTCTAATTTTACAGGAGCTACTATAATATCATTACAAACTTCTTCCCGAGTTGTTGGAATATTTACGATATAAAGAAGAGAATTATGATTAGTTGCTATTCTAATCTCGCTGAACTCGAAAGATTCTTCTATATTAAAGTATGTTATCTTACCGGAATCATAGAGATTTCTAACCGTTTCCATTTCACTATTGGATAAAATAAACGAATTCAATACTCCAACCTTTGCCCAATGTATGGCGTATTGGAGGTTGATGATCTCTTCCTTTATAACTTCTAATTTATATTTCAGCTTAATTACTAGAGAATCTTTCGTGTCTTCGCTTTGAATAGATTTCAAGATCTCATTGGTTTTTGCGGTTATTTCACTTATCTTGTCCAAAGACATTCTATTTATAACAACTTGTCTGTTATTATTTTGTAAAATGTTATTTATTTTTTGCTGTATGATCTCGAAATCTTCGTGATCCGGGTTGCGCAACCCATTTCCACGCAGAACCAATGAAATTTAGAGATCTTTTATTCCTAGGTTTAAGATATTCTAAATGCATTCTAATCTGTTTGGTTTCATGGATTAGGAAGGGATAAATAGGATGTGAAGTGCTCACATTCGACTTTATGTTAGAGTAAATATTGTCCATCAATGTCTCGTAATTTTCCAGATCGACGACGTGGATCAATTTCACTGTACCCACTTGAATTTTGGCGAGGCCCACATCGATTGCCACTAGTTGCGAGTTCGTGTAATCAAGAACCACAAAACCTTTAATATCATTAATGAAGAACATCATAAAACCCTTTTTACCTGACCCAATTATGTAAGATGTGAATACGAGGACACATTAGAAAAAATATATGAATAAGGGCTAACATTACCAGTGTTTGGTATCGTTGAAAAGAAAATTACCTGTAGATTGCGATTTTTTTAAAGAAGGTTGAATTTAGCCATCTTGGTAAAACAAAAGCTTGGGTAATCCAAATATGAAGGTAAACATTTAAGTTTTTGCTTAAATGAAAATTTTCACTATTCAATAAAATATTTATTAATAGACATAATCCAATGATTTTTTGGATTTAACTAGACTTTAAGGTCAACAAATCGAAACAAATTTCAGAAATTATGATTTTCTGAAAACAATCCCACAATTCCTACAAATAAAAAAAAATCCAAAAATGGGATTTTTTTCGTTTTTAAAGCGGGGATTGGAAATGACTTACACACTACATTAGGTATCTGTTGGAGTATCTAAAACCGGTTTCCACTACCCAATTGGAGGCGTGCACAAATTTTAACTGTGAGTTAAAGTTGATATTTACCTCAAAAATATGGCAACTTTGGAAGCGGATGGGGGGAAAAGTATTTACAAATCAAAATTGTTTTTACCACAACTCGCATTTATATAAAAAGATCTTCCAGAAAAGTATACATACTTTATATGTTCAGAAGAAAAATATTTGTCTGGAGCGATAAGAAATTTGGTGCTTTTTGGGGAAAATATCGCCAAAAATTACTTTTTTTTAACTTCCTATATTGAAACGAGCAGACAGAATTATTAGGAAATAAATTATTGTTAAATTAAATAAGCTTTAATAAATGACAGAGTGGATGGCGCATGTAAGCAAAAGACGCAACGTAGGTAAAAATGAATTGCCCAACAAGAATAATAGGGAAGATCACGAAACAAATGTTTATCGTGTTAACTCTTCCCCCCATAAGACGATCGTCCCGATCGACAAGTCAAAAGTAGGGAATTTGAGTAATTCTCGATATTGGATATTCCCCCAATCCATTTTCCCCTAGGGAAATATTATGCATTGGTAGAGGGCCATTCAGGCTAATGTTTCTCGGACAAGTCTCCTTTTCGGATTCACATCTCTCCTTCAGACAGACATAGACTGCAACCATGGTTGCGAGAACTACCAATGAGCATATAAGGATATCACCCAATATGCTCTGATTGTTCAGAAGTGCAATTGCCCTTGTATTATTGACATGCATCTCTCTGACCAGTTCCAAACTGAGCTCCTCCTCGATATATGGATCACCCACTCTTGGTTGGACTATGGCTGGTAGAGGATTTGAAAAGGTCATTTCTGATAAACTGAATGTCTTACCATTCACAGACATCGTCTCATTATGAAACCTAATAAGAAAGGTTCCGTTCAAATCATACGGTTCGTGACCTATGGAGATAGTGCCGTTAAACTGATTCAACAAAAGAGTTCCAGGAAGTATTTCCTGAATCATGGGCAGATGATAATTGTTCACCAGGGTATAATTGGAAGGTTTGCTTCGTATTAAATTGGGAAGGCATTCGGATTTGCTGATATCCTCTATGTCGTCGCTCTTACACAACGTCAATTTATTGTAGCTTTTACATTCTTTTCTAATACCAAATACTTTCTCTTTACACAATAAAATCTCATTGAATTCCAGCTTATTAGCGATCTGCTCTAATTTTACAGGAGCTACTATAATATCATTACAAACTTCTTCCTGAGTTGTTGGAATATTTACGATATAAAGAAGAGAATTATGATTAGTTGCTATTCTAATCCCGCTGAACTCGAAAGATTCTTCTATATTAAAGTATGTTATCTTACCGGAATCATAGAGATTTCTAACCGTTTCCATTTCACTATTGGATAAAATAAACGAATTCAATACTCCAACCTTTGCCCAATGTATGGCGTATTGGAGGTTGATGATCTCTTCCTTTATAACTTCTAATTTATATTTCAGCTTAATTACTAGAGAATCTTTCGTGTCTTCGCTTTGAATAGATTTCAAGATCTCATTGGTTTTTGCGGTTATTTCACTTATCTTGTCCAAAGACATTCTATTTATAACAACTTGTCTGTTATTATTTTGTAAAATGTTATTTATTTTTTGCTGTATGATCTCGAAATCTTCGTGATCCGGGTTGCGCAACCCATTTCCACGCAGAACCAATGAAATTTAGAGATCTTTTATTCCTAGGTTTAAGATATTCTAAATGCATTCTAATCTGTTTGGTTTCATGGATTAGGAAGGGATAAATAGGATGTGAAGTGCTCACATTCGACTTTATGTTAGAGTAAATATTGTCCATCAATGTCTCGTAATTTTCCAGATCGACGACGTGTATCAATTTCACTGTACCCACTTGAATTTTGGCGGGGCCCACATCGATTGCCACTAGTTGCGAGTTCGTGTAATCAAGAACCACAAAACCTTTAATATCATTAATGAAGAACATCATAAAACCCTTTTTACCTGACCCAATTATGTAAGATGTGAATACGAGGACACATTAGAAGAAATATATGAATAAGGGCTAACATTACCAGTGTTTGGTATCGTTGAAAAGAAAATTACCTGTAGATTGCGATTTTTTTAAAGAAGGTTGAATTTAGCCATCTTGGTAAAACAAAAGCTTGGGTAATCCAAATATGAAGGTAAACATTTAAGTTTTTGCTTAAATGAAAATTTTCACTATTCAATAAAATATTTATTAATAGACATAATCCAATGATTTTTTGGATTTAACTAGACTTTAAGGTCAACAAATCGAAACAAATTTCAGAAATTATGATTTTCTGAAAACAATCCCACAATTCCTACAAATAAAAAAAAATCCAAAAATGGGATTTTTTTCGTTTTTAAAGCGGGGATTGGAAATGACTTACACACTACATTAGGTATCTGTTGGAGTATCTAAAACCGGTTTCCACTACCCAATTGGAGGCGTGCACAAATTTTAACTGTGAGTTAAAGTTGATATTTACCTCAAAAATATGGCAACTTTGGAAGCGGATGGGGGGAAAAGTATTTACAAATCAAAATTGTTTTTACCACAACTCGCATTTATATAAAAAGATCTTCCAGAAAAGTATACATACTTTATATGTTCAGAAGAAAAATATTTGTCTGGAGCGATAAGAAATTTGGTGCTTTTTGGGGAAAATATCGCCAAAAATTACTTTTTTTTTAATTTCTACTTTAAACTAATGTAATTTTTGACTGAAACAAGATATTGAACTAATTTTTTTTTATTCAATCAAGAATTTTATTGGCTAAATAACCGTTATTTAAAAACGAAAATTGGTCCCAATTTTCTCCCGATATTCGAAAAACTTTGGACCTGAGTCGGACAAAATTTGGAATTTCACATTTTCAAATCGGAATATCTCGGAAACTATTGGAGGTAACCCACACATGTAAGCATGTTTTTTGTTCATCTTTACAAGATTACTAATATGTTAATTTTTTGAAAATCGGATGAGAAACAAAAAAATGGCAAACACTCAAAATTTTTTATGAAAAAGTACCCAACTTTGGGCAGCCATTTTGCCGCCCCCAAAGGGTCTGGAAGGTTCAAAATCAAAACTTAAACTCCATTTTATGTCTTTTATGCATGTTCCAAATTTCATTGCAATTTATCCCACTGTCGTATCCCCGACATTATAGGTTCTGAGTTCCTTCCTATTCTGGTTGTGATAGTCCAAATCAGACAGTTGTTTCCTCTTTAAATAATCGATCATCCTCATCCTGTCCTTCTCCCGTTCTGCAGAATTACAGTAAGTCTTTTTCCCAAAAAATGCTTCGAATGGCATGCCAAAGTTCAGGAGTATTTCTCTTAGCTGTTTTTTAATATCTTCTGCAGCTCTTGATTTTAATATTTTCGCCTGTGCGTATTTGGTCAGTTTATCTACTGCCGTCAAAATAGATGTTTTCTCTGTTATATAGATATCGATGTGGACTATTTGACCGGGATATTGGGGAATAGTGGTCTCTTGTAAAAAGATATTATTTGGATGTCGATCATATTTGTTTTTCTTACAAATTTTACATGCCTTCGTTATTCTCTTTATCTTAGCCATCATCTGTGGGAAGTAACACTTTTCCAAAAGTTGCGCTTTGTTTTCGTCAGCGTTTCTATGGGCTCGGTTATGCTCTTTTATAATTTCTATTTCCTGTTCTGACTCATCGCATATGTCGGCTACCATGTTCCTTGTGTAGAGAAATTTATATTTGTAGAAATTAGTAGAATATACCTCCTGTGCCTTTCCCAATATTTCATCAGTTGTTTTGATGCAGTTTGTCACCGATGGATTTAGGTATTTGGTAAAAATTTCGTTCAATCTTTTCTCGGAGATGTTTTGTTCTAATATGACATGTCTGTGGTATGTTGGGAACACAATTTTGAATTCGTATGATTGAGTTTCGCTTGGTTCTATGATAAGTTGGTTTTTAAAGGCGTTTATTGGAGCATCTGTATGTTGGATGAGATTTCGAGGTAAGCTCTGGCTACTATGTTGTGTGGCATTTGTCGAGACGATTTCATATATTTCCTGTGGAGGTCTTGAAAGTGCATCCGCCACGGCATTGGTGTTACCAGGTATGTACGATAATTCATAATTGTATTCCTCTAATATGACCTTCCATCGCCTAAGTTTGCTATTTGTATTTCCGTTGCTTAATGCGTATGTTAATGGTTGGTGATCCGTGAAAATTTTTATTTTCGTTGCACCATAGAGATAGTTCCTCAAACTTTTAAGAGCCCAAACGATTGCCAACATTTCCTTCTCATTTGTGGCATAATGTTCTTCGGCCTTATTTAATGTTCTTGAGATGAATGTGACAGGTCTGTCATCTTGTTCCAATACGGCTCCAATTGCATAGTTTGAGGCATCCGTTGTCAATTGTAATTCCTTGTCAATTGTAATTCCTTTTCTGACGTTAATGCCCTTTTTATCATATTAAACGCTTCCAAAGCGTTTTCATCAAGTCTGATGATTATTTTGTTTGAAACGGACTTGCACATTCGTCCCTCTTCCCCCCTTAGAAGAGCCGTCAGGGGTTTGGCAAGTTTGGCATAATCCTTTATGAAGCGGCGATAGAAACCTGAAATGCCCAAAAAATGATCTTAAATCCTTGAGAGTTTTTCGGATAGGAAATTTATTAATCGCCTCCACCTTCGTTGGATTTGTTCTTATCCCCGCAGTTGATATTAGGAAACCCAAGAACTCCACTTCGGGTTTTAGAAATTTGCACTTATCAAGTTGAACCTTCATATTGGCTGCCTCCAGGGTGCGGAATATTGTTGCGATGTTCCTGAAGTGCTCATTTTCGTCCTTACCGAAGATTATAATGTCATCGATGTAGACGTAGCATATCCTACCAATGTATTCCCGCAGAATGTCATCCAGTGCTCTCTGAAATATTGAGGGTGCGTTTCGTAGTCCGAAAGGAAGTCTGGTAAATTCGTATTTACCATTATTCACAGAAAAAGCCGTTTTTTCAATGTCCTCCTCTCTTAATGGGATTTGGTGGAATCCGCTTTTAAGATCCAATACAGTGAAATATTTGTTACTTCCCAACTGAGAAAGGACTTCATTTATTTCTGGGATAGGGTAACGGTCAGGAGTTGTAACTGCATTTAACTTTCTGTAGTCAATGACTACTCGGTATTTTTTCCTTCCCGAGGCGTCCATTTTCTGCGGCACTACCCATACCGGTGAATTGTAGGGGGATTTGGAGGGCCTTATGATACCCTGGTCCAGCAATTCCCCAATTTGGTGTTCGACTTCATCTTTTAGGTGCATGGGGTATGGATAGCATCTGGAGTAAATGGGCTTGTCTGATGTTGTTCTTATTTCGCCCTTTACTGTTGTTATGTAGGTGAGTCTTTCCTGATGGAAATATTATTTACGTTCTGTGATTCTTGTTGCTTCAATTTCACCTTAATGTTGTCCCGAACGATCATAAAACTCTGTGCAGTATGAATAACTGCTGACAATTCTTTAAGGCTATCATTTCCGAGTATTGCATGGAAAGATTGAAGGGTTGGTAATGTGAAAAATTTAAAATTAAAATTGGTTAGGCCAAAAAGGTTCATAAATGTATGATGAGTAATTTTGGTTTTTCCTCCAACAGAGTTGGCGTAAAATACAGTTTCGTTAGGAATAGTGGTTTTTGCAAGAGAGGTCTGTATGTAATTCTTGTTAGATCCTGTGTTTACCAATATCCGCAGGATTTCGGCAGACCTTGTCTTTGCCTCGAAATATGGCAAAGACGAGTTGTTTATTCTAAAAAATTAGCATCAACTTGATTATTTTCAGGTTGATACTCTTCGTTCTCCATCGCAGCTACTTCCTCTGGAATTTGCTGGAAGTAATCTTGAACGTAATCGGGTTCTCCGTTCTCCGGACGAAAATCGACTTCACTTGCCTCTGGTGGGTAACCGCAATAGTTACTGTGTTTTTCCTCAGGTTCTATGTGGAAGTTTCTTTGGAATTTTTGGATTGGTTGTGAAGATTGTTCTCCTGGTCTTTTCCCAATGTATTTATCATTAGGTCTTGGTCGGTTCATATAGTTGACCGCTCTTGATTGCATGGAATGGTCGACGTCCATGGGAATGGGTCTTGATTGGGGTTTTGGGGCCAGTGGCCTTGGTGGCGGGAAATTTGGAAAAAAATTACTATTCCGTTGAGGGGAATTCTGCACCGAATAATTCCGGAATTGGTTAGAGAAGAAATTACCGTTTCGGTCAGGTGAATTTTGTCCCGTAAAATTTTGGGGTTGGCTAGGGAAGAAATTATCACTTTGATGGGCAAATTTTGTCTCGTAAAATTTTGAGGTTGGTTAGGAAATTGTCCATAATTATTCACTGCGTCGTAACCATGATGTAAGTTAGGAGGTGCTGAAATCCTCCGTTGGGGAAATTGTGATTGACCGTAGTTGGTGTGCGGTTTGAAGTTCCGATTATTCATAGGAGGGAGCTGTGCAGGTTTGGGATTTTTACCGTAAGCGTGATCAGATCTAAAATTTTGGTTCTGAAGCTTGAGGCAAAGATGGAGAGCCTGGGGTAAATTTGCCGACTCACGAATGCATAGCAGTTTGGATAGATCGCCTCTCAATCCTCTGATAAACGTATCAAGTGCCTTATCACGGTATGTCTGAATTAACGTATTCATGGCCTCCCTTCCAACAGTCATGCAAGAAATATCATTGATGATGAGTGACAGGTGTGAATAAACTTCCTGGTAGAAGTCCTGGCCCGTTGAATTTCCTTGAACAAGCGTGGTCATCTGGTACTCGAGGGTACCAAGGTCCCTTTTGTCTGCATAATGGAGCGTCAGACATCGTGTTATGGCTTCCCAGCACAAGGGAGTATTGTAGGATTCTAGGGCCGAGTCTGCGGCTACTTCTATTTTCTAATTTTTCTAATTTTTGCGGCTATTTCTAATAACATTAAGGATTCCGAAGTATTTCGGAGTTCCTTTTTTAGACTCATAGAGGCCCAACACCCTCTCTACGCTTTTTCTCCACGAGCTGATTTCCGAAGGGTTGCCAGAAAATTCCCTAAGGCAGCGTACTACATCTGGAACTTTGTCCAGATCCCCGAGGTTCTCCCGATATTGATCCTCTATTCCCTGGTCTGTCGTTGATATTTCCGCATTAGGGTTCAAAATACTCCCTACCAGATTTGTACATTGCTCTCTGCATAATCTGGTTACCAAATTCATAATATTCGTCTCTAATTGAGCCAGTTGGAGTATTTGGGGATTAGGATTAGGTTGATTGTTGGCGTTTAACATAGCGGGTTTAACTAAATTATTGGGGTTTGACATTTTAATTGTAAAATTGAGAAGAATTTATGGGTTTATAGGGAAAAGGATCTCAGGATATTTTAAGGGGGAGAAAAAAAAAGTAATTATTCGCAACTCGAAAAAATATTAAGCACTTTTCGTTTGTATTGTAGGGGAATTTAATAGGTATAATAAATTGATTATTCCTAAACTTTAATAATAATTATGTAATGATTCGTGGAACTTACTGGAAAAAGTATTTCCGACTTAAAAAGATATTTAAAAATAAACATAAATACAAATACGATAAAGCTTAATAAAGCTTACATAAGGATAACTATTTATGACATTGTTGATTTCTCTGTTGTAGTTGATTTTCCTATTTGATGCTGTTGATTCTTCTTGTTGTTTATTCTTTTGTTGATGTTGATTTTTCTTCTGTTGCTGTGTATTCTTCTTGCTGTTGATTTGTTGATGTTGTGATTTGATTTGATTTTAGTTTTCTTAACGGATTTTCGAAAGATTAACAACACAAAATATAGGATTTAAGCGGACATCTTTACTTTGAACACTCACATACACTTGGAAAATTCTAGGATTTATTGCTTTGTAATTATTAATAGTTTTTAATTTTGTTTGATTATTAATTTTATTTTAGAAAATTTTGTTGCTATTTGTTTGCAAAATAGTTGTTTGTTTTTTTCTCTTAAGATTCACAAATTTAACCATTAATAATATTTGGAAATTTTACATTTAATTTTGTTTGCTGGTTTGTTTTTCACACTTAGGTTGTTGCTGATAATGTTGATATTTTGTTTTATATGTTCGTTTAATCTCGCTCCTAGACGAGGACAAGAAATTCTCATTGAGTTTGTGATTTAACAAGACAAATATCTCTAGAAACTCTGATAACAAAGTCCCCTGAAGATTTCCTTAGGCAGGAATGAAATCCGGATAGGGACACGCCTACATCAGATTGCTTTTCACAATTTGTTAAATAAGTTTTGGGACTTTAGCACATTTAATTACTATAAATGCAATTAATGTTTATCCCGATGAAAATAAATTTAAATAACAAATATGCAGGTGCTTGTGCAAATTTAAATGTAACTGACACTAATAGAAAACATATGATTTTCTATTGTTGATTTACTTGAATAAACGTCACTACATTGCTAGGTCTGTCAAAAAAACAGAGTAGTATTTGGAAGATGACAAAGCCAATTGTGACAATTTTTTGTTGTTGTTTTGGTTTTTCTTTGATATTTTAAATTTTGAATCTCGCTCCTAGACGAGGACAAGAAATTCTCATTGAGTTTGTGATTTAACAAGACAAATATCTCTAGAAACTCTGATAACAAAGTCCCCTGAAGATTTCCTTAGGCAGGAATGAAATCCGGATAGGGACACGCCTACATCAGATTGCTTTTCACAATTTGTTAAATAAGTTTTGGGACTTTAGCACATTTAATTACTATAAATGCTATTAAATATTGTTTATTCACTACTTTTTTTGTTTTAATTAATTAATTTAAGTTTTCTTTTCTTTTAATTTAATTTTTGTTTTTTATTTATGAATTTAATTTTTTGTTTTTTTATTGTTCTTTATTTTATTAACACTTAATTAATGTTTTTTTAGTCACTACTTTAGGGACTTTTTGCACTTAATTAATGTTTTTATAGTCACTACTTTAGGGACTTTTCCGTTTTGTTGGGCGCCAATTAAGTAATTAAACTAATTCGTTTGAGTGCTGCTTAAGAACTGTTTTATTGTTTCTAAAATTTTTGGTTTTAGGGCCATTATTACAACTTGTCTTTAAAGTAATTGTTAGTAAAAGGTAACTTTAGCTAAAGTGAGGAAAAAAGTGAGCTATAATGTTTTTCGTTATTACAACTTCCCAATAAAATAAAATTAATATTTTTGATAATGTGGCAGCAACAAACTAAAAATCGATTATTGGTTTATGAATTGGTTTATAAAAATACGTAGTGGCAACGTACTTTTATTTATTTCTTTACAAACAAACAATAATTTGTGAAATTCGGTTGTGAAATTCGGTATTTTCTTCTTTTTCTTTATAGAGCAGAAAATGTGGTAACTTTAAACACATAAAACTTACGTTTAACGTTAAAGGCAACAATGTCTTCCCTTTAGCTTATGGGTCACTTTTAGCTTAAAGTATAATTATAATAACGAAAAACTAATAATCTGTCAGATAACATCCGAACTTTAGCTATAGGCAAGTTGTAATAATAGCCCTTAATGTTTTACAATTTTGCTTATTATTACAATTAAACATAATTTATCAACATTGTTGCGACATATGTGGTAATACGAGTCGCAACTTCCTATATTGAAACGAGCAGACAGAATTATTAGGAAATAAATTATTGTTCTTATTATTAAATTAAATGAGCTTTAATAAATGACAGAGAGTAAGCAAAAGACGCAACGTAGGTAAAAATGAATTGCCCAACAAGAATAATAGGGAAGATCAAGAATCAAATGTTTATCATGTTAACTTATATACCACGTATAAAAATGTACTTGTTTGTGCTTAATTAATTAAAATATTTATTATTAATTTTTTATTTTATTTTAATTTATTTCATTTCTTTAATTTATTTTTAAAATTTAATTTGTTATATATTTTATATATATATATATATATTTATGCTGTTTTGGCCCGATTTGATGAATTCAGAATGAAAACTTTTTTTTCGTGAAATCAGAGTTTGTTGAGTCGAATATTTGTTAAACCTGAATTCCACTGCATATTAAATAACCAAAATTGAATGAAATTTCTACTTTGAACAAAGTCGTAAATTTGCAGAAAACAGTACTGGTAAAGCACCTTTTGAGTGGTACTGGCATATTGAGAAAATCAGTGTACTACGAGGGCGGATCAATAAGTCCGTGACTTTTTGAATGAAACATAGTTTTTTTTGCAAAAAAAAAATATTTTTCAACATAATCTCCTTTAAGCTCAATACACTTAGTCTAACGTTTCTCCAATTTTTGTATCCCTTCCAAAAAATAGGATTTTTCGAGGTCCATAAAATAGGTATTTCATTGATCAATAATTTCATCGTTAGAGCTAAATCTCTTCCCACTGAGCCATTTCTTTAGGTTTGGAAATAAGAAATATTCACAGGGGCAAAATCAGGAGAATATGACGGATGAGGTACCCAATTCATGGAATTTTGCCATTGAGACTGGGGGTCGTTTTTTTTTTAAATCCTCGTTAAATCGGTAAAATAAGTTGACATAATATTCGCCGTTTATTGTTTTTCCCTTTTGAAGGTAATCGATGTGGATTATCCCGCGTGCATCCCAAAAAACTGTTGCCATCACCTTATTGGCCGACAAACTTACCTTGGCCTTCTTTGGAGCCGGTTCTCCAGGAGAAACCCATTGTTTAGACTGCTCCTTGGTCTCCGGAGTGTTGTAATGTATCCATGTTTCATCCACAATTACAAAACGCAGCAAAAACATATTCGAATTGCAGTTAAACAACTCCAAACAATCCTTTGAAGTTGTCACACGATTACGTTTATGGTCAATTGAGAGCAAACGCGGCACCCATCTTGCAGACAGCTTTCTTAAACCCAACTGATCATTTAAAATCGAAATCACACTGCCGTATGAAATGCCTATGGCATCAACAATCTCACGCACTATTACTCTTCGATCGGCCAACACCATATCGTGGATTTTTTCGACATTTTCGGGTGTATTTACATGAATTGGCCGTCCAGAACGTTCAGCGTCATTTGTACTTGTGCGACCACAACGAAAGTCAGTAAACCACTTTTTTACTTTTGAAATCGATGGTACAGAGTCCCTATACTATTTGTCAAGCTTTTTCTTGGTTTGATTAACGTTTTTCTTCGAAAAAAATGAGCTCTAGAAATTCACTTTTTTCCTTTTTTAAAACAATCCACGAGATTGTATGTTTTGAACAGCAGTTAAACACAAAGTAAATGACGAAACTTGCTCAAAATTTGACAGTAGGCTAATAACAGGTAGTACTTGATGGGAGCAGTGTTGCATTACGAGGGAAGTTCGAAAAGTCACGGACTTATTGATTCGCTCTCGTATTTTATTTTACGGTGGTCATATTGAGAACAACAGTGTTGTACCAGTACTATTTTATTTATACCGTGGCAATTTCCACCTGGGTATCCTCACATTAAAGAATATCTCATATATGTATAAATAAATAACTTCTTACTTATTAATATGGCAATTTTTTAATGGCATTTGCCACAAAATACTACTTTTGCCATTTTTCCAATTATGTTTGTTGGGTGAAATTGACCAAATTTTAAAATCATTTAAAATCATACTTGGTAATTAAAGTTTTCTTTCAAAAAAACAAATTCAATAAACACTTTTGAGAAATAATAGTAAAAAATAGTAACATTAAAAAGAAAACAACCAATCAATTCTCTGGATTTTAAAAACTTGCCCCAAAATTTTTGAAAGACTAATGTGATTTAAATTAAATTTTCGTCAGCAAAAACACAATTAACTTAAACTTATATTCCAAGTTTTGGCTCCCTCGGAATATCACAAGATTAATTATGGTCATCACAAATGTAAAATCTTCATCACAATTAGTCGATTATGAAAAGACGAAAAAAATTTCTTCTCCAATTTTAAATTTTTTTCACACATCTAATGCTCTTAGCAAAACTTACAAAAAATGTATTTTAAATTTATTAAAACCTTTAGCCTCATTTTCACAATGTTCCGTTAGCTACTAACTGGGAATTTAACTGACACATTTGTTGTTGATTCCCATATACATTTTCAATTTTCAACAGTGTACATTCAGCATCGATCCGGGCAAACAATTTTAAATCGAATCAAACTTAGTTGTAAAAATATGAAAATTTAAAATTGCGTCAAAATGCCTTGATTTACAAGAATTTTTAGTGCTCGTCAAGAATCAAGAAAAAATATTTTTCTCAAGATTTTTTAAAGTCCAACTAAAAAACACATTAAAATTGATTATTTAAAGTTTTTCTTAAACAAAACTTTGTAGAAAGCTAATGAAAATTTCATTGAAATATTATGGTGAAGCGCTTTCTTATAGTGTATTGGTTTATTAATCTATCAACACTTATAAATATGAACATAAATGTAGAATATTAATATGGTGTATTGCATTTGGCGTCACACACACAATAGTAGTACAAATGTACTACCAGCGACTTTATTGTTGTGTACATTTATAGAAGTGCAACATGTATTCCTCATTGAGGAAATAAACAATATGATTAAATAGAAATATGTACATTTTTTTAAAAATAATTTATAAGAAAAAATGCTCCTACTTTATATATGTAATATTCTACACAACAGTGGTACAAATGTACTACAAACTTTTTCTTTGTTTTGAAAAACGATTTAGATTGCCAAAAATAAGTATTGTTCATAAAAACATTAAAATTAATATTTTTATTGTGTATTTGGTCAAAGAATTTGGTAGCACAAATTTACTACCGTTGTGTGAGTAAATACCATACCAATGAATATCAATGGACGATTTATCTGAAAAGCAATAAGATATTCGAAAGGTTAAACCTGAATTGTAAGTACAACAAATAGAAATTTCAGTTGACACAAGGAGTTTTATAAATCCTAATCCTAATTCGCGTGTTATAACGAATATCCCAAATATAGAGCAAAACAGTGTTTTTTAAAACTTCAGCATAAGATATATTAAAAACCTCATACGATGGAGAAATTCTGAAGTTAAATTTGGTTTCAGGGCACATCAAACCTTAAGAAAAGTATATTCTAGTCTCAGGTTAGATAGAATTAAGATCAATATAAAAAAATAAAATTTTCAAATACGATAAAAAACAGATTCAAAAATGAATTAAGTGCAATATTAAATTATAATGAAATAACTAAGTTTGATATAATTTTTATTAAAAATAAAAATTATGTTTTTTCGACCTTTAATTGTGCAATGAAAATGAAAATTATTCAAGTTCGCGGTCATACTCTATGTTTCTTTATTAGGATATTGTCCTAACAAATAATCTATAGAATTTTTGTTTTCAAATTTATTAATTAACCACTTTCAGGAATGTATTGATAGATCTATTTCGGGAATTTTCTAGGTTCCCATCATCAGAACACGTTTTGCAAGAGGTGACAGTCCCTTGCAAAACATCAAGCATTCATATAAACTAGTTTTTTCACTAAATGAGAACTAATATATGAGCTCGAAGTTAAAGATTATCACCATTGATCAAAAAATAAATTGAAAACTTGTTTGTTGTGTGTAAGGTCTACCTTTGGTAGATATTCATTACAAGTTTTTTTTTTTTTTTGCTGTTGATTTCGCTGCCAAAACGCAATGTTTTGTCCTCAGTTGGGTAAATTTTGTGAAGCCAATTTTAACATCCTCATGTTCAGATTGAAATGTTGCGAATAACTCTTTCAGGTGACTCATATCATCTCGCTGATAAAACTGAGTTACTACAGCTTTAGTTTTCCACTCTAAAGTTTTCCCTTCTTTTTGTTTCTGGGTGTGAGAATCATATGCTCCGCAAACAAATTTTTAGCAATTCTTACTTTTCGTTGAGACGTTCCAAACTCAGTCATTATTTTTGCACAACTCCATGTAGATGGAGCAAGCATGAGAAGTTAAATTCATTCAGCTCTACTCTGTGACGTTTTGTATTTCTCTTTTATTTGTTCAAGAACTTCTACTGCATCCTTATGATGTTGGTTTTGACACTCATTCTTTGAACTTATACATTCTACTGAAAAGTTAGAATCATCATCAAAAGTTCTTCCATTATTCTCAGAATTACTTTTGTCTTCATCTGAAATTACTTCAACGCAAGGCTCATTACTATTCAAATCCGGTAATTCTTTCAACTTTCCGAGCTCTTTCCTGCATGATCCACAAATTAGCAACCGTTTTGACAGCGTAGGGAATTTTTTTTAATAAACCGTCGGAAATATTTCGCATATCTGATGATGTGTTTATTTTTGTTAAAGGGATTAAAACAAAAAAAAAACATGAATTTTATTTCCAAGCTTAACCTTTTCATGAGCCGTAGACATTGTGAAGATTAATTATGTAAGAAGTTAAACTAAACTTTAACGCTGTCTCTAAAAAACGGATTTCCGTATGTCCTTAGAATGACAATAAATAGTTTTTTAAGATCATTTGAACCAAATGTTACTAATAGTAATAAAAATAAACTACCTGCTATTTTTTACCTTTTCAACATAGTGTTAAATAAACTACATGTTAAATTCTACCTCTCCAAACACTTTTTAAAGTCAAGTGTCATAAAATAATAAATAAACTGGTATTTCGGAGAATGGTCATAAAATATTTTCACCTGATTCAAAAACTTGTCTCTGGGGCACCTGATATTTTGACAATAAAAATCACAATTAATGTTACGTGCGGTCAAAACTACCTATAGGATTGAATGCAATGAAAGGCAGATGTTGTGGGTGGAAAAATGTTGGCGTTTAACATATTGTGGGTATTACAGTATCGAGGGTATAAAACTTCAGTTAGGTATGTTACATACCATCGGAAAGGTTAACTTGTCTAGTTTCTCAGTAGAATTTTTATTTTTAAGGTTTAAGAAACACTTACACAGAAATAGGAAATAATTCAAAATAGTGCATATGCTAAAAATTGAAAAACCTTTGTCTTGAGTTACAAAACATTTATTTTGATAGATATCCCACTCGCATCCCAGTAAGCGACCAAAAAGCTCTTAAAGGAAAAGACCTAAGCCTTCTTTTGAGCAACAAAAAAAATAAAAATGGGCATATTTTGAAAAAAAAAAGTCAAAAAAGTTTTTGATTTTGAAAAAAAATAGTCAAAACTATTTTTTTTTAAATATTTTTTTTGAAAGATTGAAGAAATAGCTATCTAAACTATTTAGGACAAATTTAGCTTAGAACAATAGGTAATAAGTTACATAGATGAGAAAAAACACCTGTTTGGCCAAAATGTCAAATTTTGACCCTCTCTAACTCAGAGAGTTCTTGACCGATCTTGTTGAAAAATTGTGTCTAAACTACTATCCAATATTACTAAAATTGGTGGAAATTTCATCCCGATCGGAAGACATCGTTTTCAAAAGTTGGGTCACTTGACATGAAACGCCCCATATATAAAATTAACATGCAAAAAGAAGAATGAGGCTGATCCCCACAAGAATTTTCTTCGTCTTCTCTTACACTTATTAACAATTAGTGTTTTCCAAAGCCTGACAATTCAAAATCAAATGCAATTTTAAAAGATCAACAATTCATACAAAATTCTCAAAAGTAAATATATTAATAATAAAATAAATAGTTACTGTTGAAACTGTTGAAAAAATAAAAAATACATTAAAATGTGAAGAATACCAATATACCAATTAACTCTTTAAAAACATGTGAAAAAGTCATTGAAAAAATAGTAAAAGATCAACTGGAAGACAACATGGAACAGGTTATTGTCATTATATCAATCAGGCTTTAGAGGAACATATTCATGTGAATCAGCAGTCAATTACGTTATAAACAGATTTAAATGTAAAATGAAGAAAAATAAAATATTAGCGATTTTCTTTTATCTTAAAAGAGCATTTGAAAAAGTTAGTAAAGTCGGCAAAAAATTTTGCATAGTCAATAAAATTTTAGTCAGGAGGGTTCTTGCAGCGAGCTGGTTTTTAGCAACAAAATTAGTAGATTCAGCAAAAGTTTTGCTTAAACTTAGTGGATTAGAAATTAAAAAAAACAATTGCTAAAAATTGATAAAATTTTTGCTGAATATTAGTAGACTGAAAAAAAAACCCAACAAATGCTGAAAATCATAAAACATATTTTTGTGATTCTTTTTAAAATAATTTACAATAGGTTACAAAATATAAAAATGTTTATACTCCCAAATTAAAGACATGAATTAATGTAATATCTAAAAACAATAGAAATAATTATATATAACATAAACAAAATTATCTTTCAACTACTTACATCAATGGTTGTCTAAATGATGCTATCTTTTAAAGGAACTCAAATGCCGCAGAGAATTATAGAAACGAAACGAAAAAATAACAAAATGTAACATATACAACCCCAGCAAATCAACACATTACCAAATAATGGGTAAAGAAGTGTATTGACATAGGGCTCCACGCATTACATTATACCTTACTTCACTGATAAATTTTACAGGCGATGAGCAAAGTAATGGGTGGACTCATTACCTTGTAGGGGATAAAGTAACTGGTTACTTATATGGTTACATGTTTTGAAAAAGTAATGTGTCTATAAATAGATTTTCATAAAAATGGGTGGACTCATTACCTTGTAGGGGATAAAGTAACTGGTTACTTATATGGTTACATGTTTTGAAAAAGTAATGTGTCTATAAATAGATTTTCATAAAAAAAGAGAAATTTATAAAAAATAAATTATTACAAATATTTTTTCTTTAATTAAATAAATAACGTGGTCACGCTGAGATTCGAACCTGGGGTCTCTGGTTGATAACAATTAGTTATGCGAGAACTCTACCAACTCAGCTTCGTGTTTTCGTTCGTGATATCAAAAACATACACCTTACCCTCATGCTTACAAAAAATCACTAAGTAATATGTTTATAAATCGATTTCCAAAAAGATATTTCAATAATTACTTTACGTCTATAACTCATGCACTTTGTAATTGATGATCATTATTTTATGTTTTAAAGTAATGTAAAAGGTAATGTGGTATCATTACAACGTAATAAATGAGTGTTCAATTCTACGTAACTCTTTACTTTATGTTTCGAAATAATGCTGAAGGTAAGTAGTATTCAATACAAAGTAATGCATTATGTAACCCATTATCGGTAACTCATTACTTTTTGTTGGAAAATAATGGCACAGGTAAGGAGTACACATTACAAGGTAATGCATTACTTTATCACACCCGTTACTAAAGTTTTCCTATTACCCTTATTTGCAATAAGGAAAAGGAAACATAAAAATTTACCTAAGATGTATGTCCTTGTCTTTCGCTTTAGTCTGAAAGTCTGTTGTATGTTTGTTTGCAATTTGACCACACTATATTATTAATGTCTATAAACATTTAATTTACAAATACACATTTAATCTTTATTAAGTTTAAAAATTTTATTTTGTCTTATATTTAATTAATATACAATTACATTTAAGTTGTTTTAATCGGCAATTTCGTTTTATGTATGAAAAACAGATACAAAAATCTTCCATGGTTGATTTTTTTATATGTCTTACAAGAGTTGTCTTGGCATGCCATGACATCTACTTGAATCTGCGAATATCTTTCAATCTGGTTGTCGTTCACACTACTGATTTTTGCAAAATAAATTAGTAAATCATTAGTAAAATATAAGTAAAACATTAGTTCAAACCAGTTAAGTTTTGAATAAGTATAACTAAAATTTTAGTTTGTAACATAATTTTAGCAAAAAATTTGCTGAAAAATAGTAACCTGATTTACAAAATGTTTTACTAACTTTTCTACTAACCTATTTTTTTGAGTGCTAAATACGGTACTCAAAATGCAGAATTAAAATGGTTTCAGTCATATTTAACAATTCGTAGGCAATTGACATATCGCACACCTAGTTCAAGAGTGACTCAACTCAAAATTTTAATTTTTCGGGTTTATATGCTTAAACTATGCACAATACACTTGTTTGTCTATAAAAAAAATATCAGTGTATTTTGTTGTTGTTAACTGTTGCTAAAAAAACAGTTATATCTTTCTTTATGTTTCAATTGGTATAAAGTTGCAAATATTTTTTTTTCGATTTCTGAAAAATGAAAAATTTTGAGTTGAGTCACTTTTGAACTAGGTGTGCGATATGTTAATAATGAAATATCAAATGAAATAGAAAATTAATTTGGAGTACCGCAAGGCTCAATTTTAGGAGCTCTAATTTTTGTTAAACGATATGGATAATAAGTGAGAGCAAGGCGAAGCTGTACTATATGCAGACGATAACTTGGTTTTCGCAGAAGCAACAACGGAGGAAATTTGTCATGAAAATTTGAAAAATGATATGGGCAATATAAATAAAAATTGCTAAAAATTAATACATTTTTCCAGTTTTTATTTTTCATAAGCTAGTAGGGCCTAATTTTTCCAATGTAAATAAAACAAAATATTTATTACATTTTCCCAGACTTTTCGTCAATTTTATGTTGACTTTTTCAAAAGATCGTAATAAAATTAAAAGTTTCACATTAAAACATTAAACATTTAACATAAACTTTTAACATAAACATTAAACATAAATTTTACTACACTGAGCTTAAAGTTAATATCACAGAATTTAGTTAGATTATTGCAACTCGATAACTAGCGTTGATAGTTTTATTATTATATTAACATTTTTGTCTTTATGTATATAATCCAGAATGTACTTCAGTTATTAAGTATAAAACAATACCAAAGACTACGATACTTCATAAACTTAGTGGAAACCAGATTTTACGAATGTTTCATGCGTATCAAAATCGCACCTTTAAAACTGGTCAACTTTCATAATCAGCTAATTCAACGCTTGCTCATTGACCTAAGTATATGGTTAATCTTGGCTACGGTTTGTAAGCGAAATTAATAATAGTGATCTAAACTTTCATTAACCCATTCCTGCCTATTGGGTATTTAAGTACCCAAAAAGGAGCTATCTTAAAAAAATTTATAGCTAAAATTGATTTTTTACAGGTAGGTGGAGAAAGGTTAAAAATGCTTTAGGAAAAAAAATGGGGGTTGGTAATTATCTGTTCAATTGTCTGCAAATTTACATATTCTGAAAAATTGAAAGAAAGAATTGAAATTGCCTCTGAAAAATTGGACAAGCGACACATCGGAAAACTTTATTGTTGGCTAATAGTGTTAGGTATTCTTTAAAGTGCAAACAAATTTTAGCTGGGTAGGACCACTCACTTGTGCTACAGGTATGATTTCATGACATGACCATTAAAATACGTATTTTACAGTTTTATGAAGTACCCTTGCTTGAAATATCGATTATTTTCAAGTAAAAATGAAGAGTTTTACATGGAAGAGCATAACAAAATAATTTAATTAAAAAACCACAGAGGAATTATTTTATATCAGTGGTTAATTCATAAGTCCCAAGTATGGGCAATCGAAAAGAAAATTATATCAAATAACTTCCAAAACCTTAAGTAAAGAATGTGTGAAATTTCATCGATATTGGAAAATGAAATCGGGGGTCTTTCATTAATGGGTTAAAATTTAAATTTTACATATTTTTAATCGATGTGATAATTGTGGAAAATATTGTTTTTGAAACCGTTTTAATTTTTGTCGCTGGTTTACTGTCTAAAAAACACTTTAGGTTTTATAGATTTTAATAAACTATTCTAACATGTCTATAACATAACATCCAGTTCTTTTGATTCTACCGTTCTATTTTCAATCAGCTAAAAGCAACGACTGATTTTTGATAAAAATGTGGGTTCTCTTTATGCAAAAAACGATAATTCGGTTCATTTGGATTCGAATTGCAAAATTAGTTTTAAATGTTTAGATTTTTGTACTTAATTTGATGTATAAATCTTGTTTTTAGGTTTTCATTTCACAAAATTGTGATGAAAAAAATATCAATCCCATCTCATAGAACACGTTTTCATTCTTGCCTAAAATTACAACATTGAAATATCAAAGATCGCATGTCAAAGATAAAAAATAATTACAGTTATTATTATTGATATTTCTCTTTTTAGAAATGTAAGGCCACATCTGATGTAAGCTCTGACGATTCAAAGGATAGCGATTTTGATGTAAGTATAACCTAAACAACACAAAACCAAAGCGAAACAAATTTTTCCCCAATACTATTTTTGAGTTGTAAAATGTACTGTTATATGGCTGCTTTTACCAGACATATCGCAAGGTTAATATCAGGCACGTAGCTAGGGGGGGGGGGGAGGGGGGCAAGGGGGCTAGAGCCCCCCGAAATGATTTGACAAATTTAAAAACTTAATACAATTCGTTAGAAAGTAACAATGTTATTGATACATTTAATATAAAAATATTTATTTTTGACTTGGATCAAATAGGAAATAGTTTTATATGGTTCGAATTTTAAAATTTTATTAGAAAACATCGCCTGAAAATGGGCGGCTTTCATTGACAAAAAGCAATAAATAAAATCATTTCATAAGAGATTTTGAAGTCTTTGACTTAAAATATAATCAAACAATTGTTTAAGACAATGCAAACTAAAAATTAAATATGTCTAAACAGAAAAAACTAAAATTGAGTCTGAATTAAAATATTTGTTGATTCAGTAAAAGTTTTAACTGAATTCGGTCGTTTTGATGCAATTGTAGTAACAATTAAACTAATTTGTATCTATTTAATTAATATTATTTTCAATTATAGTTTTATTCACATCTATTAAAATTTTAATTGAATATTGTTTACTATTGGGAAAAATTGGGAAAAAATTGCTTAATTAAAAACAAATCGCCAAAATTACAAAATTTTAAAAAAATTACCATTGTAAAAAAATCGCCAAAATTTAAAAAACTCCCAAAATAAACGCCAAAATCCGAAAAAAATCAAAAAAAAATCACCAAAATTAAAGAAACGCCAATTTTCTACTTTAAACGATTTTTTAAAATGTTTGCATTTGTTTCTATGTTGTTATAATACGTTATAAAAACTGAAATTTTTTTATACCAAATTTTCAATTAAACAGTTAATTGAAAGTAAGTTTGAAATCGAACAATAGTTCAATTGATATTTTTTTGACAATTTCTTTTAAAATTTGACATAATCTTTTAAAATGGAGATACCACTAAGACTCAAAATTAAGCTTACTTATGCCGTAAAAGACGTTACTTTATTTATAGTGCAATCTTTTTATTTAAATATGGTTTGCTACGCACGCATCTGGTAACATAGTTTTCAGTATTTTTTTTACGATATATACTACGATATCTCAAAATGCATTAAAGCGAATCGTGTTCCATACACAGATACCATATTTTTTTAAATTTTCGAAACAAATTTAAGCCTCAAACTTTGATCGATATGCATAATGTCGAGCCCTATCCGCCAGAAAGACGTAAGTAACCATTTTTCCATTTTCGGGTTTTTGATGAAAATATTTATTTTGCGACCATTTGCATCATTGGTCAAAACTTCATAGCTCTAGGAAGTACCGTTACAAAGTTAGACAAAAAAGGCGTAAGTGCTTATTCCTATATGACAAACAATAGTTTGTTTACATATTTCCTGACGGCAAAGTGTTACTTACGTCCTTTTTTATTTTACAAATAACTCAAAATCTAGGACACGCTCGATCATGTTTTATTCATCGTTGGATTCGTAATTCAAAAGACTTTAATTTGTTTATCATATGTTTATACTTTTCTTAAACCAAGCAAGAAATAAATCAAAAAAAGTAAAATTGGGTCAAATTAGACCCCCTTGTTTAACCCCTTAAAGTGAGATTTGGTACAAAAAAACAGTTTAGTTTTCTTTATATTTTGGTCTTTTATAACATATTTTAATTTCATTAAAATCCGATAAGCCAAAGAAAACTTAGAAAAAAACTTAAAAATTCCTTTCCTGTAAAATTATGAAATTGTTACTTACGTCTTTTCGGCGGATAGGGCTCGATGTGTTAACGTGGTCCAATGTGGCTCAAATTTCCTCAAGTTTTTTTGCTAGACTAAATGTTAACAAATTTCGATCGGCGCTTCTTGAAATGCGACATTTTAAAATCAAGCAGCTACAGTCTTTGTGTTATATCGATGTTGTTTTTTTTTTTAGAAATTTTAAAAGGTTTTTATATAAAAATTGATAAAAGAACATTTGAAAAGCATTTGAAATTGCCCAAAATATAAATAAAAGTGAATTGGAAATACATAATTTAGTTTAAATAAGACCTGGGCGATGTCAGGTAAATTTTTAAATTTTCCAATTGTATATTTTTTCTTTATCATTATTTCTTTCAGACTACAATCACGCTTGCTTGGAAAATTTACTATTTCTTTAATACAAGACATGAAGTATAGCCCCTAATCTTAAAAAAGCCGGATATATGAAAAAAGGGGAAAATAGTGAATAATTTGTTAAAATAATTCAAATAAGTGGCAGCCTGGGTCCACGACATAGTGTCAAAATGGTTTTCAAAATGTGTGTGTTTCTCGAGTGTTTTAACGCTGTTTTTAAATAAGTCTAAATTACCTAAACTTTAGACATATTTTCATACAAAGATTTGTTAAATTTCACCGCCAATTTTAAAAATAAATACGTTTTTCATATATTTTTTGCTGCTTTATCACCTATCCGAATTTCATTAATTTTAAAGGGAACCTATCGAAAAAGCATCCTTGTAAGTGTTATTCAATTTATATAGGATATTTACATTTTAATTTGTTTTTTGGACGGTTATAAATCTTTAATTTCCCGAGTTAAAACGTTTGCCTAAAATAACACATTATTTTATAAACACTTATAAGGTTTTGTCTGCCAGTGCATTTAACCGGATATAAATATATAAATTCATATATAAAATTAATTTCATAGAAAAAATGTAATATGATGTCATATATAGTTGCGTATAATTGTATATTGCATTTAGAATAAGCTAAAACTAATCCAATTAATAATGACGTTATATTTATATACCTAGACATTGCAAAATAATATATATTTTGATATTATATCATATTAAACAAGACATAATTGTATTTTAGATAAAATTGTATATTACCCCATGCAGAGTCACACTACAAAATTTGTCAATCATGTTTTGGATGTAAATATGTATTACATA
The DNA here is from genome assembly GCA_021234595.1 of Delia radicum. Classification (NCBI taxonomy): domain Eukaryota; kingdom Metazoa; phylum Arthropoda; class Insecta; order Diptera; family Anthomyiidae; genus Delia; species Delia radicum. The sequence continues at coordinate 37,201,942 of CM037852.1, read as the reverse complement.
ATTGTATCATTTTGTGTATAATTTTATACACATAAGCGGTATTCGCTCTTGGTAGCAAACTACCCTTGCAGACCTTTCAAAGCTTGCAGATCTTGTATAAATACAAGAGTATGCAAGACCACAACAACAAAATACATGAAATAAAAATATGCAAGACTTTTATTTATATGCAAGACAAAAACCTATTGCATATTCTGGGTCTTTCAAACCTTTCAAACTTAAAAATCCACTGAGAACGAAGAATAATGCCAACCTTTTTTATTTTGTCAACATTGAAATGCTTGGGTTGTAAACATACAATACACACAAAAAAAAGACGCTCACGCTTTGTAGCATAAAATCATAGTAGCGGTATTCGCTCTTGGTAGCAAACTACCCTTGCAGACCTTTCAAAGCTTGCAGATCTTGTATAAATACAAGAGTATGCAAGACCACAACAACAAAATACATGAAATAAAAATATGCAAGACTTTTATTTATATGCAAGACGAAACCCTATTGCATGTTCTGGGTCTTGCAAACCTTTCAAACTTACAATACTTGACATCTTTTAGTTTTCCCGGAAAACAAAAAAAAAACAGAAATATTTACAAAAAACATTTAATTTTCGTGTAAAAAAAAACAACTGATTTTAACACAAATTTTTATCAAAAAAACAAACTAAAATAAAAGAAAAATACGATATTAATATAAAAACGGATCTTCTTCCTTAAAGTTGATAATCACACAAAATAACAACAGAGTTAAAAATCCACTGAGAACGAAGAATAATGCCAACCTTTTTTATTTGAAAAAATCGCTAAAGTCTACTTAAAAATCGCTAGAAAATACATTTTCGTTAGAAATTAGCTGTTTTGTCAACATTGAAATGCTTGGGTTGTAAACATACAATACACACAAAAAAAAAAAGACGCTCACGCTTTGTAGCATAAAATCATAGTATTAATGCAACCCTTGCATAAATGCTATCAAGAGTGAATACCGCTAGTATTAATGCAACCCTTGCATAAATGCTATCAAGAATGAATACCGCTATAATTTACACCATTTGTTGTCTTTTGAATTGATTTCTTTCTGGTTCTTAACCCTAAAAAAGAACTTGTTTCATTTGTAACATTATGAGTTCTTAATTTAGTCTTAGATTTTTTTCAATGTAAAACTCTAAATTAAGTTTCAACGTTTTTTTCCGCGTTTGTTATTCAATGGTGTAAGTTAATAAATGCTACAAAATCTTCATTTTCATTATATCTTCATTTTCAAATTGTTTTCTCAAACAATTTATGTTTTTTGGTAATTTCAAGAGAATTTTTAGAATATAATAAAATGTCCAAATGGAAAGGAATTTGTTACAAATTATAAAGTTGTAAACCTTTTGCAAGTGGCTAAAGTCTAAAAGGATTAATAGATATTTCGGATTTTCATGAAGTTTTAAAATCAAAAACCGGATACAACTATAGCTTACTTTGTATATATCAGTATCAGTTCAGATACAAATTTATACTGCTGTATAAAATCGTATTAAATTGTCATAATTCGGATGTTATTTAATCTGCTATTATCAAGTTAAAACTAAACTAATGCAAACTTATATAATAATTATGCCCATTTCTCGGATAAAACTGTATTAAGACTCATATTAAATTTCGTATGACTATATAAAGCATCATATTAATTTTAATCGGGTTATTAAAAGTCGAAACTTTTTTACTTTTTTTTACATTTATCAAGTTTTAGCTACCCTAGACGTATATTAGCACATAAAAATATAATCAAAAGCATAATCATTTTTTATTTAATTAAACTAAAAATTAATATTTAGCTAAAATTTTAACGTAATCAGACAATAACGATGCATATCCAACTTAAAGGATACAAACGTTTTCAAATTTGACGTGTTTCGCGGATTGTAATCAACCAGATTGAAGCGTTGTTTCGCGATCTATGCGGGAGGTTTTTGTTTCAAAATGACCGGAGAAAGCGATTTCTATTATTAATACATGATTGCCCATTACGTGTTGATAGGTAAAAATTTAGCAAAAAAAAAATTAAAAGCTGTAACTCTAGTGTGCACATATTTTTCTAAGTTTCCCCGGGTTACACAAAAAAAAATATATATAATCAAAATAAAATTATTTTTTCTTTGATACAAGTACAATTTTTTAAAAATTTACCACCGAATTTGGTAAATTTTGGTGAAAAACAATTTTGTAAATTTTCTTGTATATTTTAAAAATGGCTTAGACAAAATATAAATAAAATCGATACTCAATTACATTATTTGTACATAGAGAGAATTTCAGTCGTCTAAAAAATAATACAAATTTTCAGTTAATGAATTTTTTCTTTACAAAGTAAACGAAAAATATTTAAAATTATGAAAAGCTTCGTAATATTATGAAAATCCGATTAAAAACAATTAATATGGAGATTTATGTAGTCATTTCAATTTCCAATGCGACGCGATATGATATAAATTTATCGTAACCGCATAATGCTGTATATAAACTGATAAATATAATTACCATGGCAGCGACTTTCATGCACTAAAAAATCGAAAATATGCGCTTGAAATATGCAGTAAAAATCCAAAAAAAAGACGCTTAGAATATGCAATTAAATTGAAATATGCACAAAAAATCATAAAATATTCACTAAAAATCAAAAAATACCCTCTTAAAATTTTTGGATTTTTAAAAATTGATTTAGTACTCGGGATAGTTGGTTTATAAATGAAATCCAATATGAATGTCAAATAAATGACATCTAGATGCTATGTTAAGGTCTCTTTATTTTTAATTAAACTTAACTTCGAATTTTACAAAATATATAAAAATATGCAGTTAAATTGAAAATATGCAACAAAAAATGCCAAAATATGCAATTATAGCAAAATATGCAAAAATATGCATTTATAGCAAAATATGCAAAAATATACAACCACAAATCGATGACATTTTGTTGCAGATTCTTTGATTCGGAAAAGCATTTGGTCAAAGTCGATTTTGAGACAAACATGCACCTGCATATTTACAATTGAATCGGAGTTTTAGTCTGCTAAAATTGCACTAAATGTTAATTTTTTTTATATAATTGTTTGAAAATAAATATACAATTTTACAAATGAATGTTTTAAACTTAATTATGCTGAGGTGGACCAAAATTACCTTTTGTGAATATATAAATTGTACATTTCCGTGTTGCGTACAAAACAAATATATGATTTACTGGATATTCCCGTCAAAACAAAGACAATTTACTTTAAAACATTTGGAAATTTATTTTAAAACTTTAATATTTTTTTTACTTTAAAACACTCAATTGTAAGAAAAAGATAGCAATGTGTTAAAAAATATTTATGAAAACTAAAATATTTACAATATAATCGTAATCAGCTGTTTCACTCTCACTAAATACTGGTTGAATATTTATTGTAGAGCTGTCAACTTTTTATTATTAAAAATAGAGGTGTCAAACAAAACAATAAGGTGACATAGATTATGCAACAACCCAAAACATTCCAGTGATTTTCAAACTGTAAGAAATAGGTCAGTTCGTCAACAATGGCACAAAAACCTTTGTTCGGGTCAACGCAGGAAATAGAAAAGCATGTAAGAGCTAACGGAAATAAGAGAATGTTTTCAGAAGTAGCTCCAAAAGTCCAAGAAGCGAATTCCTCAAATTTAAAAGTTGGTGAGTGTAGATGCCCTCAGATTAATAATAAGGCAGGGAATTGAGGAGATATTGCACGGACTAGATTACCTTACAGCAGATGTTTTAGAGTTAAAAAAAAAATGATATATTGAAGAAGGCAATGGAGAATTTAAAAGCTGAAGAAAATGCTGACAGAAAAAGAATCACGCAGTTGGAAGATAAATTTAAGAACAAAAATGTCATATTTAAACTTGTATCCACAGACAGTTCAGCAAACAATGAAGTAACAAAGATTTGCAATAAAATATTAGATATTCCTGATCCAACAATACTAAAATCAGAAAAAAAAAACTATATGAACATGAGGGTAAAATTACTGTATTGTCTGAACTAGATTCAGAACAAAGTGCTATAAACGTACTAAAAAATACAAAAAAGTTAGCTGGAACTAAAATCTACATCGAAAGAGATCTAAATGAAGAACGTCAGAAAGATAAGAGGGACTTATTGCGTTTAAAAAAGAATATTTTTAACATCAGCAAATTTCATCGTATTTTTGTTAGAGATGATAGAATGCGTATTGCTGAAAAATGGTTTGAATGGAACTTAGATAAAAAATTAGTATGCGATCATGTTGAAGCAGAGCCGATAATGAAGCAGATATATGGTGAAAAATTTTCTAGTATTAATTTAGATTATGAATACTTGTTAAATATATCTTTTTCAAAAAACTAAAATATAATAATCATAATGTCAAATTAAATAATATTGTTAGTAGTTCAAAAAATTTAAATGCTGTTAATGTCGAATCTGTAAGCAAAAATGAAAAGCATAGTATCAATATAAAACTTTTAATATAAACGGTTTGGAAAATAAAAAATTATTCCCTGAATCCTTTGAGTACCTCGGTCATAGTGATGTATTCGTATTAATAGAAACCCATATAACGGCTGAAAGTACCACGAAAATGAGCAAAAATTTCGGCAAACATGAACTTTATTGGAAGCCCGCTGAAAGATGTAGTATGTTTGGAGGATTTGAAAACGAAAGGTTTTAAACTTTTATTTATTTGTATGTGAAAATGGTATTGATAAGATAAGGATAAATACAGGTCATATAACATTTACTTTAATACCGCTTTACATTCGACGTGCAAACTGGCAGAATGAGTTCTCAATAGTCAAACATTATTTTAAAAATAATAATGATATTTTATCTATTATTAAGAAGATTTTTGAAATGGGGAAAAATGAAAGGAAATCAAAAGACATAATATCAAACAGCATTGGAAAAGAGTTTATTGAATTTTGTAATGACTATGGGCTAGTAATACTCAATGGAAGAACAACTGAAAATGAAGATGGAAATTATACTTGTATAAAAACGAAAGGTAGCTCAGTAAATGATATTTGTGCAGTTTAACAGGAGGGACTGGGACTAGTTGAAAGTTTTGAAGTGGGAAATAAAATTTTGTCAGATCATATGCCAATTAAGCTATGTCTAAAAATTGCCTCTACTGAAAATGTTAAAAAGTTAGATCTGCTCCCAAAATTAGTTTGGAAATAATCATACAAATCAACTTAGAGATTAAACGATTATATAAAAATTTAAACAGAACTGGTTCAATTACAAATGTTTAAATGCTAGAGAAAAAGTTTTTACACTACCTAACGTATACCGAAACTCAAATGATGTGAATGATAAATAAATGTATTTGAAAGCTCAACAAAATTATAAAATTATATGTATTTTCAAGAACTTGAGAATAAAATAAATAGAGTAAATGACTCAAAACATTGGTGGAAAATAGCGCATGAGATTAGAGGCAATATTCTGCAAGTAGGAACAGAAATTGCTGTAGAAGATTTTAAAAATTATTTTGATAAACTTTTTAATCCCCAAGAAATAATAAATAACATACAATATTCCCCAATGTGGTATGAGGATAATGAATTGGATAGAAGCATTTCAACTGCTGAAGTAACGTTGGTAATGCAAAAGATGAAAAAGAACAAAGCACCTGGGGAAGATAGAGTAACAAAAGATTTCCAGCAAAACTTGTCTAATGATTTTGTAACACAATTGACCAAAACGTATAACATGATGTTTGAAAATGGAAAAATAGATGAACCATTTGTTAAGGCAATTATATTCCCAATATTTAAAAAGGGTGATCCCAACTTGCCACGTAACTATAGAGGTATTTCGTGTATGAATTGCATAGCCAAAATTTTTATGGGAATCTTAATTGAGAGAAAGACCGTATATTAAATGAGTTTCAGGCGGGATTTCGTAGACAGTACTCTACAGTTGATAATATCTACAATTTAGCCTCAATAGTTCACCTAAAATTTGAAGAAAACAAAAAAGTTGACGCCTTTTTCGTTGATTTTAGAGCAGCGTTCGACAAAGTCCCAAGGCAGAAATTAATATATAAATTAAATGTGATTGGCTTGTCAACTAAAATTGTAAGGTTACTGGAAAATATATATAAAAGCACCTGGTCTGCAGTTTGGAATGTTAGTGAATTATCGGAATATTTCGAAACGTATTCGGGAGTTAAACAGGGTTGTCTTTTATCACCATTATTGTTTACTTTATATTTAAATGATATACATGATCAACTGGAAGGAGGTTTGTTCATAGAAGTCTTAAATATAAGAATACTATTATACGCTGATGATATAGTCATAATTTCTGATGATAAAAAAGTTATGCAAACAATGATAAACAAACTCGAGATATACTGCATGAAGTGGAATATGGAAGATAATTTAGACAAATCCAAGATGATGGTTTTTAGAAAAGGTGGCAGATTGGCTACTGATGAAAAATGCGTTTATAAACAACAACAAGTTAAAATAACAACACAATTTTGCTATCTTGGTGTAATTTTTACTCCGAAAATGTCTTTCCAAAAACACGTAGAATGCAGAAACAAATGCCACATGGAAAAGTTATTTAAATAAACCAAATATTTCACTACAATCAAAATGGAAAATATTTCAAGCGGTATGTAGGGCAATTCAATCATATGGTGCGCAAGTCTTGGGATTCCCATCCTTTGAAACTGTCGATAAACTACAAATATATTTTCTTAAAAGAATTTTGGCCTTGGAAACAGGTGTGGAGAAAGCCATTTTTATACTCTATGTCTACATTTAAATTACACTAACACAGCTATATATAACTACAATTCTGAAAGACTACCACATAAACTATCGAAACTTATACTTCAAAAAAATATATTTTGATCAAAAGAGATTAATAGAATTGGTTCAGTATATACTTCACTTTGACAAGTGGTAGTGAGTGGCGTTCAAGCTGTTTAGATTTTGTATCTCAACTTAAAAATAAAACCTACAGTAAAATGTTACAAGCAGCTTCTACAAGTGATACTCGTATCTATAAAGATTTAATACCAGCTATGGGTTCAACATACATATGTGACCAACTTTACGTATAAATGAAATTACAGCTCTACTGAGAGCACGTTGCGGAACTCTTCCATTGAAAAGTGTTAACAGAAATATTAGATCCAATACCACCACTATCTGTTGCTTGTGTAATTTGGATGAATCTGAAAACCTACTGCACTTTATGGGAAAATGTCCAGTACTCAGGGAATTCCGAGTAAGATACATCGGGAAGAACTATATGAATGAGATTGAACTATCAAATCTATTGAACGGTATGAATATGAAATGTAATTGGAGAAATTTAGCACGCTTTATAATACATGCTTTAAGATATAGACAAATTTTGCCCACAGAGTACGACACTTAGTACTTAAGTTTTATTTATCGTAAATTGATTAATATGGAAATATTATGGCTGACGACATAATGTCAATGCCTTTAAAGACTTTATTATTTTATAAATAAAAGTCATTTAACTAACTAAGTGAAAAAATTCAAAATGATTGAACGAAACAGTTTAAGAAAAAATGTCAATGTCATGCTTTTACGGTATCCTAAAATCATAGTGTTACATCATTTCCTTAAGGAACAAGTACCACGTAGCACAATATATTCCTTATTCAAACGGTTTGAAAATGGACTGACATCAACCGGGGTAAAAAAGAAAGGACGTCCAAACAACTGACCGCAGCTGAATAATGAATAAATTAACACTAAACGAAAATAAAAACAAAACTAAATTAATGGAAATCAATACGAACACAAACATAACATTCAAAATAAATAATGTAATAATATAAACATTAAATTATATAAAATATCTTTGTTTCTTAATAGACAAAAGACTTAATAGACTAAACTTTAAAGATCATGTCGAATACATATGTAGGACAATTGGCAATAAACGGTTTAGAAACAAAGTGGCAATATTACCCGCAATAAACATCTATAACACTTTGATAAAACTACATTTTGAATATGGGTCAACTATTTTATTTACATTCTGTTCAGACCAAGAAATAAATAGTCTGCAAAAACTACAAAATAAGGCTATGCGCTGAATTCTTAAATGCAAACGGTTTACTTCAACAAGGTATATGTTAGACACGCTGAAATGGTTAATCATTCAGCAAAGGTTGTAGCTTAATACAGTATTTTTTATCCAAGAAATGAAAATTTGAAGTGCACCCGATTACTTGATAGCACAAATAAGATATGTTGGGGTGGTCCATCATTTCCTTAAGGAACAAGTACCACGTAACACAATATATTCCTTATTCAATCTGTTTAAAGATGGACCGGCAGCAACCGGAGTAAAAAAGAAAGGACGTCCAAAAAAATTGACCACAGCTGAGGTTGTTAAATTGAAAAAATCGGCGGTTAATCAAATTGGGGCATCAAATCGTAAATTGGGCAAGGAAACAATTCCCAAAAACTTACTTCAAATGAAAATGAAAGACTATCAGAGGAAGACAGTACCCAAAATGCACTGAAGAGCAAAGCATAATGGAGGTATCAAGCATAAAATACTCCAAATAGAAAATCGCGGTCCGTTGGCTATCTACAAAAAGTGAATTAATAATTTATGGTCTATACTGTGTTACAAATAAAAATACTTTTTCAAAAAAATAATTATATTTTAATTACAAGAGATTTAAAATTGTCCATTTACTAAATTGGCATAGGTTATACAAACCTTTTTTGCAATACGAGAAGAAAACATAACAAATTACCTAATATGTCCTTGTCTTGCGCTGTAGTCTGTCTATCTGAACGTATATTTGTTTGCAATTTGACAACATTACATTAATAATCACTATAAAGATTTAGTTTACAAATACACATTTAATGTTTATTAAATTTAAATATTTAATTTAATTAATAGACAATTACTTTGACATGACGGTGCAATACAAAATTAAAGTTTTTTTTATCTTTCAATCTGGTTGTCGTACACACAATTAATGTACTTATCAGCACACTTTGTTTAGTTAGCAAAATAAATTAGTTCAAATCAGTTAAGTTCTGCATAAGTATAACTAAAATTATAGCTGAAAACACAATTTCAGCAAAAAATTTGATGAGAAATAGTATTTTGATTAACAACACGTTTTACTAACTTTTCTACTAACTTAGTTTTTTGAGTGTAGGAAATAAAAATGTAAATCTTTAAATGGCACCGTAGAGATTCTGCGTGCAAAATATAATTAAAATTGAAGATCCAAGGTTAAATTTTTCCGATCTAAAAAAGGATTGGTCAGTTCGTAAGGTGTCCGAGTGGGTAAGTTGTGCGCGTCTTTTTGCAAATTATTTAAAAAAAATTTGTTTTAATTTTAAATATTTTATTCACTTGTTTTTTTTATACTTACTTATTTTTTTATAAAAAAACATCTATATTTTTCAAAATAATATAATGTAAAATTAAATTTTCTAACTATTTGAGTTAAGGTTTGTTTTTTATATAAAAGTTTTTTATTTTCAATATTTCGCTAAATAAATAAATAAATTTTCAAAAAATTAAATAATCTGCAAACTTTAAATTTTTTGAAAATTTATTAATTTATTTATTTTCCTGAAGATGCTACACATAGTAGTAGCGAAATATTGAAAATAAAAAAACTTTTATATAAAAAACAAACCTTAACTCAAATAATTAGAAAATTTAAAAATAAGAAATAAGGTTAAATAAACGAAAATAATTATAATGTAAAATGTATAAATCAAAAATAATCTTTGAAAGTAGTCGGATTGCTTTTTGATTACTTTTTATTCTTTTTAATTATTTTATCGTAATCTTGATTACTTTTTAATTATTTGTAATCGTAATCAGTAAGCCAACCAAAAATAAGCTAGAGCCGGTTTTTTATTTAAAAGGATAGAACTTTTTAGACTAAATACAAGTTCTGACCAATAAATAGTGAACATTTTAAGCTATATTCTTGTTAGTGCTATATTTTTTAGCTTGTCACGTCTGCCCTCAAGGGGTTATGATTTTGTCTGGTTTTAGTACAAAAATAGAAGAAGAAGAAAATGCAATTCATTTAAAGGCAAAACATAGAAACAGCTGATGGGAATAAAAACTGGTCGAAATCGAAATGTCAACCAAAAAATGAGATTGACTTTACGGAAAATGGAGGAAACTTCCGTCCTTTTTTGCTTTCTTTTTCGTTTTGGAACCGAGGCCAGGCAGTTGCTGAAAAAAAAATAGAACTCGAAGAACATCAATGAAATTTAACCTAGTTTTTTTTAAATCGTTTTGTTTATTAATAAAAAATTTATGAACGACAAGTAATAATAGATAATTTTTTTTGCTGGAATCGCACTGCCTGGGCCATTTTGGATGAAATATTAGCATCACCTCATCGTGAGTAGCCAGCGCCAACATCCGGCACCATCATCAAATAAAGCCGTGGAAGCCATCCAGAACTGCGTGGGAAAAGCAGCATCAGCACCGCCACACCTGGGGTGCTAGGTATTTCTTTTGTGGTTAAAAAAAAAAAAGGGTTCAGGACTTACAGTCTTACCTCGGTCGACTAGACTGACTGGACTGTGAAAAAAAAAACTCAAATTTGTTTTATTTTTGATTTTATTTTATTTTTTTTAATGGAAATATAAGAGGCAGAGACCTTATACATATAAGGGAAACATTTTACTTACCTTATTTAGTTCTGTGTAAAACTAGTCCGTAGGGTTGAGCTCAGGCCTAGGGTCGATGTTTTAGGAAGGCAGATAAAGCCTTGTAGGTGAATGTTTCTCCTAGAAGAAAAAAAAAGAAAAGAAATAAGCTTTAAGTTATACAAGCTTATAAAAAATAAACAAGTGAATAAAATATTTAAAATTAAAACAAATTTTTTTTAAATAATTTGCAAAAAGACGCGCACAACTTACCCACTCGGACACCTTACGAACTGACCAATCCTTTTTTAAGAGCCAATAGAAACTTCCCTAATAAGAAAAGGCGGCAAAGACGAGCTGCAAAAAAGAATATAAACGTGCGGCTGTTCTACCTGTAACGAGAAAAAAAATTTATAAATTGAGACGTGCCTGTCATCAAATAAAAAATCTAATTTTTCTTTGGCAATTTTAAATACCGAATTAATCGTCGAATATTATTCAATTAGAAATTATTGGAATTTTCAATCTCGGATAAAATATTGTTTTTTTTTTTAACGCCGGTTCAGTTTAATAGCCTTAAACCAAATATTTTTGTTAAATTTAAAAAAAATTAAATTAAAAAGCAAAGACATTGTTAATAATGTGTATAAAGATTTAATAATTCAGCATTACATGCCCAATATGCTTTTAGTTTTAAATAAAGGTTTTTTATAACGTTTTTAGAAAAAATTAAACAATGATTGAATATCTTATTTATCAAATGGTAGTAGGGTGACAAAGGTAAGTGGAGGTGAATTTGGGACAACCTGTGAAATGGCATACGGTTGTCACGGTGAGGTCTACGTAGATCTTTTGTGGGAGGGCCGCCTTAGTTGGCACAACATCTGCCAACCAACATTTTTGAATTAAAACGGTTAGGGCAGTGTCGTATATTGGTGCACTCACACTTTTCGGTTTCGGTATATATCTACTTTTTTGACTTTTTTCTTAAAAAATTAAGCTTATTTTAGCTTTTTTTTACTGTTTTTAATGTTACATGTTTGTTGGTTTATCAAAAAGTATTTTTTATAACCCAATTTGAACTTTGAAGCGTAGGAAAACAATTTCCTTTTTGAACCTTTGTTTGACTGACAAATTTTACACACATTTTGTTCGTAGTAACGATTTTAATAAAAAGTTATAAAATTAAATGGTTTCTTTTTTAAATAAACGGCATATTCTTTTATTTATACGTCTTATTTTACTGTTTAGCTAATTTTTAAGCGCTTAAAACACTGTGTTTATAGCTTTTTTTTGGTTGCCCTAGTAATCAGAAGTTGTTAAATGGATTACAAATCTTTTTAAAATGTTATCTAATTGATTACTAATCGTAATCGAAATTTAACAACTATGTATTGAACATACTTACCATAAACTTATAATTCACATGTTTAAATATGATCAAGAAAACATAGTTGAATGCAATGATGATCTTAGCGAAATCGGGCTATATTTGTTAGCCCTTTTATTAACATTTGAGCCTGTATATATATTTTCAATAACAAACAATCTGTTGACAAATTTTGGTTAAACACAAACTACGAGTATTTTGAAATTAGGCACAAATTTAAATAAAATACAATTTTAATCTAAATCATTCGTAGTTTACTATAAAATGTGTTTGTGAATAATTAAGCTTGTGTAATTTTATATACAAAAATGTGTTAAATAATTTTTAAACATATTGTGCTCAATTTAAAGCATTTTGTGTGGTTTAAAGTAAAAAGTTTATCCATAAACAACTCAATAATACCTATCGTTTTAGTAAATGACTAATATACAGCCATCATACTTTAAATCTGAAAATAAATTTAATACCCAAAATAAAACAATTAAATTAAAAAAACAAAAACAAAAACTTATTACATGTTAGAAAGTGTTTTGCAACCGTCAGATAATGACAATCGTAATTAATTTTTATATTAATTACTGTAGAATATTACTTTAGTTAGTCTCTTTACAGGAAGAAGAAGAAGAAAACATTTTTATTGAAAAATTTTACGGACACAAGGGATACACCAGACTGCCGCAGTTTCGTCCCCCTCCTGGGACTCGTCAGTGGTTAATTTATGTGTCAATTGAACAAAGTATTTTATATTGTTAATTTGCTCTATATGAAAAACTTTTTATTTTTTTGATGTCATACTGTGATTTGAACTCACTGCCTTAGCATCAAGCTATGCATCGTAATCTCACCTCTTAACGAGTTTAGTGAAGGTAATACGTGTTTTGTAAATAGCACGCCCTCCCGACTAAAAATGTTCATATTTGAATCCATATATGGTTCCATATATGTTCGGATCCATGAATTAAGATTATATGGATATATATGCTCATATTAGGACATATATTAATATTTATATATGCTCATATAAAAATATTTTTTGTAGTTGATCGTGTATTTTTGTATTTTTTTTACAAAACACATGAGCTTTTTTCAAAATCAGCCTGGTAAAAGGCAAAATACACTTTAATTCTTCCAGGTTTGAATAGAATCACTCTTATACTACAAACCCAGACAGAGTAATCTTTTACTGAGACTCGTAAATAACGCATTTGTTTCTTTGTATTAAACTAAGGCCCGTTTACTGAATGTCCAGTTAAAGTTTAACAAACAGATACATTGAAAATTTATATGGGAAACAACAGCAAATGTGTCAGTTAAAGTTTCAAGTCTCAGTAGCTAGCGGGACCTTGTGAAAATGAGGCTAAATGTATTATAATTCAATTTACATATTACTGATAAATTAAAGAAGATTGAACTAATAAAGAATAAAAATTGCATTCAAAGATATTTAAATCTTAAATTTTAAAGATTTTATTGAGCGTGTCCTTCTGTTTTCTAACAATCTTCTTTAATTTATCAGAAACATGTTAATAATATTATATTACATTTATTTTATGACGTTTTCTTTTCTGGCAAAAATGTCACATTTTTTTTGAACTTTGCCCTCAAATTACCTTTTTGTGCCAGATGGTTTGTATCCGTGTCTGGCCAGGATCTTTAAGTCGAGTTTGCTATTTGGTCACGTTCCATTGGTTTGAAACGGAGTTAAGGTAGTATTCATACCGAAGGCTGGGCGCAAAGCGGAACATTTGCCCAAATCTTATAGACCAATTAGTCTTAGTTGTTTTTTCCTTAAGACCATGGAGAAAGTCTTGGACCACTATATCACGGATGTGTACCTGGTGCGCAAACCCATTCATGGGTTCCAATTTGCGTATCAGCAGGGAAAATCCACTGAGACGGCTGTCCATCACGTTGTCACTAAGATCGAAAAGGCACTGGAGGCGAAGCAAATCGCCTTGTGTGCTTTCGTTGATATTCAGGGCGCTTTTGACAACACGTCCTACGATGCGATTAAGACTGCGATGTTGAGAAAAGACATCCCCAGTGTTATCGTTAGTTGAACTCTGGAGATGTTGACCTCTAGGGTCATTACATTCGGCATCGGGAACACTTTTAGGACCATAGGAGCGACTAGGGGCTGTCCTCAGGGAGGTGTGCTATCGCCACTGCTGTGGACTCTGGTCATTGATGAGCTGCTTGAGCAACTTAATTACCTGGGTTTCAGAACCTACGGATATGCTGACGATCTTGTTATTTCTGTCACAGGATGGGATGACAGGTCAATTTCTGAGCGCATGCAACAGGCTCTGGACTTTACCTTGAAGTGGTGCCAGGAGAAGGAATTTACTATAAATCCCTCGAAGACCATCCTGGTGCCCTTTACTAGGAGACGTAAGTTATGTCTCACTGAGCCATCGCTTCAGGAGACGAGGATCTGCTTCTCTGATATCGTTAAGTACTTGGGGGGGTTATATTGGATAGGTCTCTGAATTGGAATGGGCACATTGATATGATCTCTAAATGGGCCACTAGGGCAATGTTTGCCTGCCAGAGGCTCTTTGGCAGGACCTGGGGCCTTAGACCTCAAATGGTCTACTGGTCTTTTACCATCATTGTGAAACCGATGGTCACATACGCCTCATTGGCGTGGTGGAAAAAGGTTGAACAACTCGGGGCTCAGATGATTCTTAAGAGGGTTTATCGACTGGCATGTATTGTTATCACTGGTACCTCAAACTCATGTCCGACTGATGCTATTGGAGTCATGCTGGGCATTCCTCCTTTGCATATCTCTGTAAAGGAGAACGCGTGCATGGGATCCCTAAGGCTGCGGGAGATTGGCAGCATGAGGAGTGGGGATCTGAATGGGCATCTTGAGATTGCGAAAATGTTCGCTGATGATCCGGCTATTAGGGTCAGTGACAGGATACTGCCTGTGCAGGCATTTGTGAGGCACTTTGTTGTTATGATTTTCGACTGGATATTGGTTGACTGGATATTGTGTACCGGAGGTTGGAGCACAGGTCTGGTTCACGGATGGCTCAAAACAGTCGAACATGGATACGGGGGCGGGTGTCGTCGGACCCCGAATTTTAGGCAAATATCCCTCCGTTTTTCAGGCGGAGGTCTTCGCTATCTGTATCTGTGTGGAAGAGTGTCTGCGGAGGGGGACACGTGGGGCCAAGATCTACATTCTATCTGACAGCCAGGCGGCACTTGGTGCCTTGAGGGCTCAAGATGTGTCGTCGGGTCTGGTTAAGGAATGTATCGACTTTCTGAATCGTCTAGGACTTAACAACTCCTTGACACTGGGCTGGGTTCCAGGCCATGAGGGGCATGAGGGCAACGAACGGGCTGACTGTTTGGCCAACTGCGGAGCACGTCGACAATTCATTGGCCCTGAACCCTTCTGTGGCGTACCCAATGGGTATGTCAGAGAGAGGCTCAGAAGATGGAGGGAGTCGGAGTTTGGGGCCTATTGGGCCAGATCGCCTGGGCAGCGACAGGCGAGGCTGTTTAAATCTCCCTCTGGGGAGAGGTCGCGGAAACTCCTGTCTATGACAAGGGACGAACTAAGGACCGTGACGGGTTACCTCACGGGACACTGTGGCCTTAGGTATCAATTGTACAAGATGGGACGACCCTCTACGGATACGTGCAGGTTTTGTAAATTGGAACCCGAGACCTCAGAGCATGTTCTCTGCAAGTGTCCGAGGCTCTCCGAACAGGAGGGTGCGTTATTTTGGTGGTCGAATAGTGACACCATCGGACGTTTGGAACCTATAGGGTGTATTCGCTGGCAGCACAAAATACCAACTTCTGGTCGCGGTGCATAGTGCCACTCTAGTCTAATTTAATCTACCTTTTTGTGGTGTCGTGTTTCTTTCTGAAAATGTTGCCTTATAAAAGGCAAAAAATGCAACATTTTCTGCCCTCAAAAAATTTACAGGGTTGGTTGTTGCCCTGTTTTTTTGGTTTAACAATCTCATGTGTATATATTGCAAAGTTTTTGGCGAGAAAATTCTCACCTTAGTAACAGAGTGGTAGTGTGCTGGCTTCTGACACAGAAGATCCCGAGTTCGAACCCATATTGGTATCACATTTATTTATATTTTTTTTTTTTTGTTAAATTTAATTTACGATTTTTTTTAATTTGTTTTTGCTATTTTTTTTAATTTTTTCTTTTTGTAAGTATTTAATAATTTTTTTAATCTGAAATTCGCTTACAAACAAAATTATAAAAAAAGTTTAATTGAAAAAAATGTATGGAGCTAAATCCAAATTTTTTAAATAATTAAAAAACTAAAATTAATTATTAAAAAAACATTAAATTTTTTTTAAAGTGTGCTGGGATTCGAACCCGAACCTTAACAACACTAAAAAACAGATTTGTTTAAATAAATGTAATATGTGATGAAATTGTGTTCTATTCTGATTGTAAAAATGCTTCATTTTAATGCGGCGAGGTCAAAATTTGAAAAATGTTGTACATTAAGAAGGCAACATTTTTTTCCAGAAAAGAAAACACCATTAGTAAAAAAAAATGCGGTATTGACTTTATATGCGCCATTATATGGTTGCATACATGAAAATTTTTAGCCGGGAATCTAAATTAAATCTTAAAAACTTTAGATTTAAATGTCTTTGAATGCAATTTTTAATAAATTTTGACAACAAAATAAAATATTTAATTTAAAGACAAGAATTTTTGAATCCAAAGTTATTTAGACAATTGGGATAAAAATCTATGTTCATACCAATTGTAACGGTTTCCCTACTACGCAAAAGATCTAGAAGCACTCGGCACGTACTGGTAGGGGCCTAGCTCGTCGGCAACCGGGGTGAGTCTTTGCAACCAGTCTTTTGCAGCCGTTAACAAAATTTAACTACGTGCCTTTTTAAATAAAATGTTTAACTCAATTTATATAATAAATTTTACTATTGCAATTATTAAATACCCCGAACTGAATCTAACATATCCTTTGTAAACAATATAATGGACCAAGGGCCAGATGTTGTGCGCCCTGTTTATTACTGCCCACCCTACCTAAGATTCACTTTATCCATAAAGATACATTTAAGGAATCCTACAATAACAATGATCGACGGTTTAGATCGAGAGAAAAAAAAAACTTAGTTAGGCATGATTACAAAAAAAAACTTTTACTTTATTTGAATATTAAATGTAATTGCTTTGAAGAAAGCAAACGAAATATCCATAACAAAAAAAAAATGTTATGACATCACTAATATGACAAAAAAAAAACAAAAAATTAAACAAATAATTTTATTAGTGTCGTTCCGTCCAAAGAAATTAAAAAAACAACAAAATAATATATTAAAAAAAAAAATACCATCTTTATACAAACAAATAATAAGCACAAAACAAAATAGAAAACTTAATAGACATTATTGAATCTAACATAAATAACAATAAAAATATTAAGAAAAACAACGCTAAATAAACAGCTAAATTTACAACAATAACAATTAAAACCCTACCATAACACAAAATAATAAAAACAAAACCATTATTACTTCCAACAATCATCAACATCAACATCAACAAAAAAAAAAAAAAAAACAATACACCTGATCTTCGTTATACGGCGCTGTTATTTTAATAATGACCATGCAAGGGGCTTTTATGCCTCCTTAATAAGTGTCATTGTTACTTTCCTAGCCATTTTTATTGTATACGGTGTATAAGGGGCGGTGAGTCAAATTGTTGTTTGGTTATTTAGTGTCAAAGGTATAACACTGGTCATTAAATAACCAACTACAGCAACAGTTTTCACTACTGTTCCCCTTATACACTCGTAAGGATTTTGATTTTATATTTTTCTTATTTTGTTATGACAGGCAGATTTCGTATAGACTTCTGCAACATACGCGGACTTAGAGCGAATCACTTTTCTGTGTATGCTCACATTCGTTTTCATAGGCCGGATGTCTTCGCCTTATGTGAAACTCAGGTTTGTGAGGATGCTGATCCACAGGATTTTCACATACCTGGGTATCACCTTCTATCCCTTTTCTCTCTACATAGGGGCCTTGCAATGTACATTAGCGATGATGTTGTGTACCAGTATCAGCAACAGTTGAACTGTAATGATAAGGAATTTAGCTCTCTTTGGGTTAAATTCCAGATCAGGTCACACATATTGCACTTCGGATTTTTATATAGAAGTCCAAGCACGGAATTGGCTAAATCCCTTGATGGCTTCGATGCCCTTTCCGATTCAATTTCGAAAATCTTGGAGAGCTGTCCGAATAGTGAAATCGTAGTTGCTGGCGATTTTAATATCCACAACTCATCCTGGATTCGCCATTCGAGCCATACAACTCCCGAGGGCCAATACGCTGAGCTCTTCGCCGCGCATAATGATCTTGCACAACTTGTGAATGAGCCAACACACAATGCGTGTGTTGAAGGGCAGTTGCGGAACACTCTTGACCTCTTCCTCACTTCTCACCCTGAAAAGTACGAAGTGAAAATACTTGCACCTCTCGGAAATTCGGATCACAGTACTATTTCTGCATCTTTTTCATATTCTACTCTTCGTAGTGTTTCTAACTTAGCGCAGAAACGTTCTATTTTCCTCTATGAAAAAGCTCGTTGGGCCGAGCTCAACGATTTCTTTCGGCATTTTAACTGGAAAATTTGTTTTCTCGACGACAACGTCGATGCCGCTGCAGAAATGGTAGTCAATATTATTATGCTAGGAATGAAACTTTTTATTCCAACGAAGCATATTTCGGGAAAATCAAAACATAAGTGTTGGTTTAACCAGACGTGCAAAAATGCAGTCAGATCCAGAGAGGCAGCGTTCAGTAATTGGCGTTCGAATAAGAACGTCGTTACTGATCTGCATCGCAAAAAGGCGAGAACCGAGTGTGCCAAAGTACTTAGACGCGAAAAAGTTTTATACGAACGGCGTCTACGTGCGAAAGTTCTTTCTGCTCCTCGGGGCAGTAAGACCTTTTGGTCGTTCGTTAAAAGAGTAAAGGATAATGCTAGTTCTTCTATTCCAACTCTTATAAAGGACGATCAATCATTCACCGACCCGGTTGATAAGGCCAACCTCTTCGCTGAACTTTTTGCAAGAAATTCTTTCTTGCCGGAAAGCGATCAACCACTGCCCGTTCTCGAAAGGGTATCCTATACTATGCCTTTGATTTTCTTTCGGGCCCGGGCAGTCAAAAGGGTACTTGAGGATCTCAACGTAAACAAGTCACCGGGGCCGGATGGCATATCAGCACTGGTGCTGAAACAGTGCTCTTTAACGTTGGCACGTCCATTGGCAAAACTTTTCAGCTCTTCGTACCGTGCGGGAATTTTCCCCTCATGCTGGAAGGTGGCCAATGTCCAGCCTATCCCTAAAAAGGGTGCGGCTAACAACCCTGAAAATTACCGCCCAATCGCAATTTGCTCTGCGCTCTCCAAAGTGATGGAGACCATGGTTATCCACCATCTTGTGAAATATTTAGAGACCAATTCACTTTTAAATGATCGACAGTATGGCTTCCGTAGTGGTCGATCTACGGGAGACCTGTTGGCGTTTCTATCGGAACGTTGGAGCCGGTCAATCCACCGCTTTGGTGAGAGTAAAGTGGTTGCTCTAGATATTTCTAAGGCGTTCGATCGTGTGTGGCACGGAGCACTCGTGACTAAGCTAGTTGCTTTTGGTGTCGGTAATGTCTTCTCTCGATTTATAACGAGTTTTCTCAGAGACCGCACTATACGTGTTGTTTTAGATGGGGTCTCATCAAACGAGTTTCAGCTAAATTCAGGGGTACCGCAAGGTTCTGTTCTTTCTCCTACCCTTTTTCTTATTTTTATTAATGACCTTCTTGGTCAGACCATCAACCCTATCTACTCTTTTGCAGATGACAGCAACATTTGTCATTCATTTTCATTCGATCACAGGCCAAGCTCTTTGGAGATAGAGGGCATGCGGCAGAACATGAATGACACACTCAATCAAGACCTTTCTACAATCTCCGAGTGGGGTCGCGCGAATAAGGTCGATTTTAATGCACGCAAGACCCAATGTTGTATGTTAACCCACAGACGGGCTGTGGAATTGACATTGTCATCTGTAACTTTGGATGGTATAGGTATTGAGGAATCGGATACTCTTGATGTTCTGGGCATGAGAATACAGTGTGATGTCCGTTGGAATAAGCACGTATTTCAAGTGTCGAAAGAGGCATTCAAGTGTCTCGGTTTTCTAAAACGGTGCAAGACTTACTTCACTCCATCCGATCTCCTTACTATTTATACCAGCTATATCCGGCCAAAAATGGAATACAACTCTCATATATGGGCAGGGGCTCCATTGTCTATTCTGAAGCTTCTGGACCGTGTTCAGGGGAGGGCGGTGAAGCTTATCAATGACAGTAGTGTATCCAACTCTATTGATTCATTGGAGCATCGTCGGAATGTGGGTTGTGTGACACTTTTCTATCGATATTACCATGGGAGATGCTCATCTGAGATAAGTGAACTTATTCCACGAGCCCGAGTTTTTATTCGTAATACTCGCTTATCTAGTAGAGCACATCCGTTTGTAGTTGATTGTCCTGTGTTTCGCACAACGCATTACAGAGAAAATTCGTTTTTTAGTCGAACGATTCGTATGTGGAACAAACTTCCCGCAGAAGTCTTCCCTGTTACTTACAATTTAGAAAAATTTAAATCAAATATCCACAAACACTACTCCCTCTTTCCTCCTTCCCATACCTTATTTTCCTGATCAATACAATGCACTGCATGAGTAGGGGGCATCCCCTGAGTATTGGTTAAATTATAAAAAAAAAAAAAAAAAAAAAATATAGAGTAAGAGGGAAAAAAATTACTTGTGTGTTTAGGAACTGGTGATAGAAAATTTAAGAACTTAACCCATTAATGCCTGACCACCGATTCCATTGTCCAATATCGATGAAATTTCACACATTCGTTACTTAAGGCTTTGGAAGTTATTTGATATAATTTTCTTTTCGATTTTCCATACTTGGGACTTATGAATTAACCACTGATATAAAATAATTCCTCTGTGGTTTTTTAATTAAATTATTTTGTTATGCTCTTTCATATAAAAGTCTTCATTTTTACTTGAAAATAATCGATATTTCAAGCAAGGGTACTTCATAAAACTGTAAAATACGTATTTTAATGGTCATGTCATGAAATCATACCTGTAGCTCAAGTGAGTGGTCCTACCCAGCTACAAATTTTTTGCACTTTAAAGAATACCTAACACTATTAGCCAACAATAAAGTTTTCCGATGTGTCGCTTCTCCAATTTTTCAGAGGTGATTTCAATTCTTTCTTTCAATTTTTCAGAATATGTAAATTTTCAGACAATTCAACAGATAATTACCAACCCCCAATTTTACACCAACATTTTCCTAAAGTATTTTAATCCTTTCTCCACCTACCTGTAAAAATCAATTTGATGCAACTCTTACCTGGCTTTAGATATAATTTTTTTAAGATAGCTCCTTTTTGGGTATTTAAATACCCAATAGGCAGGAATGGGTTAATGTAATAATTTTAAATCTAACTAATTTTACGGTAATGTATAAAATGTAATATTCGACGTCAAATTAAAAGATGAGTAAGAGAAAGGAAAAAATATAGGGATTTTAGTTAATATCAAAAATTTTAAAATTGTATTTTACGAAACCTAAGGTATTACTTTGGAATTTTTATATTAGCAAAAGAAATATTATGGTAACATAATAAAAAAAATGTGCCTTGTAATCTTAGCCTAGTACAAAATAAATCCAAGATTCAAAATCCTTTTATGATTTCGACCCAGAATCTATTCGAATACTTAAACTTTGATCACAAGACCCAAAAGAATTTAACTTACAGTACTCACTTATTAATGTCCATCAGCTGGCCAGTCCTCTGGATGTCGATGAGTTTCCAAAATTTGGCTAAAAAAATTAGGATACCACAAGATCTTTACCTCTACAAATGTCCAAAGAACAATGTTTCCAAAATATTAAATTACAAAATACAATACCCTGGACTCCTTTTCTTTCTTTTACTTGTCCTTTTACACGTTATGTATTTAACTAGGCCAACTTCCAATATAACAAAAAAAAAATAGTTTTAGACCCAGCAATAATTTAAAAACCGGAACGATTAAAAATTCGATGAATGGCAATTGACAATGGCTTTCCTCTCAAATAAAAAATATCATATGGATTTGCGTCACAAAAACTCGTATGGTGATTCAGTGGCTGTACAGCCAAAATTTACGTCCATTAGCATTCCTTGGTGGGTTGGTTAACACTCCAAATTTCAAGAGTTAATATTCACTAGTACTGATCCTACTAGAACCCTTTTCCAACAAAGAATAAATTTCAGATTAACTCCTATTAGACGAGAGGCAGTGTAAGGTCCGTTAGGAATCCTAAAATTGAGACACCATTATAAAAAAAATTCTGAAATTTAGCAAGGAACAACTTACAATTAAGATTCCCAAACTATTTCAGAATGGCTGAGGTCAATATTCAGACCTAGTTATTTAATTACACGTTTTGATATTATGTACAAAAAATTTTAACTGTACCACTTTAATAAAAAAAAAATTGATCTGATCTTGTTTTACACGCAATTTGTTCTTTATCAATTTAAATGACACGAGGAATTGAAAGGTACAGAAATTTTAAACAAGCAAACAAGTGGAATGTTACATTGAATTTTTGGGGAGTAAATAAATGTATAGATCCGTTATTTACTTTATAAGAGATTATTAGAAATATACAGACAGACAAAAAAAATACTTAAGCATATCCATGGATTAATGAGGTAGAGAAGGTGTAATTTTGGCTATGCTCTATAGATTACACTCAATTGAAATACTTACAAAAACTATATGAAGGGGTATACAATACTGCAAATTTACCCAACAAAATAAAATTATCGCATGATATAAATTCTCCCCATCCTAAATCGTACAGTGGTTTGCGTACACGTAAATGTTCAATTGTGTATAAAGTAAGAATATTCATACTGACCGCTACACAATGTGAGTTCTAAAATTCGTACATATAAGCGGTAATCACTCTTGATAGAAAAGTAAAGAAGAATCGAAGAAAACGAGAAAAGAAGAAAACTTTTGACAGATACAACAACAAAATGTATGGGATTTGTTTTTTCTCGTTTTCTTCGATTCTCCTTTTCTTGATAGGAAATTTCTTTGACTCAAACCTTGAGTAAGTTGTAGTAGAAAACAAGAAAAACTTTTTTGACAGAAGAACAACTGATTTTAAGCGTCACAAGATAATTTCATATTTTTTAAATAAATTGTGAATTATATATATGTTTATATATTAATAAAATTTACCTCCAAGTTGAAAATGCTGCATAAAATCTATTTGTGTGTAGCGGTGTTGTTATGTTTTGTTCATTTCTTTAAAAAGGTTGTTAACTTCACATACAAGCCAATCAGCTGTTTCCATGAAGTAGAACAATAATTTAAATGTAAATAGAATGAAAGAAATGGCAATTATTTTGAAAAAAATTAACGAAGCGTGGGTGCCGCGTATTTTTGTTTGTTTTTTAATTTAAATAGTTAGAGTGGGAGGGATGTTGCCAATGTTTAAGTGGGCGTTGAAAAGAAGAGGACAGAACGGAAATGGCGGTTTTGTGGATAGTTGTTTAAACTACGGCTTGGTGGTACAAGTGAAAAATTTAAATGGTTATTACGAAAGCAACGTCCATAAAGGAAAGAAGTAAAGAAGTGCCGTGTAACTTACTTCAGTGAAGTGATAAAGTTTATTTTTGTTTGTGTTTTTTTTTTTGCATACTACCAAGCCGTAGGTAAGTTTAGAAAAGATAATGAATTTTTTTGTTATTGTTTGGGAAAATTTTTTTTTATGGTTTTATCCAAACAGGTTCACCATAATTTTTAAAAAAATACCCGGGACGAGATTATTCATTTTTTTTTATTGGAGAGTGGGGCTACAGTCTTGGTATTGGGAAATACCAGGAAGACCAAAAGGCTCCTGTGATCCTTGGGACTGTAGTCCACAACGTTTTGAAAGTTACCCCAATATCGAGTATATATTGTTTTGGGAAATAAAGCGCAATCAACCTACAAAACCGTACCGTGTTCCTGCCAGCTTCAAATCAACGGCCATCTTAGAACGGCCAAAGGCTAAAACTCAAAGAAAAAAAAAGTTATTGGTGAGTCCGTTCCGGTAGAATAAACAAAAATTGTGTGTCTTTGAAAATTAAAAAAAAAAAAAAAGAAGCTAATAATTTCTTACAAAAAAAAAACAAGATTTAAATAAATCATAGTTTTTTGTGTGTGGCAGGGTATTAAACCCCAAAAATTAAGATAATAAATTAAATAATTTAAAAAAAAAAAAAAATAAGATAAAAGTTTAGTATAGTTTTAGTGTTAATAAATTTAGTGAGTGAGTGTGAGCCCAGAACTGCATCGGAAGTGTCGTGTTTAAATTTAGTGTGGGTTTTTTTTTTGGTGTGACCCGTGAAACTGCTTTAGAGAGCTCTCTCAAGTTAGGTATTAGTTTTTGTTATTGTGGAACCCCTAATTGGGTTGGATACTGTTTAGGTGTATTTTTGGGAGATTGTTTTATTTTTGTTAATTGTTTTATTAAGTTTTTTTTGATAAATTAGTTTTTTATATATATACTTACTTCTCCGTTTAATTTTTGTTAGGAAATAAGTTTTTAAATCAAAATAAAAGTTTATATTAATTTTATATTAATAGAAAAAAATTCAAATTACATATATGTTTTCATTTGGATGAATAATTAGGAAAAATGTGCGGCTAAAGATTAAAAATTGGTGTGTTAACGTAAGTATGTGTTAAAAGTGACTAGTGCAGTGTTTGTGGGGTAATCCTGTAAATGTTAAGTGTAGATTACCATGGTAGGGTGGGCAAGCTAGGGGGGACATCTTACATCTTTTGTCCTCGGTTTTTTTGTATTGTAGTTCAATTTATTGTAATTTTTTTCAGTCCGTTTTGTTAGTAAATATAGGTTTTTTTGTGTTTAGGGACATAAAGTAATTTAAATTTTTAAGTGATATTTTTGCGGTTAATTTTGTTTTGTTGTTGATTTTGAGTTGTGTTTTTTTTGAGTTTAGTTTTATGTAGTTTTTTGTATAAATTTTATTGTTCGGCCCTCGACCGGAAGTAGCGGGTCATACCCCCCCTGTCGTCCGTGAGCTAGTCGGACAAGGATGGCTTCTTCCGGTACGTTCTGTCCAGGGTTTGGTGACATGTGTTATTGCATTTTCCACTATAAATTTAATTATTTTAATTTTTTCTGATGTTTTTGGCATTTTGCTTATTTAACATTTAATTACATTTGGTGGAAAACGTGTTCAGCCTAGAACAAATGTAAACAAAGATCAGCTGACAGTGTTGAAAACAAACTTGCTAAAAAAGACGCTCACTCTTTAATGAAAAAGAAATCGATAATGTTTCCTCCAAGAAAAAGTTTTCTATCAAGAGTGATTACCGCTATAGGATTTTAATTTGGAATAATAATTGAAAAATTTAAAATAATCTAGGCCTCCATGGGTTTTATATGTGTCGCCATATATGGGCAACTAGCATTGAAATAAGAAAATTCAATTCATATATGGAATAGTATATGAACTCATATATTATGAATATAGTATATGCCATATATGGAACGATATATGCAATATATTATCAAATATGGTATCATACATTTCCATATATGACCCCTAACTTTTAATGTATTAGCCCATATATGACTCCATATATCAGATATGATTCATATATGCTCATATATGTCAATAAATGAACATATGTGATCCTTTTCAGCCGGGCTTCTTAAAATAATAGGGTTTGTAATAGATAAGTAACCAGTTACCTACCTTAATTTCTTATTACTAAACTAATTACCGAGTAAAAGAAAGTTTTGCTTTGTAGGTCCAGCAAAACTTTCTATTACCCGGTCATTTTGTGTTCATTATGAGTTTTTGAGGGGCCACATTAGCGAACGTTCCCTTAGTACGTAAAAAATTCGTTAACCTTAAATTTTTAATTTTACTTAGATTAATGAAGAGCTAAATAGTTATAAACGAAGAATTGTCATTAAAAAAAAATCCCCGTTAAAATCAAAGCATGAAAAGGGTGTTAAAAAGGAATTTAAACAGGAACCCGAAACATATTCAGAAAGCGAAAGAGAATTGATTAAAACGCTTTTTGAAGCATTCGAAAAGCGATCATATCTTTGGAATGGTAATGAAAGGAAACGGAAAAACTACACAATTACATGTGAAAAAGGTTTTGATATTATTGCCAATGAAGTTAATGAAAAATTAAATACCAATATAACAGGAAATGAAGCGAGAAAACGTTTAAATACCATGCGTAATAAATATTCACATGAATTGGAAAAACAACGCGAAGGTAAAGATCATCAATTTCCCTGGTACTCGGAACATATGAAGTTTTTGCAGAGAAACATAAATAATATTATAAGGACTAGAGTAAGTATTGCTATAATTTTGGTTAAATCATAAATTCTAATTGAAAACTAACATTTATTTTCAGATGAAGTCGAAACATATTAAACGCGCGGTAGGTAAAGAATTGCTAATAAATGATTGTTTTATATTATTTTTTACATCCCAGTGTAGAAACGGTAAAGACATGTCATTATTTGTTGGACTACCAGCAACGACACCATCTTAATGTCTTCATTACTTTAATACAAATAATAATGACTAACACTCAGAAAATTATGTAGGTAGATTCATCTGCAAATGACAGTTAAAATAACTGCATTTTCAGTTGAAAAAGTGTACACTACATTTGCAATTAAATCTACAGCAATGTGATGTTATTTTAACCGTTCAAAATCTACTGTAGAATGTAGGTGCAACAACATAACCAGCTTTTTAAAACAAATACACTATTCAACGGCAAAAACAACCTGGTTTTAAAACATATCCTTTTTAGCAGACCTATGCACGCTAAATCGAAATCTGGCAAACATTTTTTTTCTTATTTGCAGTTTTTGAAATATCGCAGTTTTTATATTAACATTATTCACAGCATTTTTCGTATATTTTACTTAATTTTATTACTAAATTCTATTGCAAAATCACGATTTAAGAATATAAATCTACACAAAATTATCTTTAACTCGTGTCGGTGTTTGTATCAGGATATCGCTCTGGTATTGCAAGGAAGTTGAAATTTTATATTTTTTTAGTTTTATCCTTATTATTTATATATTTAAAAAAATATGTAAAATATGTACAGGTTCTGCAAAAAGTTGAAATTTGTTGAGTATTGTTATTAAAAGGCCCCCAAAAATAGACTAGAGCTTTTTTTTTGTTTAAAGGGATAGTACAATTATGCCTAATTACTAGTTCTAATCTTTAAATTATGAAATTTTTAAGCAATATTTGATATTAGCTTATTATAGCTTATTTTGTATTAATAAGATACTTTTTGAATTTTTTCTTTAAAAATTAAGCTAATTTTAATTTTTTGCTTTTAAAATAGAGCGTTTTTTGCTTTTTTTAAGTATTTTTTTAATTGAAAGTTGAAAATTATCAAAAAATATTTTGATAAACCAATTTGAACTTTGAAGTTTAAGAAAAACAAGTTCTTTATTGCGACTTTGTTTGCATGTCGAAGTTCCAAGGAACAAGTTTTATTTGTGTTAACGATTTTAATCAAAATTTATGAAATTTAATATTTATTTTTTAAATTTAAAGTCTTATTTTTATATTTAAACGGCTTATTTTAATGTTTTTCGAGCTTTTTTAAGCTCTTAAAAGAGCCTTTTTTTTTTTTGATAAAAAAACAAATTTTTTCTTCTTAACCTGATTTTATTTTCAATAAACTACGCTATTGGGAAACTATATTTACACAAAATATCACTTAAATTTTTTACATTTTGCGATATTTTTTCCAATCATTCTTCCTTTATATCTGTCTACGTGATGTAATATTGCTTTTTTGATTTATTTTCATCAGATTGCATTAAGATACAAATAATAAAGAGCTGAAACAAAATAAATATTATATTTAATACAATAATATTAAAGAAAACTAATTTATTTTCTATTACGCAACTAACCTTTATATTATATTTATTTAATAAAAATTACATCAGAGAAGTTTTCACTTACGACTAGGGAATGCATCCGGTGATTTCCCGTCCCGGGAAACTAAGCAATTCCGGGAATTTTGCTTCGGGAATCCCGGGATTTTTAAGAATACAATTTCAAACAAAAAAGTCAAATAATAAACATTTTTAATGCAGCAATTAGCATTTTGAACAACTTTTTAAAGGATAAAGTTAAATGCATCGTTCATCTTAGACTTCTACTTTAAATTATAAATTTAAAGTTACTCTATCTAGATCGCTCCTAAAAATTTTGTCAGTATAAAAATTTGTCCAAAATAATTTCAGTTTGCCAAATATTGTCTAATTGAGATAAATATGTCAAGTTTCTATAATTCAAACACATGTTTAATATTTTTAGTTATACAAAATAAACGTCTTTATTATTCAAATTCATGTATAAGACTGACTCTCCATAAAATAGTTTACAATATTTATTATTACCTTATTTTAAATATTATTACCTTATTAAATTTTTACACTAATCCATATTAATTTTAAATAGACTCAAATTATAATAAATATTGGAAAGGGAAATATCAGTAGGGAGGAAAGAGAAATACAACTTTACAAATATGAGAGAGAGAGAGAGAGAGAGAGAGTTATTTTATAAGAGCCTAAAAATGAGTGAGTTTTTGTTATTGAGGCAGCGCTGCCAACTTTGACGATTTGTCTCCATTTTGACGATTTTTGAAGTGAAATATGATAAAATGACGATTGACGATTTCACAAAATTTATTGTATGGAAAATGACGATTTATAAAACTTTGCAATTTTTAAAGAATTTTTTAATTTATTTCCCTAAAATTTACTGACAAAATTTGAAAAAGTTTTTTTTGTTTAAAACGTCTAAGGAAAATGTGATAAAATTATCTCAAATCGAATAAAAATTCTCTATTTACCCATTTAATGATCAACTAAATATAAACTTAATCATTTTGAAAGGTTTATTTTAATTGAAATTAAAAAAAAAAACTAAATTCCAATGGATATTTTTTATATATTTTACAAAGGCAAATCCAAACTCTTTAATTTTTTTAATATTTTAAATCATTTAGCTTTAAAATCACTGATAAAAGAGTGATTTTCTACATTTTTGATTCTAGGTAAATCAATATTTTTCTTTAATTCCCTTTTTATTGTATGTATGCCCAAATTTTGTGAAACCAAATATCGGAAAAAAAAATTTTAAAACTATAGGAATTTTGCAGATTTTAAAATAGGTCAGTGATTTTAAAATTCTATGTATTCCCCGAAATAAGTATTGGGAGTTGTGTTTTTAAGACTTAGTCATTTGTAAAAGAACTAAAGAACATTAAAATTATGAAATAATTACAATTAAAGTGATTAAAACGTAAAATTTTATTTTTTTTTACTGAAATGTAAATAGTTTTCGGAATGACGATTTTTTGACGATTTCTCATTCTCAAACTGAAGATTTTAAAGATTTTTTTTAACCAAATTTGACGATTTTTGACATAATTGGGCTGGCAGCACTGTATTGAGGAAATAATTGGAAAGCGATATAACCAGTGTTGCCAGGTATGTTGAGCATAAAATCGTCAAATTTTCCAATAAAAATCGTCAAAATCGTCATTATATTTTCAAAAATCGTCAAAAAATCGTCAAAACAAAAAATATTTGTTCCAAGTGGGATAAAGTTTTAATAAAAAAAAGAATACTAATGTCATTCACATTTCAAGTGCTCATGTACTATCGGTGTAATATAATACGATTTTTTACACTTTTCTGTAATTTAAACTTCGAAAATCATGATATTTTATACCACTTTACCACTTTAACTGTTAAGTCCTTCTACATAATTCTGTAAACACCACTTCAGTAGCACAATTTTTAAATCTTAAATTCTTTTACATAGTTAAGAAATTCTTTAACAATGAACCACTGAACCACTATTTTCTTTAATTATTAAATTTGGACTTCCATTAACGAGTTAAAGTTTCAAATTGCATTGCATGTGATGATATAGTTTAATACAATAAATTGTGAAATTTTTGATTATTTCATATTTTTCATTTTGGGTTGGTTTTTAATAATGCTAAAAATTATTTATTATTTTATTTATTATTTATATTATTATTTATTTTTATTTAAATATTGTTTATTACTGCATGTTTTTCCATTTTCAAATATAAATTGTGAATATCTGAAGTTTCACTTTGGAAAACTTTATTTATATTATTATTAGGCCTGTTTTTTAAGCACCGGATTTATTTTTGGATTTATAAATGAGAATATAAACTCGATGTTTGTTTCACAAAAACTTGGATGTTTTTTATTTTAATTTAAAAAATATTTTATTTTTATCTCAATCTTACACTAATTAAACTTTATAAAAATATAAATATTAAAAAAGGCATGGTTGGCATTCAATAACTTTTCATAATAACGATTGGCTATCACAGTAAAACTAATAGCGGAATGGAAATTAAAAAAAAAGCGATTCCATTAAAGACATGTTTCTTTTTATGTAAACGGTTTTAGTTTTCTATTTAACCTGTTTGATTTTGAAATATCTTGAACTAGTTAAAGTCGAAATAACGCTAAAATACCGAAAGGACGATTTATAACGTTATTTTGTTGATGTAACAAAATTTAATGGGTAGAATTTTGAAATAAACCCTGTAAAGACACATGCCACTATTGGGGTCGTAGCTTTAAAACGTTCATAACGGCATTGGTGTGGCCGTGGCATTGTAATGAACAGGTAGTGTTTGCCAACCATGAAAAAAGTAAGCACATACTCAGGGAACTTCTGTTGTAAATATTTGTCGTTGTTTCAGTTGTAATACAGTATCTTTATTTTAACTGAAAAAACAGACATTTGTAGAAGAAATTTAATTTTTGACTACAATTGTAGTTTGTTTTTTTTTTTGTTTGATTTTTGTTTTTGTGGAAGAAATATTCTTAGCATATATATATGATGTTTATATCAACAAAGTATATAGTTCAATTAAAAAAACAAACCACATTGAATTACAGTATTATGATTTAACATTCATTTTATACAGTAGTATTTTAAAAAAATAAAACAAATTAATGTTTGTTTATTTTTTACTGCACTGACTGAACCACTCTTTAATAATAATAGTTGAATTTACTAAAATGTAAGTCGTTCTTTTTTCAAGTGAAATTTCATTTGTTTTTAGCTACATTTGCAGTGGTCTTTACCGTTATTAAATGCAGAAAATAAATTAAAATAAACCTAACATGAATCCACAAAATAACTTTTTTGCTAAACTTTTAATAAAAAATAGTTTTTAATTTTAACGAAATAATAAAAATCCAAAAATAGATCCGGTGATTTTTTAATAATAGGAAATAAACATGTTTTGCTGACATATTAAACGTTTGTCAAAAAATCGTCATTTTGGAAGCAAAAATCGTCAAATCGTCATTTAGTAATTTAAGTACTAAAAATCGTCAAAATGACGATAAATCGTCAAACCTGGCAACAGTGCACTAAAGTACAATTAAATTGAGATTAAGAGAATTACAGAGAAAGAGAGTAGCTAGCTGATCACGAATACATTCATTTTAATAGGGAGCCGAATATTAATATGTAACTACTGGCGTTTTTTTTGCGAACTCTTTGGCAAACTCTATTTTTCTAGTTTTAACATTTTTTATGAACTTGCAGTAGTTTTTGGTAAGTTTAAAAAAAACAAACGTCGAAAACATTGAAAATAAATTTTAATTACTTACATTTACCGCACTATAACACAAATAACTATCATGTAGTAACTGCAGAGCTTTTCTAAGTATACTAATTAATAACCAGTTAATTCTTTCATTATAATGCGTTGCCCATAAATACTTATTTTTATCACCGGAGAACGTTTTAGTTTTTGTTTTTAACAAAAATAAGTATCAGAGATTTAAAATGTTTTTATAACTCAATACATAGAAATGAAAAAAACTAAAATATAATTTTATTTTATTTATTTATAACGAGCTGTTTAATCTGGCTCAAGTAATAATTGTTACAGCAATTTTTTTGCATAACACAGTGCAACACGAAAAAAAATAATCATATACGGACACCACTACATGATAAAAGACTAAAAAAAAAGACCCGTGTCTCCCAATTTTTCCCAAAGTCATGCACTTTTTTTTTATGGGCCGCCAAAGATTTGGGGCCTCGGTATCATTTTCGCAAAAAAGTGATCATTTTCTCAGGCTCATATCTTGCAAACCGTTCAGAATTTCGATTTACTCTCGGAGGCAAAGTTGTCTGAGGCATATAAAATCAAAAAAACTTCACCTTCCAGATCAAAATCGCAAAAAACTAAAAAAAAAATCGATTTTTTTTACCTTTTTTCCCGTGTTCAGGTCCATAGGTAGCAAACCGTTCAAAATTCAAGGAAACAATCAACTACAAAAATTTACCTAAGATCTCAATAAACAAATTTCTAGAACATATAAACTTCCTGGGAATTATTCTTAACACCGTTTTTTAATTTTATTTGTTTTTTATTTACTTCAACATTGAGATACTATGCTATCTATTACAAAAATATTAAAAAAAAAGTATTCGTATTATGTTTATAATGTTGATGGCCCTGGACTTGCAAATCGCGCTCTCTTAAGTTGTGGATCCAAATCGTCGTCCGAATTGTCCGAATCTGACTCTGATTCAGAACTTATGGTGTCCACAGGCACGTTGCTTCCAGACTGCCCTCCATCATCAGCTCTTTCTTCTTCAAATACTTCATTAACATCATACAGGGTGATCTTGTGACTCCACCAACATACCTGAAATGAATTAGAAAATAAATCAAAAAAGGAATGCAAAACAATGCATCAATAAAATTAATATTACCTCTGCAAGCAATGCGTTAAGGTTTTTGCCTTTGTACCGTTTTTCCATGGGCATTGTGGTTTGGTGAAACCGTTCTCCTTGCTCATCGGATTCGGTAGGGAGTTGTTTGATAAAATCGTCAAAATTAAAATGAAGAAAATGCAGCTTTAATGTCATCGATGCGCCGATTGTCTCAAAATAATGCAGCATTTCTTTCACCCATTCTCTTGCTTCCGGTTCCGCGTCTCGATCCCCTCCCAAGACTCTGGTGCATACACGCTGAAGGTAAATCCATGCCATTGAATGATTTTCATCAAGCGATGAATCAAAGTTGCTCTTGAATAGATTTCTAATGTCAGGGCCATTAAGTACGCCTGTTAAATGAAAACAAAAAATAAAGACAGAAAAGAAAACATTAACATAGTGTAAATAGTACAATTAGGTGAACAAAAATTCGTTTTAATTTTGTCATTGCTACGCTTTGGGAAAACGCTTTTCAAATAGTCGAATGCGTTTGGACAATTTACAACGGCCACTTCGATGAATTTTTTAACAATTCCCAATTTTATGTGGAGCGGTGGCAGCAAGATGTCTTGAGTATTGTCAATTAAAGGTGCATTCTTCAGTCTATGTTGTTCTATTTGTTCATCCACACTTCCTCTTGGCCTCCACGAGTTACATTGGAATTGATTCAGAGGTGAGCGTGAATCCCAATTACAAAGAAAACAAAAGAATTTTGGGAAGCCGCCCTTATCGATGATCCCTTGCAAAATGTTGATGACCTTCAAATCACAGCAAATCTTCCATTTATTTTCGTAATATTTGATTTTTTCCATTATATCTTTCAATGTTTCATAGCTTTCTTTCATGTTGATACCCATTGCTAGCGGAATGGAAGGTTTTCGGTTCGACACATGCAACAACATTGCTTTCAAGCTTGAAACAGAACCATCAATAAATAATCTCCACGCACTAGCGATGTAGTTCATTCCCATTTTTACCACCAAAGCTTTTATATCGTTGCAGTAAGCGAACGAATTGTCATCATTTAGAGTGTAGAGCCTCTGAAATTCAGCTTGTCGTTTGCGGTACGCCGTAGAGTTAACATTAGCATGTGTGAGTTTTCTTTGCTTTAAAAAAGCTGTCAAAAATATTGCAAGTCGCTGCGATAATCCCAATATGGCCACAATGAAATCCATTTCTTTTATAGATTGGTTGGTTTTTTATAAAATATTAATAAATGAATTTATTTAAAGAAAAAATACGACAACTTATTCAAAGAAAAGTTTACAAGAGAGTGAAATTAGTGGCACTGGAATTCCTTATTAAATTACACAGTTCAACAAAATCAGAAAAATGTTATGCATCGATGTTGCGACCTGTCATTTCTAAAAGACTTTTTTGGACGCAGATAACGAATATGGCCTTAGATTTTTAAATTTAGCTGCAGTTAAAGAAATATTTTCAAAACATTTTTTTAGAAAAGTTAAATTTTTTGATAAACTTTTTATAAAAATTGTAAATAATAACTTTTTTGCAACATTCAAATAGTATAAAAAATTATTTTTAATTTAATATAGTTAAAGTTTTGAAAGGTGCTATAATATTCTCTATGCATCTATTTTAAGTTGAAATTTCTCATTTTTCATGATTTCTTTAATAAAATATTCTCCAAAGTAATAACATACTTAATTTAAAAAAAAAATAAAAAATTTTGAACTTCAGATTGAATTTAAAAAAAAATTTATATAAAAGCGATGATTCTTTCGCTGAAATTCATTAAGTGGAATATAAATTAACATTATGTTCTAAAATTTTGAAAATTTTGAAAAAAAGAAAAATTAGTGATGTTTTCACTTTAATTGGAAGGATATTCTACATCCTTCACCAATCGCAACTAATTGATATGGGTTTTAATACACAAAGTCCATACTTTAAAACCATATTAAAAGTTATTCGTTGTTTATTCAGGTATATGAATTAATAAGAAATTATAAAGAAAAAAAACTAGATTTTTGGTAAAAGTTAAATTCGAGAACATTTCGAAAACTGGATCTAATATTTAAATTCGGTGTTCACATTCGTGATCTACGTCCTAAAATCTATCATAATTGATAAGTCGCATCACCGATTCATTTTTACGCCTGTATTCATAAAAAATCCTAATTCAGATTTCAAATACATTTTAGTTAAAACACATTCTAAGCCTTACAACTGTATTCATAAACGAATATAAGCTTAAAATTCATATTTTAAACCTTGTGTAAAAGTTAATATTCGTTAATGAATATAGTTTTAAGGCTAAAATTTTGTGTTTTAACTAAAATATAATTGAAATGCTGTTTAATATTTTTATGAATACGAGGCTTAGTGATTAATTTGTTTAAAAAAAATGTGTGGATATGATTTTAAGAGTTTTCACAAAATTTATTATTGTTCCAATTTTTTGTTTTATTTTTTTCAACTTTTTCCATTAAAGATGAAAATAATTTTTTTGAAAAAAAAAATAAAAAAAATTTATGAAAAGATAAATATCCATATAGAAAAATGTATGGGGGCATTAATTTTTTCTGAGTCAGCGAAATTTTAGTCAGGAGGATGCTTGGAAAAAAAATTGCTAATGTCAGCAAAATTTTTTGTTGAAAATGCGCGAGCTGGTTTTTGGCAACAAAAAAAGTGTTGCTAACACTTACAAGGGAGGTCTCCTGGCCCGAACTCGCAGATTTTTAATGATTTTTTATGTTGTAAATGAGCAAAAAAACGAGACATGTATTTTTTTTTAGCTGCCCAATCTCACGTTTAAGGGTTAAAAAGTAGGGTTAATAATTCATTTGTTTTTGTATGAAAACGTGTCTTTAATTTACGAAAACTACATTTATTTGTACGCAGAGTTAAAGTACTCAAGAAAACAAAAATGTGGATTGCCATATTGCCTATATAGTGGACCCAGAGTTGTCACATTTTTGAATTATTTGAAATATAGGGAAAAATTCTCTTCGGGAAAAGTCTCATAAAAATTGAATGGTTTCGAATATTGGAAAAAGCACAGACACCCCTTGAATATGCCTTGCTATGCATTATCGTAAATGTGGGTGAGTGGCGGTGTCGTTGGTATAAATAAAAAAAAATAGTTTTAGGTTAATGTAACTTAAATTCCTTAATAAAACGGCATATTCCACTTTACTTAAAAAACATTTTTTTGACTAACAAAAATACTTGAAAGTCTTTGGGCATAATCCAGTGAATGTGTCTTCAAAAAACCTTTCATTTAATACCAAATTATCTATAGTTATTTCTAATTTAACGAAATAAACCGGAAAATGTAAAATGGGGTTATTTTTGACCCCACTAAGTAACGCCTAAATATGGGATTGGGTAGCTAAAATAAAAACACAGGTTCTTCTTTACAACATATCGGAAGTTCATTAAGATCTGCCGTTCCTGGTTGGGATACCTCTTTGATTAGTTGATTAAAAATTATAAAAGTTGACAAAATTTTTGCTGTATATTAGTAGATTGAAAAAAACTGAAAATTTTTTTAGAAATATGCTTTAGTTAATTTATTCGCTGAAAATCCTAAACATTTTTGTCTGATTCTTTTAAAAATAATTTGCAATAGTTACAAAATATAAAAATGTACATACTCCCACATTGACGACATGATTTAATGTAATATCTGAAAATATATAGAAATAATACACTCAAATAAAAAAGTTAGTAAAGTCAGCAAAAAATGTTGCTGAGTCAGCAACATTTTAGTCAGGAGGGTGCTTGCAAAAAAATTGCTAATGTCAGCAAAAGCTGATTTTTAGCAACAAAGTTAGTAGATTCAGCAAAAGTTTTGCTAAAACTAAGTGGATTAGAAATTAAAAAACCCCTGCTAAAAATTAATAAAATTTTTGCTAAATATTAGTAGACTGAAAAAAACTCAAAAAATTTGTAGAAAAATTTTACTTTAGTTAATTTATTTCGTGAAAATCATAAAACATATTTTTGTGATTCTTTTAAAAATAATTTACAGTACGTTACAAAATATCTTATATATAAAATTCTCGTGTCACAATGTTCGTTCCCGTACTCCTCCGAAACGGCTTGACCGATTCTCATGAAATTTTGTGAGCATATTGAGTAGGTCTGAGAATCGGCCAACATCTAAAAATGGGCGTGATCGGACCAGTGGGCGTGTCAGCTCCCATACAAAGTAAATATTTAATATCATATATCTACAGTACTATAATAGCCATAGTCTTAGAAATTTGTGCACGTTGATTATTTGTTAATGTGAATAGTCATGGGAAAAATGGGCGTGATCGGACCAGTGGGCGTGTCAGCTCCCATACAAAGTAAATATTTAATATCATATATCTACAGTACTATAATAGCCATAGTCTTAGAAATTTGTGCACGTTGATTATTTGTTAATGTGAATAGTCATGGGAAAATGGGCGTGATCGGACCAGTGGGCGTGGCAGCTCCCATGAAAAGTGATTATTTAGCTCATATACAAAATTAATATTAATATTAAATATCTAGGGTTCTATATTAGCTATATAGCCTTCAAATTTTGTACGAGTCCATCAATTACAAATATTAGTAGTCGAACTGAAAATGGGCGGAATGGGATAAATGGGCGTGGTACCAAAAGCAAAAAACAAATAAGCATTAAAATAAATCATCACATTCAAGACTTTTTGCAAGGTTATTTAATAATGTTGTTCAAAAATTGTTTTAGCGTTCCTCATAGTCCTAGAATAAAGGCGATAGAAGGACAAAGAGGCGTTGGGCTTCCCATGATTTACTAATGTGAATTTATTTTTTTTATTATATATTTGCGTAAAAAAAATTTCTTGATTTAAAGAATTATTTACAATTAAAATTTAAAGGCAAAGCAACGTTTGCCGGGTCAGCTAGTATATATATATATACTCCCAAATTGACGACATGAATTAATGTAATATCTAAAAAAAAAAGAAGTAATTATATATAACATAGACAAAATTATCTGTCAACTACTTACATCAATGGTTGTCTCAATGATGCTATCTTTTAAAGGAACGCAAATGCCGCAGAGAATTATAGAAACGAAACGAAAAACTAACAAAATGTAACATACATATACAGTAGAAACTCGATTCTTGCACGTAATGGAAACCGGGCTCGGTGCAAGTTTCGAGTTTGTCGCAAGTACCGAGTATTAATTTCCCACACAAAATAAAAGGCACATACATCTGTTTAGAATCTAAGTTTAATATTTCAATTCAAAACACTTAAGTTCAACGCATTCGTATAACAGTAGATACATATTTTATGTGGAATTAAAGAAATTTCAAATTTTTGTTTGTTTTGTACAAAGTCGCTTGTTCAGTACTACACTGCTTCTTAGTATTGAGTGCGTACTGAAAC
This sequence comes from Delia radicum, assembly GCA_021234595.1. Classification (NCBI taxonomy): domain Eukaryota; kingdom Metazoa; phylum Arthropoda; class Insecta; order Diptera; family Anthomyiidae; genus Delia; species Delia radicum. The sequence continues at coordinate 37,163,475 of CM037852.1, read as the reverse complement.
ATATTCCTATGTTGCAAGAATCGAGGTGTGCATGTATCAACTATGTGCAAGAATCGAGTTACTACTGTATAACCCTTTTTTGCAATAAGAAAAAGGAACCATAAATATCTACCTAAGATATGTGTCTTTGTCTTCCGCTTTACTCTGTCTACCTGTTGTGTATTTGTTTGCAATTCGACCACACTAGATTATTAATATATATAAACATTTAGTTTACAAATACACATTTAATTTTTATTAAATTTAAATATTTTATTTTGTCTTTTATTTAATTAATAGACAATTACTTTCACAAGCCGGTGACGACGCAAAATATAAGTTGTTTTAATCCACAATTTTGTTTTATGTATGAAAAACAGATACAAAAATCTCCCATGTTTGACTTTTTCATATGTCTTACTAGAGTTGTACTTTTTAGTATAATTTCCCTCGTCAGCGCTACTTTTTTCAGCAAAATATTTTAGTAAAACATTAGTAAGATATTAGTAAAACATTAGTTCATTCATCTACTTCATTCTGCGTATATTTTTTAATTTGGTTGTGGTCCACACTATTTATGTGCTTATAAGCACAATCTTTTTATTAAAATAAATTAGTAAAATATTAGTTCAAAACAATTTTCTGAGAAATAGTGTACTTGATTTATAAGACGTTTTACTAACTTTTCTATTAACTTCTTTTTTAGAGTGTAGTAGTTATGACAAAAAATTTCAGCGGGATCGGATAAGAAGGGTGTTGAATTTTGACATTTTCGTCATTTTTAAAGTTTAAATTCCAAAAATATTTAAACTTTAAACTTGCAAAATCCAAAACAGTAGAAATGCTGAAACACCAGCAAAAAATAACATTGATTTTGTAAGCAGTAACAGCATTTGTAAGCTTCCAACACCTCCTTAACCGCCTTGCATATTGTATGCAAATAAGGGAAGGCATTAAAGCAATTAGGGAAGGGATTTTTTTGTGCTTTCCTAAAAGTATTCTTTTGAAGCAATAAATAATGCATTCAATAAAGCATTAATATTGTCAAAACACAAAGCGCTTCTCATTTATGAATGAATTTATTGCTTCTTAGAGCACATGAAAGAAGAGTTTTCACATGGGACATCGCGAACAAAAATCATACGTTCTGGATTTGCTTTAGAAACGCTCGGTAATTAAATAATGCCTACCAGGAATGCTTTTGGGTAAGCACTATTTTTTTCTGTGTCAATTAGGGCAATTCCTCAATTGAAATCATTAGGGTGATTCACATACTTTTTTCGTGGATTTGGCTATAACTCAGAGGGCAATCGAGATACCACCCTTAATTTTTCCTCAAATGTAAAGAAGGGTTGAATAAAAAGGCTATATTTTTTTTAAGAATTAAAAAAAAAATGGGAATTTCAACTCAAGACCTAAAAAATTACATTTGACCCTTCCATCAAAAGAAATCTATATGCATATCATTTTAAAGGGTATATTTTATAGTAATTTTTGTAACGATACTTTAATTAAATTTTAACATCGTAATTTTCATGACGTCATGTTTCGGAAACCGAAAGGGTGCCTTTGATAGTTATGGTGAATTTCATTGAAATCAGAGATGGTCGATCCGAATAGTGATTGAGTTGACATGTTTTCACTCATATAATAATATTACTTATTAAAATAAAATTATACACAGAAATATTAAAATTAAAATGAAAGACAGCGAATATTTTCTCCAAATCTAATACTTGTTATACGATGAAACTTTCTAGATCGTAAAAAACATCTAACCTTTTTTTGTAAATAAAAAAACAAAAAATTAAAACATTTATTGATAAATTGAGTTTTAAATTTCTGAATTTTTTTAAATAAAATTTTGTCAAATTTTCTTTAAAAAAATATAAATGTTGGCAAATTTCTAGTATTTGGCAAATTCAGTTAAGTAATAATAAATAATACACTAAAAATTAGCGCAAAATTCGGCAATATTTAACCACGCCTACTTCTCTCATTTTTTGGAAACATTTAAAAAGTTGTTCCATTTTTTTCAAACTTTATTTAAGCTAATTGGGCCTAACGTTTTTTATGTAAATAAAACAACTGTTTATTCCATATTGCCTGACGTTTCGTCAATTTTTTGTTGACTTTATCAAAGGTCGTCTATTTGAAAAATAAAACATAAATTATTACAATAACACAATAATACACAATTGACAATTATAACTCACAGTAATATGAATTTGTCTTTACATAAAATCAAAAATATTTGTTATATATAAACAAAACACATTTAATTTAAAATTATATTTAATTACACACAACATTTAAAACACAACTTGAACGTAATAGCACAGGGTATCAAGTGATGGCAATCATGTAACTCGCGTTGATGTTGTTTGTATCCTCTTTTAAGTTCATCGTTTTGTTTATATTCTGTTGAATATGTAAACTTTCCAATACAAATCTCTTCTTCTCTTTTGTCTCCTTGTCCAGTATTTCTACTTTTTTAAAATCAGCTGTGTGGCCTGTGTTTAGTATGTGTTGCGCCAAAGCTGTACTTTCTTTACCTTTTGTAATATCAATTTGATGTTCTCCAATTCTCTTTTCTAGTGTTCGTTTCGTTGTTCCTATGTATATTAGGTCACATTGCTGATCGTCTTTACCAGTGCAATTGATTTTATAAACAATATTGCTCTGTTGTTGTTTTTCAATTTTCGTTTTTGTTTTAGAAAAAATCTTGTTTAATGTCATGTTAGGCTTGTACGCCAATCTCATTTTATCTGCTGCAATCGATGTTTTTATATTATATTTGTCTGTCAAACCCGGAATGTATTTAACACTGTAAAATCTTGTATCTTCATTATCTGGAATTTTCTGTTGAGCGTAATTGTGGTTTTTTAAATTTTTTTACCGTATTGTCGATTAATAGTTTCACAAGTCTGTTTGGAAAGCTATTGGCTTTGAGTATTTTTTCTACCTTTTGTATATTTTGCGCATGAAATTTGTTGTCACTAATGTTAAGAACTCTTGAAATAAGATTCTTTGCAGTATTTATTATTTGGCTTTTCGGTTGTGTTGCGTTGTAGTTGATGATTCTACCTGAAGAAGTTTCCTTGGTGAACCAGTCAAAGGTAATTCTGTTGTTATTTCTCCTTAATTTCATATCCAGGTAAGCAATTTCGCCCCTTTCCTCAACCTCAATAGTAAATTTGATCTTTGGGTGCTGATTATTGAAAGTTGATAGTATTTGGTCCTTATGGCTTAGTTTAATGACTGCCAAAATGTCATCAACGTACTTGGTTATATATTTAATATGTACATTTTCACTTCTTAATTCTGCTAATGCAACGTTAAGAAGGCTGTCGAGTACTATATCCGCGATTGTGGGAGATAACGGGTTGCCCATTGGCATTCCAAATATTTGATGAACCAGTTTGTCATCGTACATAAAATAATTATTTTCTATAAGGCAAAAATTGAGAATTTTTAGAAATTTTGAACTAGGAATCCTCGTAAAATCTTTTATTATGTTCCATTGCTTCATAATGTTGCGTATTGCTAGATTAACCGGTATGTTTGTGAACAAGGAAATGACATCAAATGAGACCAAAACTTCATCATCCTCAAGTTCCACGTTCTTCAATTGTATTTTCACCTGTAAGGAATTTTTGCAATTGTAATCATCCGAAACTATATTTTTTAAAACTTGTCCTACGTATTTTGATAGATGATAACACGGAACTTGTACTGACGATACAATTGGTCGTAATGGGGTTCCGATTTTATGGATTTTGGGTAACCCATATATTCTGGGGGCTGTAGCAGCTGAGCAATATAGGTTACGTTTCTGCCAATTATCAATGAAGTTGTTTTTATGTAAGTCTATTACAATGTTATTGTTCTCCCTTTGTAGTTTAGATGTTGGATCTGTTCTTAGTGTACGGTAAGTGTTTTTATCTTCAAGTAGTCTTCCCATTTTATCATTGTATTCCTTTTTATACATCATAACCGTTTTGTTGCCTTTGTCAGCTTGCAGAATTAAAATATCGTCATGTTTTTTTAAAAATTTCCTTGTCTTTTCAAATATTGTTAGTATAAATTTCTCCTTTGGCGATTTTTTTAGTTTTCGTTTAAAATTTTTTATATTATATGCCAATTTTGTCCTTGCTACATCCCTTTCCTTGTCCTCGTTATTCTCCATTGCTTGGATACACTGCTCTACATCAGCAATAACATGTAAGGGCGAAAAATTTCGTTTATCCACAGGTAAAGCAAATTTTTTCCCCAAGGATAGTATCCATTTGTATTCTTTGGGTATAACTAAATCCGTTTTGTTTTCAAACCAGTTTTCATTAAATAACAATCCGTGTATTTTGAAAGTGTTTTCCTTTAGTGTGTTCAACTTGGCGATTTGTCCTCCTTTAATATTTTTCGTTATGTGTTTCATTCTGCATATTTGTTTGTTGAAAAAAATGGTGTAGTCTTCATTTAATATCATATTCATAATACCAGATCTTAATTGAAAAAGTTTCTGTTTAATGAGTTTGATGTTTGTGTTTGTTTGTGAAATCTCTAGGTTTAAAATCTTTTTGTGAAAATTATATTCGATCCGACCTACTTTTCCCTTAATTGTGTTGCATTTAAATAACTCTTTTACCTTTGTTGTTGTATTTTTTGTATGGTTGGGTATAATACCATAACTTCTGCATGCTAGTGCGAATCTAAGCCTCTGTTGTTGTTGTGCTAGCCTTTTCGTCTCATTACAATACTCCTTCATCGTTCTACTTGCTTCGTTATTGTATTTAAGTGATATGTGTTTAAAATAATCTTTCATGTTTATACTTGTGGCTGGTAATGTTGTTGTTCTTGTTGTGGTTGATGTTTGCTGATTCAAATAAGAATAATTTCGGCAAGCTCTCCGATATTAATTTATATTGTTTGTTTTTTTTTGGCCAAGTTTATTAGATAACTTTTTTCAAACTTTATTTAAGCTAATTGGGCCTAACGTTTTTTATGTAAATAAAACAACTGTTTATTCCATATTGCCTGACGTTTCGTCAATTTTTTGTTGACTTTATCAAAGGTCGTCTATTTGAAAAATAAAACATAAATTATTACAATAACACAATAATACACAATTGACAATTATAACTCACAGTAATATGAATTTGTCTTTACATAAAATCAAAAATATTTGTTATATATAAACAAAAAACATTTAATTTAAAATTATATTTAATTACACACAACATTTAAAACACAACTTGAACGTAATAGCACAGGGTATCAAGTGATGGCAATCATGTAACTCGCGTTGATGTTGTTTGTATCCTCTTTTAAGTTCATCGTTTTGTTTATATTCTGTTGAATATGTAAACCTTTGTTTACATATTCAACTGAATATATTGTCATTTAGTTTGACAATGCTGTTTATTAGTTTGACAATGCTGCAATATACTTTATCCTGTAGGTGGCAGTTTGCTTGGAACGCAACATATTCAAGTTTACTCAGAAAAGTTACTACAAGGCAGTTATTTGTGTAGTAATGTGGTTGTAGTTATTTTAACTACAATTGCAATTGTTTTACTTAGGAAATTTATTTTTAATGTTTTCAAAGTTTGTTTTTCTAAACAACATATCAAAATTACTGCATTTGGGTAGCAGTTATTTTATGCAGCTGTTTCGACGTTTCATCAAAGTGTGTTTGTATTAAAAACAAAATCAAATTAAGTATATTTACAAAATTTAATTTTTTTATAAATGCTGGTATTGTTGTTTTAACTGCATTTTTAATTTGTTTACTTCATTCGACAGTTAATTTTTAACACACTTGGGAAGTTAAGAAGGTAGAAGCGACAGTTAAAATGACTACATATGTAGTCAAAAAGACGATGATTGGTATTTGTCATAAAAATTACTAACCATGTAGTAATTTTTAACTATTGATAGAACAACTACAATGGCACTAAAAACGACTATCGAAGCGGTCAAAAACAACTAACCTTATTTGAATGCATAAACCATAAAACCGAGCAACAAAACAATAAAAAAATATTTTCCTTTAATTTCAATAAAAATTTGTATTTCCTATATTCAATTTAAAATTCAAAGTCAAAACTCCAAACGGTATTAAAGTTATGACGTTTTTAGGCATTGGAGATACAATGGAATTTTCTAATTATTATTTTCAAACTATGACATATCAATAATAACAAATATAAACTAAACTGTAACAGCCAGTTTTGAAAATACTCTAAAAGAAATATTTCGTATTTTAGCTCCGTCCTGCTTGGAATGTTGAAAGTAAGCTAAGCTCGCCGGATTGGGAGGGGTTCTTGACCGAACTAAAATTAGAGCTGTTTCAAGAAAATTAGAAATGCTCATTCTAAGACTCAAAATTCCAATAAAAAAAAACTTATAACCAAAAGTATTGTCAGTTAGATTTAAACAAAATATATTGAATTTGCTGATGACGAGTTTAATTTAGTGAAAGGTGTTGTTTTCACTAGGGACACTTATAATAAATACCCTCCCTTCATCTCTTTAGTGATCCGGTATCCCTAAATTATTTATTGAATCACTCCCTAAAATTAGAATTCACACAAAATTTATTTACGCCCCCATATCAATCTACAACCCAACATTTCCAAAAATTAGCAAACTATTCCATTTTTAAAATTTTAAACAGATTCATTTATTAGAAATACTTTGACTCATAATAGATTCTATATTATTATTTAAAACGATCCTATACACAGAAAAAACTAAAAACGGGTTTCAATTAAAAATTTTATTGAATCAATAAATATTTTAATTGATTTTGCACCTACGACTGAAATGATAGTATTAACTAAAAAAATTTGCAGACAGTTTATTAAAACTCTTTCAATTAAAATAATAATAATATCAATTAAAAGAGTTATTGTTTTTCTGTACAACCTCAATTAAAAAGTTTAGTTAAATTGATTAAAACTTTAATTGAAACTTGAGAAGAAAACAATGGCAGTTTTAATTGAGAACTCGTATTTTTTTATTTTTGTAATAAAATAAAAAAAATGTAAGTTTGTAAATTAAATTGACATTTTATTTATAATAAAATTAAAGCTTTTTAATATAAAAATGTATTATAAGAAAACAAATAAAAGTAAAGACAAAATTTTTGTTTTGCTTGTCTTGTCTTGAACTTTTTCTTGTAATTGAATTGCTTTCTTAAAAAAATCACACAAAACTTTAAAATGATAGTTTAATGACACTTATACTTATTGAAAATTTAATTATTTACAAAAATAATAGTTTAATTGTCCTTTTTCGATAAGGTTTATTTAAATCCACATGTTCACTTTTATTACCACAGATAAATCACGAAACTAAATTAAGTTTTCGTGCGTACACGAATATCTCAACAAAAAGAGTGTTGCAAACTCTAGTGAAATAACTACGATTTTGCGTGTATTTGAAATCAACTTATTAAAAGTTGAATAGTTTATCATTTGCGATTTTTTTTCTTTTTATTTACAAATTAAATAATATATTGATAAAATTAAACCTTTGATTGATTATTTAATCTAAATAAAATAAAATAAAAAATAGTTTGCAAATTTTTAAAACATTTTGTTTACATGTTGTCAACACTGTATGGATATATTAGAAAATTCAATAAATTTTTTAATTGAATCAATTAAAAAAATTGTTTAAATTGCCATTGATATTCAAACAATCGATTAATTAGATATTTTTGGCCCATAATTTTTTCTGTAAATATCCGTTTCTTAAATTGGTATAGTAAATTTAATTAACTATAATTCATTTCATACTTTTATAATTAAAAGTAATATTAAGTAATAATTATCGTTATGATGATTCGAACGCACTTTTGAATTTAGTTTTTATAAAATTAATAAAAAAAATAACTTACAATTTGAGATCCTCTTTAAAAGGATAATGATGTCCTGAAAATTAATGAAATGGTGTGGTGATCTTTCATGGTATCAAACTCTTATGACTTCGATGATGTATTGAGCTCAATTCACCTCTGTTGTCATTCTGTAAATACTTTAAAATTTCATTAATAATCTTTTAAAAAAAAATTTTTTTAAATAAAAAAAATAAACTGTATGAATAAACTCTTTACAGCAATAAAATAACGCATCAAAATGATACTAGTTCACTGCTATGTAAAGAATTTTAATTTCTAAATTCAATCATGCAAAGTGTTAGCATATAATGGATTAGAAATACAAAAGCATTAATATTAATTATTTTAATTATTTGGTGTTTAATATGTAGTTATTAGTTATTTTCAAAAAGGAAAATTAATAAAAGTATTATATTTTATGCATGAAATAAACTTAATTATCGTCTTGTTAAAATGTTAACTTCCATGCATACAATATAGATCATTATGTTAAATTTTAGCTTTAAATGTTATGTTAATTCATAAAAAAAATTAAACAAAATTATTTGAATTATGCATGATGTTAAAATGTAATAAAAAAATTCTGTTAAATTAATAATTCAGTTAACATGCATAAAGGCAGAATTAGTTTGTACGTTCTGTTCTGTTACGAATCAGCTGTTTTGTTTCTGTTCAATTGAAAGTCTGTATGTGTGGTTAGTTTTCACTTTTCCGTTCTGTTCTGTTGCGGACAAATCTATTGAAAATAGAATTCAACGTTAAGTGACAGCTAAAGTGCGTATGTATTGGTTTGTTGTGAAATCTTTTTCTCAATATTTGAATCAGGGATGATAAAGTTGGTACTATAGTACTTTTTATGGTACTATTTGAACCTCAGATGTACAAATTCTTCTATGTATGAATTTCTTGGTCCCTTTAAAATTCAATAATTATTAATTCGATTTGCAGTCCCTTATGAACAATGAATTAATTTGGAACCAAACGCTGTGAATTCAATCACAAGAATTCACTGAGTGCGACTGATTACAGATGATTATATTAGAGTTTTAGTAATCGATTAAACCAATTATTGAATTCAACCACTAAGGGTTATAATTATTATTAACTAATTTTGATTTTCAAAAAAGTAAAGTAAATAAAAATCTTATAAAAATGTGAAATTGACTATTACCAGCGTGTTTTTGAAATCGAATGAGTTCACGAACAAATTTGTTTGCAACCGATCACAAGGATTAAATTCGCAAAAAACTGTGAGAAACGTAATTCAATACAGCAAGATATTAATAGCACATTCAAAAAATATTAAAAATTTGGTGAATTTAAGAAAAAATCTCAAAATTTTAATAATTTCTTATATTAATATCGGCTAATTTTCTTAGTACGCACTGCTCATTTTTACATAGCTTTATGTACATTTTTCCGAAAAGTTTGCTATTGAAAATGAGCAACATCGGTCCAGCGGTTCAAAAGTATTGAGTGACAATGTGAAAGTACCTCTAAATTTTCCATACAAATTGGTGTATAATGCACTGTGTATTATTAGAATTCATTGTAGTGTCTGGTGTATAAAATATAATGTCATATTTTTCCACCAGACGCTAAGAGGTGAATAATATTTAAAATTCACCGCAAATTCTTTTTTCTCCACAAAAAATTTTTTTTTACCTCAAAAATAGTTTTGTTACCACAAAAATGGTTTTCAACAACACAATTTATTTTTTTACATCCAAAAAAAGTTTTTCACCTCAAAATTTTGTTTTCACCTCAACATATTTTTTTTAATATATTTTTGTTGTTTCATTTGCAATTGTTCATTTTGGAGGGTACAAAGATAAAAATTGGTAAAACCATATTTATGCATGCAATTGTTGTTTGTTAATTTATATCTAAATTTTTTTTTTTTTTATAATTTGGATGCCGAAAAAGTACTATGTTATTTGCAGGTTGGTACTATTTTAAAATCGCATTTATCATCCCTAATTTCAATGTTTTGTTTGGATTTTCTTTTACTTTGTAAAACAGCTGATTCCTTTCACAGAAAATGTAATTACAAAATATTACCAACAGAACAGAACGATACAGAACGGCAACAGAAAGTAACAACTAATGAGGCCTTAAAGCAAATAATCCAAAAAAAAAATATAAATTGATAATATATTTGTTAGTATGAATGTTTTAATACTTAATTGTAAAAAAAAATTTGAGAATTGTCTCTTGATTAAAGAAGACAACGACAATAAGATTAAAAAAAAAGAAGTTGATGATCCAGTTTAGCACTCTCTGTTAATGACGTCGTGATATCGTGTAATTTTAGTAGAGCACTAATATTTTATGTTTGGTGTTGTTGTAAATGCGAGATGTTAAATTGGCACAGTGGGCAAAATGGTGTTGATTAGGATTTAAATTTTAATTTTAATTGCACAATAATTTATTTTCTGGACTTCCATTATATGTTTCCCGTATTTAAATTTGTATTTAGCAACAAAATTACTGGTAGTCTTCACTTGATGGTTGGTATGAAATTTTCTCAAAAAAAAGCAATGACACATTTCAGCTATTCGTTTGGGATTAACTAATCACTGTGCAATGTACACCCAGTTTTACGACAATAAATTATATTAAATTGGAGTTTTCTTAAACCAATTATTTGAATTCTCCTGATATTTTCATCCTTTTACTGGGTAAAAAAAATAATATTTTTTTACTATTTCCAAAATGGACGTAGCTCAGAAATAAGATGTCTTTTGGAATAACTGATCACTCGATATATTGCAATTTAATCTAAATAATTTTGTAAAATTGTTTCAATTTATATGAACTCCACAATTAATTTTATAAATGGGTGTCTCACCTTTAAAAATTGCCTTAATTTGATTCCACGATATAAAATTTTCAAATAATTGTTTTTTTTTCTTAGTATTTTACGTTTATTTTTTTTTATCAAAAAAATCAATACCGATATCAACTTTTGTCGATATTTGTTAAAGAAAACCGAAAAGAACTTTATTTTTTTATTTAATTTGCACACGATGTTTTAGGACTCAGTAAGCTTACAATTTTAATAAAAAATAATCTGTGGCTCTCCAATATTTCAACTAACGCGCATGATCACCAAAAAGAGAAAGATCGACGGAAATATTTAGTGAGACCTTCTTACCTCGGTATACTATAAGAATTCGATAACATTTGTTATCGATCGTAACACAATAAAATGATTGCCACAATATACACCTAAATACCCTTATGGTAAATACAAAACTGATTAAACCACCTCAATTCTATAAGAGCATTCCAAAAGACTTAAAACGTAATCATCAAAGTCCCCATTTAGACGAGGAAACATTTGGAAGGGAAACATTTAGTTTGGTAGCAAATTACGAGTGGGGAAGAGAGTATCAATTTTGTCTCCGGTACTCGGACACTCGCTTTGTTGCCGTTTTCTTAATTTGCTTTTTGACATTTGCTTTATTACTTTTTTTATTTTTTAGATTTGTTTATTAAAATCTTGATTTATTTTTATTATTTTTTTTTATTTAAAATAACAAAACACTTATTAAAGATAAAAAACACAGCACAAATAAGACAAATGTCAAAAAAGCAAATAATAATAATGGAATGTTGCCGGCAACATGTTCGACTGTGTGAACGCGAAAGAAAAAACAAAAGAGAATTCCAAATGTTTTCCTTCCAAATGTTCGCACGTCTAAATGGGGACTAAGTAATTAATACCAAATTTACTTTCAAACTTTTAGTTAAAACAACACAATGATATCATGATAAGTTTAAAATCCAATGAATATAGAATTCATTAGAATTATAATTTATTATTTCCAAACCTCATACATATAAATAAAATTTATTTTATAATGATCATTATAAAAAAAAAAAAAAAAAATCCAATATCATAACTTTTGTGCCACTGTAATGTTAGATGTTAGTAAAGATCTAATTTACCATTTATTTTTATCGCATGATATAAAAATTTAAGTAATATAAAAATGAAATTTTATTGAATAAATTAAGACTAAGTTAAAAGATGTTAAATGATTGAATTTATACTCGTTGTTACTAAAATCAAGGATGGTTACCGTAACGGTAACAATAACGTTAAAAAAAATTTCATTTTAGCAATAATAAAACGGTATTAAAATTTTGTTTTTGCGATAAGGATAACGGTAACGGTATTCGATTTGAAACGGTATTTTAGCGATAACGGTAAAAACGATAACGGTAACCAAACAAGTAAAAAATCTGCCACAAAACGAGAATTTTTAAAAACTCAACATATAATCTTCTATTTTTAAACAACTAACAAAATTAACTGTTAGTTTACTGCAAAATTACTGTTTTGGTAGTTGTTTATTAAAATACTAAAATAACTACACAAAACAACTGTTACTAAAGTACAGTATTTTTTGTTAGTTATTTTTTGAATTGTCTGTCTAAATTAGTCGTTTTTTATATTCATATATAAACAGTTGAAAAAATACTACTTTTTACTACCCGTTTGACCTACATGTAGTTACTGTTAGAATATTCTGAGTGCAGTTAAAAATAACTACTGCGTGTAAATTGTTGTTGTTGCGGATGTCGAATATAGCGAATATTTTGTTTGAGTAAAATTTAAAATTTATTTCTTTTTTATAGACAAAAATGGATGAATCAAGTCTGTTGCAGTTAATTGAACTATACAAAAAGAATGAGGCTCTATGGCAGGTCAATAATATCGCTTTCGGAATTACAGCAAAACGCGATGAAACTTTTAAAACTATGATTGAAGATCTTAAAACAAATCACAACAATGATATGACTATTGAAAACTTACACGATTATATCAAATACATAAATCGTTTATATTCAAAGGATAAAGAACAACAACTAAAATGCGAATTGGAAAACAAGGAATTTACACCATTGTCTTCATTGTTTAAGGAGTTATTATTTCTTAGTGAAAGTCAAGGACCGTTTAAGTGTACTACTTGTAATGAAATTCTTCCTAAATATGACAGTTATCATATCCATATTGCTAGTCACACTAATGCGATGCCATTCAAGTGCCCACTCTGTGGTATGGGTTTTAAAAAATTCGATAACTACATTGGACATGCCAAACGACATCTGAGCATAAATAGTTTTCAATGCAGTGTATGCGATAAAACTTATCCAATTAAATCTGAATTAGATTGGCATTTTACTTCGCACTCGGGAGAAAAACCGTACCTATGTCAGGTGTGTGGTGCCAGCTTCAGAACTCGCCACAACTATGACAATCATATACGTCGCCATGAAAAACGCTATCGTTACGAGTGCCATATATGTAAACATGGTTTTAATCAATTACATCATTACAACGATCATGTCAAATCTCATCTCAACATACGTGACATTATTTGCAATGTATGTGGTAAAGCTTTTACTGCGGTTAAATATTTAAAAAATCATAAACTTATACACGACGATACAAAACGATATACATGTAATATTTGTGGTAAAAAATTTTCCCAAGTGGCTGGACTACGACAACATCGCAAACGACATAAACCACATTTAACGGCAGCAGAAATTGAAAGAAAAAATGAATCAATTCCGAGTTTTCCCGATGCATTTAATTTTTAATTTAATTTTTGGTCTTATTTTTAAATAAAATTTAGTTAATATAATTTATGATTTAGCTTTGTTTAATATTATTTTACATAATTAAATCATATATTAATCAGGAGCATTGTAATTATAACTTATATTAAAACAAATTGATGAAATTATTAAAAAAAAAAAAAACTAGTTACTCATTATGTCGTGCTACACTCAAAAAAGTTTTACAACAGAATCTACTGAAAATGACAGTTAAAACAACTGTAATTTCAGTTAAAAAGTCGACAAAGGTAATTACCGTTAAAATAACAAAAAATGTAGTTGTTTTTAACTACTGAAAAACAACTAATAAATGTAGTAAAAACAACTAACAATATCGTAAAAACAACTGAAAATTTTTTTCTAGAAAAATTTTGAAACAACTGTAAAAATTGATAAAAACAGCTATTTTTCAGTATTTTAAAAATGTTTTTTAAAAATGTATTTTAAAAAGATCTTCTCTTCTTTCAATAACAATACAAATTTGTATTTCCTACATCCTACCTAAAATGCAAAGTTAAAATTACAAACGGAACTCCAGTTATGACCTTTTAATGCATTGGAGATACAATGAAATTTTCTAATTATACACTCAGGAAAATTTCTAAAAGTTAAAATTACTAAAAATGGAGTTAAAAAGGCGATGACTGTTAACATATTTAACTACAAAAAAACAAACTACCAATGTCGTAAAAATAACTAACGTAATGTAGTAAAAATTACTAACTGAAAACAACTACATATGCAAATAAAATACTAACGAATACTATTGAATTAACTAATATGGTGTTATTTATATTTTAATTAAAATTCACAATCTTCTCTATATATATAAAAGAGACATGGTTGTTTGTACGCGCTAAACTCAAGAACTACTGCTCCAATTTTGACAAAAGTTAACATACATATTATATGAAAAATGGAAAATGTTTCTGTGTAGTTTGGACTTTCTCCGATAGATGGCGCAAATTTTAAATTTTTTTTTAAAGTACTTTAACTCTGCTTCTGTTGATCTAATTGTAACAAGATTTAGCACCAACTTCTATTATAGCATTTTTAAGTAGCAGGATTAGAAAAGGGGGAGTGGTACCTCCTCTACAACCAAATATTTTAAAATGCTTCAACTCGGACCATGTTCACCATATTCGCTTAAAATTTGAGACCGCGTTCACTAACACCATCTTTAAGCCATGTGTCAAATATGGGCTGGATAGGAGAAAGGTTCGTGGCATCTCCCTTACAGCACAACAATTTTAAATTCTTAAACTGTTACTTACAATTTAGAAAAATTTAAATCAAATATCCACAAACACTACTCCCTCTTTCCTCCCTCCCATACCCTATTTTCCTGATCAATACAATGCACTGCATGAGTAGGGGGCATCCCCTGAGTATTGGTTAAAATTAAAAAAAAAAAACAAAAAAAAACTTTAATATATTTTAACTTTCCTCCTGTTGAACGTATTTGAACAAAATTTTGCATCACATTTTATTATGACATCTTTAATTATTGTGTAAAATTTTTATAGAATAGGACGAGGGGGCGTGGCAGCTACGATAAAATCTAAAATTTTCAAATACTTTGAATCTACTTAAAACGTATTCGAACTTTGCTCGAAATGTACTCGAACAATTAATTTTTCTCAAACATTTTTCTTTACTTTTTTGGATTGAAATTTCAAAATTATTTTGTCATACTTGAAGAGACAATAAAAAATATTAGCTTTTTTAACAAAAAGAATTTGTGTGTGCCGAAAATGCCGAAAATTAAACAGGCAAAAGGAATGGGAAAACATTGCTATTTCTGTGGTCAAGAAGAGCTGTAAAAAAATGAGTCCTGTGAAAGCTGCGACAATAAAATAAGGGTTAGATCTTTGTCATCATTTAACATTAACAGTCGGTGTATTGAAAGTAATTCAATAATCATTGTATCGTCAAAATTCAACCACTGCGAAATTTGTGGACAAGAGACGAAACATTATTTGGAACTCAAACAAAAAATCGAGAGAACTCATCAAAAATCAAAAGAGTTCCAAGAAAAATTTCGCTAATTAATTCTGGCAATTTATCATTACAAGAACAATTCTCGAGTTCTAAAAAAGAAAAAGATGAAATTGCGGACTTAAGTAGCATTGACATTGAAGCTATAATAAACAGCGTTTCATTAAATAAAGAAAATTCTACCGTTGATTCTGCAAATATTGCAATCAAGTAAAATTCCATTATACTAATTCATCTATATATATAATTTGTAAAAATCTTTTGTAAAACATAAATCAGTTAAAATTTTTGTAATCTTTTGTAATATGTTCGTTTCACCCTCCAATTTAAATAACCTTTTTCAATTGTGAATTAGTTTTCACATTTGATATGTAGCTCCGATAAGTTTACTTTTTTTTTGTATTTGTTTGATTTTGTCACCAGTACGCCTAAATTATCCTATTGAATTTAAGTAAATTAAGTGATATCATATATTACTATTTAAGACCTCATTACAATACAAATAAAATTTGAAGGCAAAACAACGTTTGCCGGGTCAGCTAGTATAAATATAAAAATCAATAAAAAGTTGACTCAGCACCGGTGTGTTGTACGTTTTATTAAATACTAAAAAGGAAAAAAGTAATTTACATCCAAATGCACATACAATTTGTTAAATTATTATTTACCATGTTACACTCAGAATATTTTTACAGCAGCTACATGTAGTTAATTCGGGTGATATAAGTTAATAGTAATTTTTAACTGTAACTGTAGTTGTTTTTCTATGTATAAATCAGGAGTGCCCAAAAGTTCCTTATGGAAGAGCAAACACCAATACATTTAAAGAAAAACTAATTTTTATTCAATATTTTTTGTTGTAAAAACCAATACATACAAAGAAAAAAATATTTCAATGTTTACCAGCAAAGCATACGAAAGTGTTGTTGATTTGCGCTTGCGTGTATACAGTGAAGAACGACAAAAAAACTAATAAGACAAAGTTGTTTGTGTATTTCGTATTGCTAGTGCTGAGCGCTCTATATGTGTATTAAAACACACAGCCTATAGCTAAGTGTTTTTACAAAAACAAATGAGCACCAAGCGCATAGGCCTTGGGCACCCCTGGTATAAATGTAACATGATTATTAGGGTGGGTCAAAAAACAAGTTGAGTCCGTCACCCCCTAAGATTAAAAATAAGTTAAATATGATTCTAGAAATATTTTTTTTTTAACAACGCCCCTACATACCGCCCTTTTTGTTTTCTGTGCACTGCGTCGCCATTCGAAGCCCGATCGTAACATAATACATATCGTTGTTCATGAATTGACAAGAGCTGCATTTCCCTCTTTTGTGATTTTTGACTAGTTGAGATTTCTGATATATGGTTTCATGTAAATCCAATTCAAAAAAGTTTCTATGTAAAATTGTGTAAATCGAAAAAAAAGTAATTTTTAATATATGTATTTATTTTTATAAAGTATCGATCGAGTTATAAAAGCTTTACAAAAAATAACAGTGTTATTATATATAACCCGATTTATTTATATAAATTTTATAATATATTTTTCACGTTTTTTTTTCATTTTATACTAACGTTAATATGTATACAAAGGTTTTTTAATTAAATAATTCAAAAATAATCGTGTAAATATCGGAAATCTCAACTAGAACTTGACGTCGGAGTCAAAAATCAACGATATGCATTATGTTACGATCGGACTTCAAATGGCGACGCAGGACACAAAAAGCAAAAAGGGCGGTATGTAGGGGCGTGGTAAAAAAAATATTTCTAGAATCGTATTTAACTTATCTTTAATCCTAGGGGGTGACTGGCTGAACTTTTTTTTCTTGTATGTGGGTCGACCCACCTTAATGACTATTTTATTTTATTATTAATAATCATATAATTACAAATTATGTCCTATACAATTCCGTCTTTGCCATAAGGGCACACGGGGCCGTGCCCAGGGCCCCAAGGCCGATATATTCGATTACACGAAAGAAAGAAGTTAAATATTTTGTATTTTTCTGGTGATTTTCAGCAATTTTTTTGTTAATTTTTTTTTTTGTTAATATCAAAAACAAAAAGGAATAGAAAAAAAATGTTAACCGAAACTTAAATATTAACAAATACTAACAAAATGTATTTGGACGATTTTTCAACTGTATTTGGCGATACAAACAAAAAAAAAAACTGGCAACCCTGGCTGGTGCAAATAGTAATAGTTGACATTGTGTATATTTAGGGGATTTCCCGTATGAATGTCAAAGTTTAACGCAGTCAATAAGTGTAAGGTCAACTCAGTGAAGGCGTGTAAGTGTTTAATGTGAATTATAGAACTTATTTAAAAGAAGTTTTTACCAGGTTGATGTCTTAGTTGTAAACAACTTGTCTATAGTGTTTTATAATTAATTTAATTATGTCGAAAAGAACATATTTAAGTGGTTCACAAAAAAGAAAAAAAGTTCTAGCTCAAAAAGAAATAGCCGAAAAACTTCCTAAACTCACTTCATTTTTTACGGTGGAAGAAAAAAACAGGCTGACTGATTCATCGCCTTCATCATCTCAAGATCCGGTTACTTTCGAATTTCAACGGGAAAAAGAACTTACGTCTGACAAAAATTATAATATTATGCAAGTTCCAGATGTAAAGACAGTAACAGGTACATTTGATGCTGTATCTCCTGATCCTGGTACGTACTGTGATGAAATTTTAACGGAAGAAGTACGCGATATTTGGACTCAAAAAGGGCCAGAATTTTTTCAAAATAAAGAGTGTGACTTCTCCGAAACTTCTAAAATTTTTCCAGATTCAAGCGGTAAAACAAAAACTAGATACTTGACTAAAAATATGTTCACCCGTATATGGACGAATGGTGAGTCTTTAGAAAGAAAATGGCTCTTATTTTCACCGTCAAACTGTTACTGTTATTGCTGCCGTCTTTTTAATACTACTACTGGTACTGGTCATAATTTGAGTTCCAAATGGATGTAAAGACTGGAAACATATAAGTAATTTACTAATGGAGCATGAGAACACTTTACAACACAGGGAATCAATGATGAAATTTGTTGCAAGAAGCAAAACTACTGGGCGAATTGACAGCGATTTTTTGTCCCAATATAATACACAAGTCAATTATTGGAAGAATGTACTTAAAAGAATTGTTGCAGTAGTGAAATTTTTGGCTTGCAGAGGACTTGCTTTTCGTGGTGATAATGAAATATTAGGGTCTCAAAATTACGGAAATTATTTGGGATGCTTAGAACTTATTAGTGAATTTGATCCTTTTCTTGCTGATCACATGCGAAAATGCGGAAATAGTGGAAAAGGAAATACATCATATTTTTCTGCAAATATTTGTAATGAATTTATTAATATAATGGGACAGCAAGTGCTAAAAGCGATTGTTAATGAACTAAAAGCTGCAAAATACTACTCTATTAGTGTGGATTCTTCAACAGATCTTTCACATGTTGACCAACTCACCTTTATCGTTAGATACGTCAAAGACGGAGAGCCTATTGAGAGATTTTTGCAATTTTTGCCTATGGATGAACATAATGCTCAATACATAGCATTTGAAACTTTACTGAAAGTCTCGATATTCCTATAAAAGATTGCCGAGGATACTAGATGGTCTGCACGTGCTAATGCTATTAATGCTTTGCAAAATGGTTATTTTCATATATCTGAAGCTTTAACATCAATTGCAAATGACATCAATCAACCAGGAGAAACAAGAAACGAAGCTCAAAGCCTAGCCAAAAAAATGGAAAAATTTGAGACTGCTTCTAACGGAGATTTGGAATGATCTTTTAGGAGTTATAAACAAAATAAGCATAAGTTTACAAAAAAACACTTTGACACTGGACGTTGCTACAAAACTTTACGCATCTTTAATCAATTATGTCAGTAACGCACGCGATAATTTCGATCAGTACTAATCGGCCGCTAAAGAAAAAAAACCCAATGGTGACTATAAAGATATGTTTGAAAGAAAAACGTCTTACTTTTTTTGACGGATCAGCGGAGACTGTACAGTTAATTGGCAAACAAAAATTCCGCGTAGAAACGTTTATTCCCATAATTGACACATTACATGTTCATTTAAAAAAGCGTTCTGTTGCATACCAAGAAATTGATGAAATTTTTAGTTTTCTTTCTCAATTAATAACAATTGATTCTGACCAGTTGTCAAAAAAAGGCAAAGAATTTGCCGAATTCTACCACAAAGACATTAATGCTAAGGAGTTCATATCAGAATGTTTTCATTTAAGGCAGTACCTCAAGAACATAGCAACGGAATCATCGGATTTGAGTATCTCAGCTTTACATAACCTAATAAAGTCCGATAAGTTAGAAGAAACTTTTCCAAATGTTGAAGTTGCTACAAGAATATTTCTTTGTTTAATGATCACTAATTGTAGAGGAGAGCGGTCATTTTCTCGGCTAAAGAGAATAAAAAATGAATTACGAACGTCTATGTTACAAAAACGCCTAACTAACTTGTCAATTATGTGCATTGAAAGTGATGTCCTTCAAAAAATTGATTTTGAGGATATAATAGAAGATTTTGCAGCACAGAAATCCCGAAAAAACCTTTAGCGTAGCCAATTTAAATCAGAACATAAATACCTAGGTTATATTTCTTATAACATTAAATAACATGTATTAAATTTGTATTATACATAATAAATTTAAAATCATAACAAAAAAATTCTTGTCATTCGTTTTTTTTTACTTTCCAGTGGGGCCCCAAATTATTTTGTGCCAGGGGCCCGACATGCCTTAAGACGGCCCTGGTCCTATATCCCTAACCCAGTGCCTCTGGTGGAAATCAAACTTACTATCCCCTCACTGATAAGCTAGCACGCTACCAATTAACCTACCTAAATGACTATTTATGGCAGTCATTTAAAAAAATAACTAACCAAAAATACTGTATTTAAGTAACAGTTATCTTGGGTAGTTGTTTTATTTTACCTGTATTAGAATTAACTGTAGAAGAGTTATTTGTGAGGTAAAGTTAATTTTTGATAGTTAATTTGTTTTTTCATAGTTTTGCCAATAAAAAACCTTTTTCAATAAAAAAAGAACAAAAAGTGATTGTATGAAATGTCTATAGTTTGAATATTTAAATCAACTTTTTATTTTTTTAAATAAAGTGTTAAAATTTTAGACGTTTTATCAAAAATATATTATTCTTCTACAGGAAAAAAAATTTTTCTTCAATATTTTTTTTAATTCAATATTCTATAGTTTTCAAGAAAACTTGTCAAAGAAATGAAAGTTTTTTTAAATTTATTTGAATAATTAATAATGCGTATTAAAATAATTTTTTTTTTAATTTTTAATTAAATGTTATGGTTTTTTTTTTTCATAATAAAACCAAATTGATTTTTTAAATGGCTCACATCACATTTTCCATTTTGTATGACTTTAATTTCATAAAATAAAATAATTTAATTTTTATTGTCATAAATTTGTAAATAAAATATAAAAAGTGTGTTCGATTACTTTCCCAGTAAAGTCCAGTAAAAATTACTCAGTAACACAATTACAGAGAGAAAGACAAATTTACAGAAAAGTAAACGAACGGAAAATTTGTAAGAATTGGTAAAATGTATAAAACAGCTGATTTTAAATACCAAATATTAAAAAAAAATAAACTGGTCCTTATGGATAAGATAAAAGTTAATTGAAATTGTCGACCAGAAATAATTTAGAATGTTTTTTAATTTCTTCCGTAGTTAATTCTTTAATATTTTGCACTTTGAATTCATAGACAAATAAAATTAAATTTAATATTTTTTTGTTTACTAAAAATACAAGCATATTTTTTCAATCATATGTTTTTTTCTTCTTACAAATTCTTACTGGCAAAAATTTCTCCAGTAAAAACTTGTAAGTTTTTTGTCAACAACCTGTCATTTTACTCTCTCTTCTTACTATTTTTTACTGAGTATTTGTGTAAACGAACACCTTCCAGTAAAAACTTTTACAAATTTTTAAAAATTTTTGTGTTATCGAACACACTTAAAATATATTGATTTTTTTTTAGATGTCAATAAATGACTGTCGGAAATAGTCATTTTACATTCATACATAGACAGTTAAAAAAACTATTAACGTTCCACTATCTACCGAATGACCTACATGTAGTTACCGTAAACATATTCTGAGTGTATTTGCAAACTATGAACATATCAATAAAAACTAAACTTGAACTTTTAAAAACTCTATATAATCTTTTTCTATTTTTTTAATCTATTTTTAAATAACTAACAAAAATTAGTTGTTTACTAAAATACTAAAATAAGTGATTCAGTCAACTGGTAAAAAAATACAGTAGTTTTCTTCAGTTGATTTTCCAAATAACTGTCAAAATAGTTGTTTTGTAATTTTTCATAGAAAAACAATGTAATTGAAGTTAAAAACAACTACTGCTGATTACTGCACAAACAACTGTAAAACTTTTTTAAGTATACAAACCTATGAAAATACCTGTCATAAACAAGCCTCTTTTGCAGAAATCAGGCTGATATTTAAAAAAAAATTACTTTGAATAATTCTAACTGCTCTTTGAGCATTTGAAAAATGTACAGTAGGCTGCTTTTTAAAAAACAAATTGTCCAATTTTGGACGGAACAAGCATGGGTTAGATTAAGATTCATAAAAAAATCTCTAATTTTTTCAAAATTTTGGAAAAAAATTTTCCCGGTTTTCAAAAAGTACATATTTTCATAAAACTCGTTTTTTTTAAAAACACCAAAAAAATAATATTAAAAAAATTAATATTTAATTTTTTTGTGTTATGTTTACCCCAAATACCCAAGAAAAAAGTATTTAGTTTTTATAAGATTGTTAAACCTTAACCACACTAGGCCAAAAAAAATATCTAAAATTTTGCGTTATTTTCAAAGCTCCAATTATGAATAAATAATTTTAAAAAATTTAAAGATTGCAACTATTAAAATAATTTTGCGAGCTTTTCTTTAAACACATCATTAGCATTAAAAAAAAATAATACTGAAGGGATCCCTCAATCCGTTTAGCGTGTTGGACCGATTTAATTTTGGCGGATTTGATAACAAAAAATTGAAAGTATATTTTTCGTCAAAGAAACTAGTTTTACATTGTTAATTGTTTAGTTAGATCAGAATTACTTGGTTCCAAAATATTAAATATTTGGCTCATCGTTAACCCATGCTAACCGAAGGTCAAAATTGTCCCACAAAATCTAATTGATGGTTATAACTAAATTTTGTTTATGTTAACCAACTGAAAATAATTTTAGTTCTTAATTAAGTAAAATTTTCCAACTAATAAATCGTTATTGTTAAAATTATTTAACCCAACAAAAAAATCGAAAATCGAGATTAAAAGTATTAGAAAACAAGTGGAAGCATTAAAGTCCGATGTGCCGAATTTGGTATAAAAAAGAATAAATTCGGCTGTGCCGAATTTTTGGATACGCTCCATCTCATTGTTTGAATTAAACAGTGAAAGTGCAAACAATATATATATATATATATATATATATAAGGTGGCGCAAAAGTAATCCTCCTATCAGAAAATGCTATACATAATAAATACATAATAAAAAAAAAACATCGGAAGGTTATTTTTGCGCCACCTTATACACTCAAAAAAAAAAGTTTGTAAAGTTAGCAAAAAATTTTGCTGAGTCAGCAAAATTTTAGTCAGGAGGATGCTTGCAAAAAAGTTGCTAATGTCAGCAAAATCTTTTGCTGAAAATCATCGAGCTGATTTTTAGCAACAAAATTTGTAGATTCAGCAAAAGTTTTGCTAACACTTAGTAGATTAGAAATACAAAAGCCTTGCTAAAAATTAATAAATTTTTTGCTGAATTTTAGTAGACTGAAAAAAACGCAAAAAATTTGTAGAAAAATTGTAATTAAGTTAATTTATTTGCTGAAAATCATAAAACATATTTTAGTGATTCTTTTAAAAATAATTAACTATAATAACGAAATATAAAAATTTTCATTTTCCACATTGACGACATGAATTTATTTCATATCTGAAAATATATAGAAATAAATATATATAACATAACAAAAATTGTCTTTCAATTACTTACATCAATGGTTGTCTAAATGATGCTATCGTTTAAATGATGCTATCGCAACTGCCGAAGATAATTATAGAAACGAAATGAAAAAATAAACAAAAACAAACGAAACGAAAAAAAACAACCCTTTTTGCAATAAGAAAAAGGAACCATAAAAAAATCTACCTAAGATGTGTGTCTTTGTCTTTCGATTTACTCTGTCTGTGTGTCTTTGTCTTTCAATTTACTCTGTCTACATTTCATTTTCCTCTTCTCTACTACATCTTGATATGCCGC
Source organism: Delia radicum (assembly GCA_021234595.1). Classification (NCBI taxonomy): domain Eukaryota; kingdom Metazoa; phylum Arthropoda; class Insecta; order Diptera; family Anthomyiidae; genus Delia; species Delia radicum. The sequence goes on along the minus strand of CM037852.1, from coordinate 37,139,601 downwards.
GACATCTACTTCATTCTGCGTATATCTTTCAATCTGGTTGTCGTCCACACTATTAATGTGCTTATCAGCACAATTTTTTTTTAGCAAAATTAATTAGTAAAACATTAGTATATTAGTAAAGCATTAGTATAAAACAGTTAAGTGCTGATTAAGTATAACAAAAATTTTAGCTGAAACACGATTTTAGCAAACAATTTTGCTAAAAAATAGTATACCTAATTTACAAGACGTTTTACTAACTTTTCTACTAACTTATTTTTTGAGTGTATATCTATATTCTTTGTAAAAATAACAATAACAATGTTGTTTTTATAAGTAAAATAAAATATGATTAATTAATGTATTTGGGGTGAAGAAAAAAATGTTGTATCAATTATCGTTAAAAGCGAACTGCACTGTTTATAAATACAGATAAAGATTTACACAATTCAATACATATGGTTTGTGTCTTTGCTATAAAAAAATCGTCGATATTCAGGCGCTGAAATCGCTATGTTTAATTTCTATTATATTAAATATATATTTGAATTGGGAGTTAAAATCCAATTAATATTCTTTTAAGAATCCAATTGCAATTGATGGAAACGTCCAATTGGGAAAATTATCAATAGCGCCATCTATTAAGTTATAAAGGGATAGGTTTAAAGGGACAGTAATAAGAAAAAAATTGTTTTAAAAATAATAAATATATTGTGAATTAGTAATTTAATTTAATATCTAATTGTAATTGAGGAAGGACCTAATTGGAAGAATAACTGGCTCCACCTTTTAAATTGTGAAGGAAAGTTTAAAAAAAAATAATAGAATAAAAAAATTTTCTTAGGAAAAAAACTTTTGTTTTGTAAATGAAACGATTTTAGTAGAAGAAAATCTAACAATCGATTAACGAGGGTTATGTGGACAAAAATAAACTCAGCTTATTGCAATAATTAAATGCAGTTTGCTTATAACACTTGAAATAGGGGAAAATCACAAATCGATATCTCAAAGTAATCAATATTTGTAGAAAATAATATTATCCGTACATGAAATATTTACATATAATGTAGCACTGAAATAATTATTTTTCTATAAAACAAAACCCGTGATTTTAGTAGAAAAAAGCCACAAAATAGGCTTTTAGCAATGTAACGAAAATTAATTTTATAAAATACCAAAACACTTTAATTTTAGCGAAAAACATACCGATTTGATCTAAACATACAAGGAATATTATATTTTAATAATATTAATAAAAACTTTAAATGTTTTTCATCTTATTTTTCACTGAAACACAAATTAATGTTCAAAGTTATTCTGCAGGTTTGTTCTCAATGAAGGAAGTTTTTTTTTTGGGATAATAGTTGATTTTAAAATCAGTAGTGACAATTTACAGAATTGATAAAAACTGTGGAAAGAGTTGAGAAATCGCTTGCATGCACTGACAGGAATTTAATATTACATTTTAAGCAAAGTTATGCTTTTTTCACATGGACTTTTAAAAAAATACTACATTAACATAGTTTAAGTGGCAATCGTTTCAGTTACATATATTCAGTTGAATTGGACAGAACTAAAGGGAAATGCAAATTGAAGTATTTATGAAATCTGTGGATATAAGAAGTTCGTTATATCAGACATCATTTGTATGGAGGATGGTTGACGAGACAAACAATTTAAATAAAATGAATTCTTTATAACAAAGATCCATTTTGCAAATTTTATTTTTATTGAATTTCAGAGGGAAATTAGTGTTTTAGTGAATTAGTTTTAGTGAATTTAGGGTTTAAAAAGCATACGCGAATTAAAAAAAAAAGATTTAAAAAAAAATGCGCTTGCTGAGACATACATAATGAAATAATTATTAATAATGAAATGGAGCAAAATTGATTATTAATAGGTTTTTTGTTAAAGTTCTGCCTATTATGGAGGCTCTAACTTTTCTAAAACTTCGGGTTCTGATGAGATCTTTAGCCAGATCGAAATACTAGTATCAACCTAGCTAATATGTTTGATTTGCTTTATTTTTGTAAATATACGGAGGTTGAAAGCTCGTTATAAATTGAAAATAACATAAAAATAATCTCGATGTATATAAAAACAAAAAACTAATATAACTGGAAATAATATTAAGTTTGTCAAAAAATTAAAAAAGAAAATATTTTGTGTGTTTAGAGTGTTTTCGAGACAGAAAAAATTAAAGAAACTGGTATTTTTTCAAATTATATAAATCAAAAAATAGATCCGGTGACAAATTAATATGTTTTGCTGACATATTAAACTTTTGTCAAAAGTTCGTAAATTTTTTGGAAGCAAAAATCGTCCAATAGTCATTTAGTTATTTTGGGTATTAAATATCGTCAAAATGACTATAAATCGTCAAACCTGGCAACACTGCATGTGATTGCTTCTAATGCATACATACATACCAGTTATAAAAACCTTCATACATACATACAGGGTGGCTGATGCATATTGCTACAATAAGAAAATCAAATAACTTTTTTTTCAATACATACAAATATTTCTTTGTTTTTACATTTGAAAAGCCATACATTTTTATTAAGTATTTTTAATGGCTTTTAAGAAACAATTTAATGAAAATGACTAACACGCCTGATGACATCAAATTCAAGCGAAATTCCGTGCAAATTACAGAGAAAATTCCAAGCTAAGGGGCAAGTCTACTGCGTTCAATTGCTTGTTATTTGATTTTTTTTTAAAGGAGAGAAATGAAAATCCTTAAGCAGAAATGTCCGTATTGATTGTCTGGTGATACATATATGAGCAAAAATATTCCATGTCGAAACTCTAGAATTGACTTGTATTGCAGCAACTATAGCAATAATTGTTTCTTGCATCCGAACTGAGGAATTTCGATGAAAAGACGTCATAATGATTGTCTAACGATTGACAAAATAATTTACGAGCCCAATCTGCTCAAAGGAGTGCCGCCTAATGTGCCCGTTAAGTTTGTTTAGGCGGAAACGCCAGCCTCCAATGCATTGTAGTGGCGCACAATCAAAATGTTAGTTTCATTACCCCATTCGTTCATTTTCCTTAAATTGAAAGACGAATCAATGAAACCAACAAAAAAAAAATGAAACCGATTAATAACTCAGAAAAAGTTACGTTTTTTTTTGTAGTGGCATTTATCAGCCACCCTGTATTACAAAACAAAACAACAATAATATTTTGTGGGTTTTTCCCAGATTTTTTTTTAAAAGAATTACAAACATTTTACAAAGTGTATATACCCTCCGCACTATGGGATGGAGAAGTGTTTTTACAAACACGCTTGCGGAGACATACATAATGAACTAATTATTAAATACCCATTTACATTACGACACATATGTTTATACTCTACATCACATAAATCAAACAAAAAGTGTAATAAAATTAAGTTTGTCAAAAAATTAAAAAAGAAAATATTTAAATTTGCAAAAAAAATGTGCCGCCAAAAAGTCGTGGATCATTTTTTTTTTCTTTCCTTAGTCCTATTTTCATCCATACATAATCTAGAAACTAAATCCGCTATAATGTTAGAATTACCACAAAATTGCATTTATATATATTCCAGAGCACCGTGTAAAATGCAACTAATTTGCAAAAATCTAAATTATTTACATACAAAGATGATGTACTTGGCAAAAGAAGTACATCATCTTTGTTATCACCCCATTGCATTTTTGTCAAAACGCGAACTAGCACGAATTTCAAAAAACGCTGAGACCCGTATTTAATTAAATTGACTCAAGATTAAAATTATTACAACCAACCCCGAACAAAAAATTCAAAAACCGTTTTTTTTTACAGAATATCCTTAAAAAAAATTACATGGATGATCGTCCTTGGACAAATTGTATATACAGTTGGACGCGCCTTAAAAAAACCTTTCTTATTATTCCCATATTGTATATGTTGGTAAGGAAACAGATTCTCAAATTAACAAAACATGCTAAAATAGACCCATTTTCAAAATGGTCCAGCTCACGAGAGTCAAAGCTGGAGCCGATATATTTCAAGTGTCATCTTAAAAAAGTCGAAGGTTCATTTTTAGGAGGGTATATCGAGCACTTTTTTTTGGTGAGCCGCTCTAATGTTTATACTATACATCACATAAATTAAACAAAAAGTGTAATAAAATTAAGTTTGTCAAAAAATTAAAAAAGAAAATATTTTAGGTGTTTAGAGTGTTTTCGAGACACAAAAAAGAAAGAAACTGGTATTTTTTCAAATAATATAAATCGATAATAATATAAATCGAAAAATAGATCCAGTGACAAATAAATATGTTTTGCTGATATATTAAACTTTTGGCAAAAACTCGTAATTTTGTTGGAAGCAAAAATAATAGAATCATCATTTAGTTATTTTGGGTATTAAATATCGTCAAAATGACGATAAATCGGCAAACCTGGCAACACTGCATGCGATTGCTACTAAACATACATATTTATAAAACCTACATAGATACAGGGTAGCTGATCAATATTGCTACATTAAGAAAATCAAATAACTTTTTTTCAGATATTGGTAGATTATTTCGGTAACGGTATTTTCATGGTATTGATATTTTAATTATATCGGTAACAGTATTTTACGGATAACGGTATTTCAATTATTTCGGTAACGGTATTTTTGGGATAACGATAGTCAGTTGGAAGGGGTTCGAATCGGAGGCAGTATTATAGCGATATTGACTGCCATCCCTGATTGCGTATATTTTTGTGTATAAGCATTGAATGTACGTATGTATGATGAAATAAATAGAATATTTTAAAATTTGATTCAAAATTTTAAGAACTATTCCCACATTTTCACTCATAACTTTTGAACGCGTTAACCGATTTTGATCATTTTCACTAGGATACTGCTCATGATATCAACAAACAATTTGACTGAAAATTAGCAACACCTCTTCTGTATTGGCGGAGTATTTTGTATTAACACAGACAGACGGACATGGCTATATCAACTTCTCTATTCATGCTGATCAAGAATATATATAGTTTATGGGGTCCCAGAATTTTTTTAAAAGAATTACAAACATTTGACAAAGTGATATATACCCTCCTGCAATATGGGATGGAGGGTATAAAAGTGTATAATATTATAAAAATTTCTATTATTTGCCTCGTGTATACACACAAAAAATTTCCAGAGGCAATACGATGAAAGCGTACTAAAATTGTTTTCATTAGAAATCTGTGGATTTTATCAAGTTTTGTATAAATTATGTATTCCATTATGTTAATTTTGTATTTGCATTTGCAATTTTCCTAAACTACTTTCCACATAGCAAGTCATTTCATACATTATAAAATATTACTTAACATTATTATCCTTTTATACAACTGTTCCTATTATTATATATTTACAAAATGTCAAACTTATACCTCTAACATTTTGTGTACATATTTTAACCCTCAAATGCCTGAGGCTGCCTTTTGTCACGATTAATTAAATTGAGAAATTGACATATTTCGATATAGAACTAATTTAGCTAAATGTTTTGGGAAAAAAATTTCGTGTCCCGTGCACGGTTGAAGCGCGATAAAACTTCAAAGTCCAAATTTTGTAAAAATTCAAAAAATAATTATTTTTTAAATAGCTAAGACTTCAAAAATCTAAAAAACAAATTAAATTTGAGTAAGAACTCTTGATAATGAATCCTAGGTAAGATTAAAGCATTATATTTAATAATGAGTCCTTACTTTCGTCCAAGGACATACAGGATTTTACCAGGATACCTTGAAATTACATCCTCTTAACTTTTAAACTAATGGCTGGATTTTTTTGAAATTTGGAGTAAGGAAGGCAATAAGTAGTAGTAGCAAAGTGTTAAATTTTAGTTTACATATATTGAAGTTAAGGCACTTTTTCGCTCCATATCTTCTTCAAAAGAAGCTCAAAAAAGTTTATTTTTGGATTGTTGTTATATCTTTGTAAGAACAATAATTTTTGGTAAAAACTTTTGTTTTACTTGCATTAGTTTTCGAGATGGATTTAAAATTTTGTTTGCTCATATCACCTTAAGTAGACGGCGAAAATCGTTTTTGTAAAAGCAATTATTATTTATTTTTCGAGACGAACACATGGTATTAATTGCATTGCAAAACAAAATTCAGGTATTAGAGGGTTAACTAAGCCAACATACTGGCCAACAGATAATAGCAAATTACCTGACATCATTGAGTTTTTTGTTGCTAAAGGCATCACAAAAGAACATGTTCTAGTGGAAAACTACGAGGGACTACCCTCTGATCATTCAGCAGTAATTTTGATCTTAAGCGATACTATTATTTAAAAAAACTGTGGATGTTACCTAGTGAGCAAAAAAACTAATTGGAACTTCTTTAAATATTTATTAAACGAACGTGTAGAGCTTAAGGTGTCTCTGAAAACCGAATACCGTCTGAAAACAAATTAGTTTTAAATAGATTATGCTCTAAACTTAAACGTTTAATAAAAAAAGTTAAAAATGAAGCAACATCTTCCTATCTGCAAAACCTTACTTCAACAAAAGATAGTAACTATAACTGGAAAGCCACAAAAAAATTTAATCAACCTACATTCCAAATCCCACCGATTCGTAAAGACTACAATACTTGGGCACGAAGTGCTTCAGAAAAAGCAAATGTGTTTGCAAATCATCTTCAAAATATTTTTCGCCCATTGCCTAGGCAAACGAACACTGAATGTACTTCTACAGTTTATAAGATAGATGAGCATAATATAAATCCTATAACTATCAGTGAACTCAAATCTGTTATTAAAAATTATATAAGTTCTAAGAAGTCACCAGGATATGACTTAATAACTGGAAAAATAATAAAAAAAAAAATGCCTGATAAAGCAGTAAAAAGACTACTTCTTATAATAAACGCCTGCAAAATCTCGTAACATCCTACAGACCAATATCTCTGTTACCAATAATATCAAAAAATTTTGAAAAGCTTTTGGTAATGCGAATGCTGCCAATTATAAATTCAAGAAACCTTATTCCGGAACATCAATTTGGTTTTAGATCATATCACTCTACTATCCAGCAAGTTCACAGAATTACAGACCTTGTAGAAAAGGCATTAGATACTAAACAAATATGTTCAGCAGTTTTTCTCGACGTGGGCCAGGCCTTTGATCGAGTATGGCACAAGGGATTGCTGCATAAATTGCAAAGAGACCTACACTCAAAAAAAAAAGTTTGTAAAGTCAGCAAAAAATTTTGCTGAGTCAGCAAAATTTTAGTCAGAGGATGCTTGCAAAAAAGTTGCTAATGTCAGCAAAATCTTTTGCTGAAAATCAGCGAGCTGATTTTTAGCAACAAAATTTGTAGATTCAGCAAAAGTTTTGCTAACACTTAGTAGATTAGAAATACAAAAGCCTTGCTAAAAATTAATAAATTTTTTGCTGAATTTTAGTAGACTGAAAAAAACGCAAAAAATTTGTAGAAAAATTGTAATTTAGTTAATTTATTTGCTGAAAATCATAAAACATATTTTAGTGATTCTTTTAAAAATAATTAACTATAATAACGAAATATAAAAATTTTCATTTTCCACATTGACGACATGAATTTATTTCATATCTGAAAATATATAGAAATAAATATATATAACATAACAAAAATTTTCTTTCAATTACTTACATCAACTCGATTAATTTATAATATGGCACAAAAACTGCTTCGATATTACTTCTTTTTTGAAAAAATGCAAAAGTCATTTTTTTTCCATACAAAACACACTGTCCATTTTCAATCGATTTCCGCCTCGACTTTTCTTTGTCCGATCGGCACCAAACTTCATATTAAATGTTTTTATGTACAAAGGAACCAAACTAGCCCATTCGTTAACTTTAGAACTCACTTTCATTTTTTTGAACACCTCTAGTGTACATACATAGGTGTGTTTTTATTTATTCTCACGGCGTAAGCGAATTTGAATTTGGTTATACGTCGCGCATGTAGACATGAAGGAACTTCTTGATCTACTTTAAGAAGGAACAATGAAATATTTATAGTTACAATATTATTATTTACATTATAAAATTATGACTTAGTTTTAAGGTTTTGAAATAAGCTTTCTAATTTCCATGATGTTAACAGATTGTAGAGATCATCAGCATCTGAACTCATTTCATTGTTGAGATAAAAACCATTTGCATCCATTTTGATATTAAATATGCTATATATTAAAATATTTTAAAATATTCCTTTCGTCGGACGATATTTTTCCCAAAGGCAGTTTTCACGGAATTGACGTCAAGCAAAATTAAGTGATTTATACTAAGAATTTGATATTCATTAGATATATTTAAATCTAAGTCGATTTAAATTTATTTTCATCGGGATAAACATTAATTGCATTTATAGTAATTAAATGTGCTAAAGTCCCAAAACTTATTTAACAAATTGTGAAAAGCAATCTGATGTAGGCGTGTCCCTATCCGGATTTCATTCCTGCCCAAGGAAATCTTCAGGGGACTTTGTTATTAGAATTCCATAAGATAAAAAATGCGGATTATATTGAATATTTGGAATGGATGCTCAAAACAAAACGGTTTTATAATCATTTGTTTGTACAATATATAAAATTTTATTAAGTTTCAGAATCTCGTTTAGCACTCCAACATACATTCCTCTCTGGTAGATATGTCCAAACAACTTTACTTCGTGATATACTTCAAAACTAGTTACAATATTCGTTGATGTAGATGCAGTCTCAATATAACTCGATATAATGGATTTAACTTTGTCGTTAGTTTCATAGTTCTTAAGTATTGGCTCTTCAAAATTCTGCACATTTAAAATGAAATAAGCATATTTTAATTGGTAATTTCTTGCCATCGAAAGAGGAACATTTTTTCTCGAGGTAATAACATGAGCGTATGTTTTAAAATCCTTATGTTTTGCTTCAAATTTAAAATTCCACAAAAGTCGTAGAGGCCAAGACATTTGCATAACATTTGGATAGTGTGTAAGCAAATGAAGTTTCGGCTTTAATGTTTTGTTAAATAATGCAATAAACATTGAGTTATCGTTTTGCACTTTAACTTTTATTTCATTGATTAAAATTTCGGTAATGTTAAATCACAATAATGAATCAATTATGTCCAGTAAAAGTAGAATAAAATTTCAAACAGGTTTATCGTTAGGAACCATATCCCCAATAAGCAGAGGAAATATGTAACAAAATGTCATCATTTGTCTTGCCGAGAACTTAAATTTTTGTTTAGAAATATTCTTCATATTTATCTCGTTTTCGTTATTCTACTTCGACTCCACCATATTTAAAGTTTTCTAATCGATGGTCTAATAACCTTAAATCAAAAAACTTAATTTTTCTTATGAAATAATGTAAAGCTTCTCCGAAATCATAATGACCTACCCTTTCGAAGAAGTCGTGCATCACATCGACACAAAAGTTCTCAGTTACATGGAATGAAGGTATGTTATTAAAGTTGGAGAACTCTCGAAAATGTGTCTGAGATACAGATTCAAGTAAAACATCCGATGAATAATTTTCTGTATTTTTTAAGGTACATAGCATAACTGTTGACATTCTGCTTTGGGAACTTTACAAAATCTGCAATACATGTTACATGCAAAGGATTTTGTAAAACTCAACACCAAATTTAAAGCCGAGTTGTCTCTCAGTACAACTTCTAAAATAAAATGAACCGTTTTTACACATTTTTTCGTTTTTATATCCAAACCATTGACCTCTAAATCATACATCACATTAATAAGTTCGTCAAAACATTCACTGGGACTTTTCTCTTTTAAATTATTCGATTTTAAAACGTAGGCCAAAAATACCTGATCTAATTGGGATGATTTATTTTTAAGAGTTGGAAAACTATAGTAAACGTTGAATAAACTTTGTTTTTGGTTCCTTGACCCTAAAGGGTTATTTATACTGAAATCATCTGTGTAAAGGACGTAAGGAATTAATAACTTATCTGGATACATTTGTTTCTTTTTTTGACACAATTGTCTTTTAACAAAATTATCAAGAACAGTATCACTTTGCGCATTTTGCATAAACTCTAAAGAATCGTTTAAAAAATCGTGTTTTTCAAATATAGACTTTATTTGATGTTTCATGGGGAGCAAAACTCCTTCTGATTTATGTGCTGGTATTTGAGACTCATCGCCGCTTGGAACTGTTTCGTTGTTTAGTGAACATATAGTTAGACTTTTAACTAGATTCTTATCAGTCAGATAATTACCCAATTTGTACTCAGAATCGAACAAATCGAATATTCCACCAATTCTATTCATCAATCCTAATACCTCTTCTTTATACACAGAAAAAATTATGGGCCAAAAATATCTAATTAATCGATTGTTTGAATATCAATGGCAATTTAAACAATTTTTTTAATTGATTCAATTAAAAAATTTATTGAATTTTCTAATATATCCATAGAGTGTTGACAACATGTAAACAAAATTTTTAAAAATTCGGCATACTATTTTTTTTTATTTTATTTAGATTAAATAATCAAATAAAGGTTTAATTATATCAATATATTATTTAATTTGTAAATAAAAAGAAAAAAAAAATCGCAAATGATAAACTATTCAACTTTTAATAAGTTGATTTCAAATACACGCAAAATCGTAGTTATTTCACTAGAGTTTGCAACACTCTTTTTGCTGAAATATTCGTGTACGCACGAAAACTTAATTTAGTTTCGAGTTTTATCTGTGGTAATAAAAGTGCACATGTGAATTTAAATAAACCTTATCGAAAGAGAACAATTAAACTATTATTTTTGTAAATAATTTAATTTCAATAAGTATAAGTGTCATTAAACTATCATTTTAAAGTTGTGTGTGATTTTTTTAAGAAAGCAATTCATTTACAAGAAAAAGACAAAAAAAAAAGACAAGACAAGCAAAACAAAAATTTTGTCTTTACTTTTATTTGTTTTCTTATAATACATTTTTATATTAAAAAGCTTTAATTTTATTATAAATAAAATGTCAATTTAATTTACAAACCTACATTTATTTGTTTATTTAATGGGGCACATAACAAAAATAAAAAAATACGAGTTTTCAATTAAAACTACCATTGTTTTATTCTCAAGTTTCAATTAAAGTTTTAATCAATTTAACTAAACTTTTTAATTGAGGTTGTAAAGAAAAACAATAACTGTTTTAATTGATATTATTATTATTTTAATTGAAAGAGTTTTAATAAACAGTCTGCAAATTTTTTTAGTTAATACTATCATTTCAGTGGTAGGTGCAAAATCAATTAAAATATTAATTGATTCAATAAAATTTTTAATTGAAACCCGTTTTTAGTTTTTTCTGTGTAGTTGAATTTACCATCAAAACAATCACTTGAAACATTTTGAATAAGGCCACTTATTGGCGCGAGCAATAATCTTTTGATGCTGTTTTGAATTTCTACAACATTTTTTCGTGAAATTCTAATAAAAGGTTGAGGGAATTTTGTTCTAATTTCTCTATTTCTTTTCTTAATAAATTTGTTGTCCAAATCTGTCCATTATCGTTTTCTTCAATATTGGGATCAGTATAGTGTTCTAAAGTATCCATTGCTTCAAAATGTCTACTTTCATGCATTTCCGCATAGCGTTCTTCTGAAGTTTCCATTGCTACAAAATTTCTACTTACACGCATTTCTGTATTGCTAGAATGATTAACACAAGGCTTCCAAACATGATTTTTTAAAGGTTTTTTGTATCGATGTAAATTATCAAAAACTTACACACATTTTCCATCAGTACAATAAAATTCACCATTGGTTTTCGATTTATGCACACTTTTTAGGTGTACTATTAAATTATTCGCTGTTGTGCAAATTTGTTTGCACATAAAACAATTCACTTTTTTATCTTTTTAAATTACCTAATTGTTAAAAGCTTCTTATTTCCTTTTACAAAGCACTTATTTAACAACAAGAATTAAGAATAATCAACGATTTTTTATCATAAAAGAAAAATTTGAAACGTTTTTATTTCACAGAAAAAAATAAATGAAAATTGAAAAAATTTTCTTCTGGCTTTCTAAGTTTTTAAAATTAAAAAAAAAAAAAATAAAAAAGTTCATACGTAGCATGAACTTGTTCATACATATTAAGAATTGAAATCAATGAAAGCAATTCGTTCTATTTATGAAAAAAAAAAAATTTCTGTGCACACACAGGTCTTGATTTTTAATTCCATTTAAACAAAAGCAGATTGATAGCTTTCGAAAAGTTTTAAATTTAAACAACGAAATGTAAAACAGCTAAATTTTAAAGACATTTTTCTAGAAATCTGCACCATACACACAGAAAAAAAATATAAGAAAATCAAGTAGAAACAACATTAAGTTAACCTTCGCACTCCTAAAGCTTTTTACTACATAGTGTACTGTTTTCGTGAAACGACCATTAAAATACGCACTTTACAGTTTTATGAAATACCTTTGCTTGAAATGTCGATTATGTTCTAGTGAAAATGGAGAGTCTTACATTTATGATCATAAAATAAATGTTTTCTTCATAAAAAAACATGGAGGAATTATTGTATATCAGTGGTTAGAAATTATTTTTTCCAGGACAAAAAAATATAAAATACAGACAACAGTCTGATCTCAATTAAATAGACGGTGTATTTAATAAATTTAACATTATTTTTAAATAAATATATTAAAATTAATATGTGATTTAGAAAGTACACTCAAAAGTTTTACAGTAGAATCTACTGAAAATGACAGTTAAAACAACTGCAATTTCAGTTAAAAAGGCTAACCGTTAAAATAACTAAAAATGTAGTTGTTTTTAACTGTTGAAAAACAACTAACAAATGTAGTAAAAATAACTGTAAATTCTTTGCTACAAACATTTTAAAACAACTGTAAAAATTAAAAAAAAAAACTACTGTTTTTCAACAGTTATTTTTATTGGAGTCGCCCTGTTAATCATATCTAAGTTACATGATTGTACATTATTACAGTTTCATTGTTTATATTATACATGCGCATTTTACCGCCTTTTATGTTACTTTGTTACCCTTACCTTATTCATCTCTTATTGAATAAACACGTACTTTTTACATTAAAACCTTGCTCTGTTATCAGGTTATGGGCCCAGCACGCTTCCACTGCGCCACTTCCACTTCTTCAAGGCCGATTAAAAGATGAGATCTACATGGAACAGCCTCAACTTTATGTAGAACAAAATAACCAATCAAAAGTATGTCGCAAGGCTTTGTATGGACTCAAACAGTCAAGTAGAATTTGGAATCAGGAATTAAACAATGCTCTCGAGTCATTTGGACTAAACAAATCAAAATACGATTCTTGCTTATTCTACAAACTTGAAGACAAAAAACTTTTGATAACAGCTGTTTATGTGGACGATCTACTACTATTTTGCAATGATGATAATTGGCTGAAAAACATAAAAGATTTCCTCAAGCAAAAATTTCATATGAAAGATCTAGGTGCTGCTACTCACATACTTAGAATGAGAATAACTCGTGGAGAAAACTTTATAGCTTTAGATCAAGAAGTATATATTAAAAACATTCTTGAAACGTTTAGAATGGAAAATGCAAAACCAGTTACCTCGCCAATGAATGCTAGTGAGAAAATATCTAAAAGTGATTTTGCAACAACAGATGAAGATATTCAGAAAATGAAAAATATTCCGTACCAGGAAGCAGTAGGATGTCTTATGTATTTGTCACAATGTACACGGCCAGATATTTGTTTCGCAGTGAATAAACTTAGTCGTTATAATGCTAACCCTGGACTTCGTCACTGGTCAGCCGTTAAACATCTATTTAGATATTTACTTGGAACAGCAAATTTAAAATTATATTACAATTCTAAGAAAGATGCTACCAAATGCATTATTACTGGTTATACAGATGCAGATTGGGCATCTAGCCTTGAAGACCGTAAGTCAACAACAGGCTACGTTTTTATAGCTCAAGGAGGAGCCATATCATGGTGCTCAAAGAGGCAACAAAGCGTTGCACTCTCATCCTGTGAAGCCGAATTTATTGCACTCTCGTCTACCGTTCAAGAAACAATATGGTGGAATGGCATAAGATCACACTTTTACAAAATTGAAGAACCTTTGAATATAGGTTGTGATAATCAAAGTGCTATAACCATCGCATCAGGTGGTGGTTTTCATTCAAAGGCAAAACACATTGATATACGCCACCATTTTATTCAAGATACCTTGACAAAAGGAGATTTCAAACTAACATATGTAAGCACGGATCAACAAGTTGCAGACGTACTTACAAAACCCCTTAATAGGACAAAATTTGAAAAGTTCCGTGAGGCCTTGGGTGTCCAGTAACAAATCCCAGATTAAGGAGGAGTATTGGAGTCGCCCTGTTAATCCTATCTTTGTTACATGATTGTACATTATTACAGTTGCATTGTTTATATTATACAAGCGCATTTTTCCGCCTTTTATGTTACTTTGTTACCCTTACCTTTTTCATCTCTTATTGAATAAACACGTACTTTTAACATTAAAACCTTGCTCTGCTATCAATTTTTTCGGCACTTTAAAAATATTTTCTAATGAAGAAAGATCTTTTTTTCTTTCAATTACAATATAAATTTGTATTTCCTACATCCTACTTAAAATGTAAAGTTTAAATTCCAAACGGCACTCCAGTTATTACGTTTTAATGCAGTGGAGATATAATAAAGTTTTATAATTATTATTTGAAAACTCTGAACATATCAATAAAAACAAATTTAAACTGAATCAGAATTTTTTCAAAACTCGATATAATCTTCTATTTTTAAATAACTAATAAAAATTAACTGATTACTGGAAAATTCTTGTTTTATTAGTTGTTTACAAACATACTAAAACAACTAATTCGAACAACTGTTAAAAAATACAGTAGTTTTCTCAGCTGTTTTGTAATTTTTCATACTACACTAATTTCTTTCTACACAAACAACTACCATGTGGCAACTGTATATCTTTTTTTTAATGTATGGACATAGATAATTTAATACCGTTATTCTGTTGGCGTTCTCGCATATATTATATCCAATTTAATATATAATGTGGACACATGAGAGAAGGAGGTGTTAATATTAAGAGGTATTATTTGACATTAATGTCATGTATTTTTTATATTTTATTAACAAAATCATTCTTATAAAGTAACAAAAAGAACAAATTTTTTATGTAAATATGTGGGACAATTTATTAAAATATATACACACACAAAAATCGTTGGCAAGTAATTAGGAACATTTCAACTTTTAAAGTTTCACATCAATTATTTAAAAATTAAGTAGAAACAAGTAAAAGCTTGGTAAAATGTTACTAGTTTCTGCATATTTTTTGAGAATAAAATTTATTAGTTGTGTAGGTAATCTTATAAATTAGAATGGATAGTTTTAATTGTCCTGAATAAAAGATGCTTAATTGTTATAAATAAATGAGGAAGAATTACCAAGTTTTCGTAGTTAAATCAAATAGTTTAGAAAATAATGAGTGGTTAAATGTCATCATATTTTTGTACAAATCATTTTCCCAAATTGATTAACAAACTTTACTGAAAATAGTTATTAGTTTAAATGCTCCTTCTATACTTGGTAATATACAATTTTTTTGAAAACTAGCCCGAAATAAAAAGCTATGAAAGGAAGTAAGTTGCTAAAAAGGAAGAATAAATACTGTAGTTGTTAAATGAAAAGACAAATTATAACCTCAATTTCAGTTGTTGTAGTTAAAAACTATATTGGCACTGTGCTATTTTCTGACCTTTTAGTTTTACAAATTTCTTGTAAAATATATGAAATTTTTTACTATGCTTTCATGTGTTTTACAAAAATTTGTAAATATTTTACTAGAACTTTGTAAAACTAACTTGAAACTTATGTAGTTGTATAATTACTAAGCACTTCGATAATATTCCCTCAGGTTTTTCTGCGTGTAGTAAACCTTTTATAATTAAACTATGAGTAAAGGTATATTAAATTTAATTTAATGTGTTTCTTTAATATTTCATAAATAAATTGTAATTTTATTACATCATTTTTTTATTACATCAAAAAAAAAAAGTGTAATCTATTAAGCTATATCAGGATTTGTATAGAAAGTTCAACTATAATAAATATGTTAGAAAGTGTTTTGCAACCGTCAGATAATGACAATCGTAATTAATTTTTTATATTAATTACTGTAGAATATTTCTTTAGTTAGTCTCTTTACAGGAAGAAGAAGAAGAAGAAGAAAACATTTTTATTGAAAAATTTTACGGACACAAGGGATACACCAGACTGCCGCAGTTTCGTCCCCCTCCTGGGACTCGTCAGTGGTTAATTTATGTGTCAATTGAACAAAGTATTTTATATTGTTAATTTTGCTCTATATGAAAAATTAATTACGATTGTCATTATCTGACGGTTGCAAAACACTTTCTAACATAAAATTTGAATAAAACTTGCTTAACGGCGACTCAATCTCTAACCTACACTTGGTATCCAACTATTGTATGTGAATAAAGCGCATCATAAAAACATGATAATTACTTGTGAAAAAGAGATAGGATTAAGAAGAAAAAGCATTCTAGTTGAGAAATGAATTGTGCATTGGTATTAGCTAATTCTGTCTCTTCTGATCAAAAAAACAATACTTGTGTGTACGTAGTGTGACCAAACTCCAATTTAGTCGCAGTCAACGCTGTGTCGATCGTGGCTCAACTGGTTAAGAGGTGAGATTACGATGCATAGCTTGATGCTAAAACCGTGAGTTCAAATCACAGTACGACACCAAAAAATAAAAAGTTTTTCATATAGAGCAAAATCAACAATATAAAATACTTTGTTCAATTGACACATAAATTAACCACTGACGAGTCCCAGGAGGGGGACGAAACTGCGGCAGTCTGGTGTATCCCTTGTGTCCGTAAAATTTTTCAATAAAAATGTTTTCTTCTTCTTCTTCCTGTAAAGAGACTAACTAAAGAAATATTCTACAGTAATTAATATAAAAAATTAATTACGATTGTCATTATCTGACGGTTGCAAAACACTTTCTAACATAAAATTTGAATAAAACTTGCTTAACGGCGACTCAATCTCTAACCTACACTTGGTATCCAACTATTGTATGTGAATAAAGCGCATCATAAAAACGTGATAATTACTTGTGAAAAAGAGATAGGATTAAGAAGAAAAAACTTATGTGGAGCATATTTTTGTACTTTATGGAACAAAAGCATATTTTTAGAGCTTTTTTCCGTATTTTTTTAATATTTCGTTATCGAACAAACGGTGAAATGTTCGTAATTACTTTGCAACGTTTTTTTTTTGTGTGATGTTGATTGACAAAAAAGTGCTAAATAAATCTGACAACAAACTAGAAACTTAGAGAGTTGTGAAACAAATTTGAGAGAGTAATACATTTTTCGTCAGAATAGAATCAATTCAATTTTAGTCAGCTGCCTGGCAAATTTTGAGTTTCATTCAAAATGCATGGGGAATTTTTTTCGCCATTAGTTTTATCTTTTATTATTTTATTGTGTTTCTACACGCAGAAAAAAAACTGGTGTGCTTTTATAAAAGCCTTTCCTCGCAAAAACTACTACGGGTTGAAATAACGGCGAAAATACCTTTGTAATATGCTAAACTGCGTTTTTGTTAAATTTCACAATTTGTTTTTTTTTTGTAATTTATTAAAGTTTATGCTATGTAAAATTTACATTGATGAAATTTGGAAAATAAAATAAACTACAAGTATATTTTTCTAATAAAATTAGATAAATTACAGAAAACACTTAAAACTTAGTTTGACATACACAAATCAATGTGACAATATTTATTAGACATGGCAATATCGAAAAGAAAAGATTAATGGAGGTAGAGTATCATGAGCATTTTATTTTTGATGCAGTTTAATTAAATAAGAAGAATGTAAAATTTCCTGTGTGTAAGCGAAAAATATTTCGCTTTTAGTTTTAGCTTTTTAAATGTGTGTTTGCTTTGAAAATAGTGTTAAGAACTTGTCCATCTCTGCATTGAAGTATAAAGAGCAGTGTGACCATTTTAGCATTTTTGCAGCTAGATTTAGCTTTTTTTTGATTTAGCCGCAAATTTTTCATTTAGCATTTAGCATTTTTTTTAGCATTTTTTGTATTAATCATTTAGCATTTTTAGCTTTTTTATTTAATAAATTTCAAATATATTTATTTTATTTTAAAACTAAAAATGCTATAATTTTACATTACATATTCAACCGATCATTTAGTCCGTTTACAAAAAAAAAATATATTTAGTGATAGCAAGACCGCTGTTGGAATGACCTTGGGTGGAACAAAGTGCACTACCATCATTAAATCAGTATTAGCTCCCCATTTTCAACCAATATTGGTTGAAGATATCAGTGATAGTAGTTTCAGTCTGATTATAGACGAGTCTACAGATATTACTATTGAGAAATATTTGGGTATAGTAATTCGATACTATAGTAAGTCTTGCAAAAAAACTGTAAGTACATTTTTACACCTAAGTGCATTAGAAGATGCATCCGCTAATGGAATTTAAAAAGCCATTTTTAAATTTCTTAATGATTTTAATTTAAAAATTGCAAAACATGGTGGGTTTAGGCACAGATAACGCCAGAGTAATGAAGGGAGGTAACGGTGGAGTAATAGCAAAATTGCGTGAAAAAAATAAAAACATAATTCTTATTCCGTGTGTCTGTCACTCAATTCAGTTATCAGTGTCTTCAGCATCAAAAAAAACAACCTGACGAAATTAACTATGTATTTGGTGTCAGAAACTTACAATTGGTTTTTTAAATCTAGCTTACGACAAAAAAATTATAAAACTATTTATGCTGCGATTAATGATGACATTCAATCATTAAAATTGGTTAGAGCTTGTGACACCAGATGGTTGTCAATTGAACAAGCCGTAAAGCGTATAGAAAATCAATGGCTTGAGTTAAAAACTCATTTTGAAATTGCCGCAACGGTAGAATCATGCCATCAAGCAAACATTTTAAAAAAATGTATACAATGAAAAGAACTTGTTCTATTTAAAGTTTTTAAAACCTTTGTTGTCAGATGTACAAAAAGTAAATAAAATGTTTTAAAGTAATGATGCTGACCCTACTCTGTTGCTATCAGAACTATACATTCTTTTAAAAGACCCAACAAATAGTTTTAAAATCTGACCATTTTGATCCCTTAAATTCATGTTTAGAAGGCTTTTTTGTTATAACGCCGTATTTCAATTACAATTTTGAAGAATTTTTAAAATCGAAAAAAGATATAATCAATCCTGAACTAGAAAAGGAAATAAGACTTACATGCCGAAATTTTATAGCACAATTAATACATCAACTTCGGCAACGATTACCAAAGAATATTCTAAATTTAAAGAATACCAGTTTTTTTCTGTAGAAAACAGTTTAAAACCTAATAAATGTAAATTACGTGAACATTTTAAAAAAGAAATGCTAGATTTCTCTGTAGAAGAAATTACGGTTTTGGAACAACAATTTCAAACACTAAGTTTATATAAATGGATAAACAAGAACTCAACAATTGAGTTATGGCTAAATGTATACGGGTATAAAGACGCATTAAATGAAAATCCTTTCAATGAATTAGCTTCATTTATAATGACGTTTTTGGTTTTACCATTTAGTAACTCGGAAGTTGAACGGGTTTTTAGTGGAATGAACCTTATAAAAACGAAAATAAGAAATATAATGATATTGAACACTATGAATTCGCTTTTTTATATTAGATGCGGTTTAAAAAGGTTAAATACATGTTGCCAAAATTTTAAAGTAACGAATGATCTCAGAAAAAATGTAATAAAAACATATATTACCATGATATTTCGACCGATTCTTTGTAAGTTGAGGAAGAATACTCATTTGATGATGTGTTTAATTTATAATTAAATCTAATAATTTTAAAATTTTTTTTTTTTTTATAAACGTAAATACAATTGAATAGTCATTTATGATTGAATTTATTTTAATTTTGTTGATTTTTTGTAATATAATAATACATATAAAAATATACATATATGTACATAAGTGATATATTTAATTTAACGGTTATTTTATTTTAAATCGTTTTATATATGTATATATGTATATATGTATATATGTATATATGTATATATGTATATATGTATATATGTATATATGTATATATGTATATATGTATATATGTATATATGTATATATGTATATATGTATATATGTATATATGTATATATGTATATATGTATATATGTATATATGTATATATGTATATATGTATATATGTATATATGTATATATGTATATATGTATATATGTATATATGTATATATGTATATATGTATATATGTATATATGTATATATGTATATATGTATATATGTATATATGTATATATGTATATATGTATATATGTATATGTATATATGTATATATGTATATATGTATATATGTATATATGTATATATGTATATATGTATATATGTATATATGTATATATGTATATATGTATATATGTATATATGTATATATGTATATATGTATATATGTATATATGTATATGTATATATGTATATATGTATATATGTATATATGTATATATGTATATATGTATATATGTATATATGTATATATGTATATATGTATATATGTATATATGTATATATGTATATATGTATATATGTATATATGTATATATGTATATATGTATATATGTATATATGTATATGTATATATGTATATATGTATATATGTATATATGTATATATGTATATATGTATATATGTATATATGTATATATGTATATATGTATATATGTATATATGTATATATGTATATATGTATATATGTATATATGTATATATGTATATATGTATATATGTATATATGTATATATGTATATATGTATATATGTATATATGTATATATGTATATATGTATATATGTATATATGTATATATGTATATATGTATATATGTAATATGTATATATGTATATATGTATATATGTATATATGTATATATGTATATATGTATATATGTATATATGTATATATGTATATATGTATATATGTATATATGTATATATGTATATATGTATATGTATATGTATATATGTATATATGTATATATGTATATATGTATATATGTATATATGTATATATGTATATATGTATATATGTATATATGTATATATGTATATATGTATATATGTATATATGTATATATGTATATATGTATATATGTATATATGTATATATGTATATATGTATATGTATATATGTATATATGTATATATGTATATATGTATATATGTATATATGTATATATGTATATATGTATATATGTATATATGTATATATGTATATATGTATATATGTATATATGTATATATGATATATGTATATATGTATATATGTATATATGTATATATGTATATATGTATATGTATATATGTATATATGTATATATGTATATATGTGTATGCACAGCGCATAGTTTAGAGACATTTATTGGTTCCCCGCATAGTTTAGGGACATTTGCTTACTTTAGGGACTGTCCCCAAAGTTTTCGCGCCTTTTCATATATCTAGCGTTAAGATGAGGACAATTTTTCGATACACCGCATATTTGGGGTACAATTTTGGCCATGTCCCTAAAGTATGCGCTACGCATACATATATATATATATGTATATATGTATATATGTATATATGTATATATGTATATATGTATATATGTATATATGTATATATGTATATATGTATATATGTATATATGTATATATGTATATATGTATATATGTATATATGTATATATGTATATATGTATATATGTATATATGTATATATGTATATATGTATATATGTATATATGTATATATGTATATATGTATATATGTATATATGTATATATGTATATATGTATATATGTATATATGTATATATGTATATATGTATATATGTATATATGTATATATGTATATATGTATATATGTATATATGTATATATGTATATATGTATATATGTATATATGTATATATGTATATATGTATATATGTATAGTTATATATGTATATATGTATATATGTATATATGTATATATGTATATATGTATATATGTATATATGTATATATGTATCTATGTATATATGTATATATGTATATATGTATATAGTATATATGTATATATGTATATATGTATATATGTATATATGTATATATGTATGTTTTTTTTTTTTTTTTTTTTTATTTTAACGAGGTGGAATCATCGAAAGACTCTGGCCCCTGAGATACGCCAGAAGTGCGAGACTTTAACACGCTAAACCACCTCGATACACTGCCCCAAAACAGACCCTGCGGGACTGCCGCGAGAGTTTTCCATCGCAGGGTGGGGAAGGTATACTAACCTGCTCTAACTAACATCGGCTCGATATCGGAACCGTTCTAACCTACGAAGTTCAACTAGAACCAACTTGACAAAGTTACACACATACGTCCAACTATCTAATGAGGATAACATTAACCGATCACGTTCCTCGGACTGATTCTATGCCCTAACATCTCCTCTAAATTCACCCTCTCAGGCCCAAAACGTGGACAATTAAAGAAGACGTGTTCGGCGTCTTCCACCACATCACAGCTCGGACAAAGCGGACTACTGTCATGTCCATACTTGTACAGGTATGATCTAAAGCAACCATGCCCACTTAACATCTGTGTAAGGTAAAAGTCCAAGTCACCATGTCCTCGTCCAAACCACACACACACATCAGGGATAAGTGAATAAGTCCACCTCCCTTTGCCGGAAGCCGACCACCGTGCCTGCCATTTCAACAGACTCATATCCCTTGGACCATTACGGACGCCAACCTCCCCTGTTGTAATTGTATCAGATAAATGATACTCCAATTCCCTAGCATGCAAATCCACAGGTATCATACCTGCGATGACGAACGCTGCTTCGTCCGAAACAGTCCGAAAGGCACTACACACACGAAGGGCAGCTAGCCTATAAACTGGGGGTAATCAGATTCTTATAAGATTTGAGTTCCAATGCGCCCGACCAGATAGGTGATGCATATAAGATGACACTTCTCACTACCTCACTCAATAGTTTCCTCTGCAGGTATTTCGGACCCCTTGCATTCGGCATTATCCGCGATAAGGCTACACAGGTTTTGGAAGATTTTTCACTTATATATTGTAGGTGATCTTTAAATGAAAGACGACGATCTATTATAACACCGAGGTATTTAAGAGACGGCTTTGTATCTACGCAATACGTGCCAATGTTCAAACTTATGGTCTCTATTTTCTTCCGACTACTTATCAGCACAGCCTCAGTTTTATGATCGGCTAACTTCAGGCCTACAGATGAGAGCCAAGAGCGGACAATCTGTATACTTGCATTCGTAACAGATTCTGCCTCCGACAGTTGCTTTGCCACACACACAAGCGCTATATCATCCGCAAAACCAACTATTTGTACCCCCTCGGGAAACGTTAGCCTCAACACGCCATCATACATCACGTTCCACAGCAATGGACCCAGAACCGATCCCTGCGGTACTCCCCCTGTAACATTATAATGCCGGGTTCCGCTGTCTGTATCATATATAAGGACTCTGTTGCGGAAATAGTCCCTAATTATGGCCAACAAGTACTGAGGTATACTCAACCTGGTAAGCGTATCCATCACAATCCCCCAATTAGCCGTGTTAAAGGCATTCCTCACGTCTAGTGTAACTACCACACAGTATTCCTTCGGCCCATTTCTCCATCTTCCGCCTTCTATTGCTTTCGTTGCCGTTTTTACTACCACATTTATAGCATCAACTGTCGACCTAGCCTTTCTAAAGCCAAATTGGCTATCAGACAGACCATCTGCGGCTTCCACACATGCCTCCAAACGCTTACAGATCACGCTCTCCAATAACTTCCCACTAGTATCAATCATACAGAGCGGTCGGTATGAGGAAGGGTCATCTAACGGCTTTTTATCCTTGGGCAACAAGACCAACTTTTGCCTTTTCCACACTGTAGGAAAAGTTCCACTATATAAACATGTATTTATAAGTGTCACGAATTGGTTCGGGCAACACTTAAAAGCCTCCTTTAATACCTGATTAGGAATGCAGTCCAAACCTGGAGCTTTCTTATCTTTGAATTTTCCAATAGCAGCCTGTATTTCAGTGTCAGTAACGGGGGGGTACTCAAAGCCCTCCTCGGGAATATTTAACTCCCACGTAAGCGCCTCTCGTTGGGGGAAGAGATGTTCCACAACTCCCCTAAGTATTGACTCTTCTCTAGGTGGTGATGGGTTCAAACATTTTAGTTTCTTCGTTACAAGTTTGTATGCCAGTCCCAAGGGTTATTCTGCACTTCATCGCATATATCAAGGAAACTATTTCTCTTACTTCTGCGAATTGCCAGTTTAAGGGAGTTCCTTTTAGCTTTAAATGCTTCGTGATGGATATTGTTTTCCGGTCTACGTCTTGTTCTAGTATATTTTCTCCTGGCACGGACACATTCCGTCCGTAGTTTGGCAATTTCCTCATTCCACCAATATACAGGTTGTTTGTTAGCGCCCTTCTTTCTCTTAACCATAGATACATCACATGCTCTAGAGATTTCTTGCACCAATTTTTCGGCCATAACATCAGGTGAGCCGTTCAGAATCATATCTTCTATAGAAATTTTAAAAACTTCCTTGTCCAACGTGTTCACTTTCCAGCCCGATATCGCCGCTGGCCGTACGTTTACTGCTGGTTGCTGTCGATCTTGTACAATGTCCATTATTATGGCGCGATGATCACTATGGGTATATTGACCAGATATTTCCCAATTAATGCGGCCTGCTATGGTGATACTGGCAAAAGCTATGTCGATTATCGATCCACTTTCTCCCCTACTAAACGTCTGTACGTTTCCACTGTTCAGTAGCACAACGTCGAGCGCAGAAAGCGATTCCAACAGAACTCTACCTCTAAAATTTGTTCGCGGGCAGCCCCACTCAGTTGCCCATGCGTTAAAATCCCCTGCGATTAGCACGGGGCGCCTTGTAATAGCATCAGAAACGATGCTGTCAACAATATCCTCAAATTCCTCTTTGGAGCATCTCGGTGGTATATAGCAGCTGTAGATGAAAATGCCAGAAATGTAAGCTCGTGTATAGCCACATTGTGGTGTTTTCGTGCACTGCATGGTTTGCTTGCTCACCGACCATATTGCCGCTGTGTTTGAAGCATCGCACAGCCAGTTTGGGTGCTTCATTTTCCGATATGGTTCACTAAGTATTGCAACATCAACACTTAATTCACGGACACTTTGTGTGAGCAGGTCTTGTGCTGCCTGACAATGATTTAGATTCAATTGTAGTATCTTCATTTTCGAGCCCTAAGTAACTGGAGTGCCTTTATATAGTACGGACAAGTTGGACATCCCGTAACGTGGTCACTGATGGTGTTTGACTCTCTACAGAGCATACACGAGGGTTTATTCCTACACACTTTGATTTTGTGTCCGACTTCTCCACATTGGAGACATTTGTTAGAATGGTCATGTTGTCCCATGCATTTAGCAGCATTATGGCCAAAATCCAGGCATTTGTAACAACGCCTTGGGGCGAGTTTCTCTCGTATTCTACACACGACCCACCCAATGCGGATTTTGGCAATCTCAATTAGCCGATTCGCCAAACCAGCGCTAAGACCAATAGTGGCCGTTTGCGTACCACTATAAGCTCTCCTCATAGTCTTTATTGCAGAAATGTGCAATGTTCTAAAATCATCCGACACGTTAACCAGGGCTGTGTATACATCCTCTTTGGTCGTCACCTCATCTATGTCCCTGATTTCCAGAACAATTTCGTGCTCTTACTTCTGCATCTGTTCCCAGCACTTGCCCAATTGTGTGTCTAAACTCATCCGTGTTCTGGTGAGCAGGTTTATTTAACTCTAATAACAGTTCGCCTTTCGCAGTTTTTCTGATATTCTTTACGTTCTGACCGAGAATATCCAGCTTAGGATCACTCTTCACTTTCCTAAGAATGTCTGCATAAGACGTTTCCCCACACGTATGGATGACTAGCGCATCTGGTCTCGCAGGTTTCTTTCTTCTTTTAGACTTTGGCTTTACTTTGGACCATTCGGAGCCCTTTCCGGTCGCTCTTTTCTGTTCGGCCTTCTGCTCAGTGGATCTATTATTTGTCGACGTGGTGTCCACTAGCTTACTGACTGCACTAACCGTACCATCGGATTTCTTTGGACTGGTGTTCTTTTTCTTCTTGGATATACTCCCTTTTGGGCTTAGAGTGGAGGTATCTCTTTTCCGTTTTGGAGTTGCCAGCTGCACCTGGTATGACCGCTCCACTTCCTCTGTTTGGGTACCTGTGCTTAGCAGTATCGGTCCGACGCAGTCGGCAGAAGCATCGTTGAGCTCACTTGACACATGCATGTATATCGCCTGGATCTCCTTTGACATGGAGACAATATCCTTATGTATATTCGACCGGGTTCCGAGGAAGGCCACCAGTTCCTTTATCTTTCCTCCCAGTCTCTCAAAGTTTCCACTTGGTGGTTTCGCATTATCGGCCAACGGTCTGTTAGCCAGTGTTGAAGGTGGTGATCTCATAATCACCGATTTCCTCATGAATGGGTTATCTAAACCCCCACCGCCTAATTCATTCTTCTTCTTCTCCTTTTCCTTGTTATGGTTGTTATTTTTATTGTTGTTGTTGTTGCATTCAATATTCATATCTACGTGGTCCCAACTCAAAGCCGCTATCTCCGATCGATGTGTAGTCACGTTTAGACCCCATGGTTATCTATGCATGCAGGGAGGCCATGCTACGGGTTGACATGAGATCCTTATGAGACCCCATGCCAGTGCCAGGTCCGTGTTAGTCGGGAAATTCCATCCGAGCCTACACCACCAACTTAATGGCGACGATCTTCGAGCGCACTTTAAGACTCGCTACATTTTAACGGGACGGAGGCAACTGAGACATTAGCCCATGAGCCATTTCGGTGGGGTTTCACCCCCACTTACCGAGGTCATAGAATGCCACAGCTGTCAGCCCAGGTTTCATCAATTCAAAATAATCGTTCCAGTAATACCATAATTAAGACCGTACTGGGCTTGGCCTTAATGCCTTTCGGCGAGATCCGTGTGTTTACCGTGTGTTTACGTGAGTGTTCCGGTATCACGGGACTGTCAATTAGAGACCAGCCCGGGTAGCGACTGGGGAGACCACGGAGTCGTCACTCTCCTAACTACGCCTCTCTCGAGGGTACCCTTGTGGTTGGATGCCTAATTAAGGGCGACATCCACTCGCCCTGCCACAGGCCTTCTCAGAGCACATGTACCCTTTTTGGTACGCTCTCCGTACCTGCCAAAACTAGGGTCCGCGGGGTCGTTAATCCCGTTATCCTCTCCTGAGGATACCCTTGCGGTAATATATGTATATGTATATATGTATATATGTATATATGTATATGTATATGTATGTATATATGTATATATGTATATATGTATATATGTATATATGTATATATGTATATATGTATATATGTTATATATGTATATATGTATATATGTATATATGTATATATGTAATATGTATATATGTATATATGTATATATGTATTATGTATATATGTATCTATGTATATATGTATATATGTATATATGTATATATGTATATATGTATATATGTATATATGTATATATGTATAATATGTATATATGTATATATGTATTATAGTATGTATATATGTATATATTGTATATATGTATATATGTATATATGTATATATGTATATATGTATATATGTATATATTTATAATGTCTATATGTATATATGTATATATGCTATATGTATAATGTATATATGTATATATGTAATATGTATATATGTATATTATGTATATATGTATATATGTAATATGTATATAGTATATATGTATATATGTATATATGTATATAGTGTATATATGTATATATGTATATATGTATATATGTATATATGTATATATTCTATATGTATATATGTATATATGTATATATGTATTATTGTATATATGTATATATGTATAGTATATATGTATATATGTATATATGTATATATAGTATATATGTCTATATGTATATATGTATATATTATATATGTATATATGTATATATTATATATGTATATATGTATATATGTATATGTATATATGTATATATGTATATATGTATATATGTATATATGTATCTATGTATATATGTAATGTATATATGTATATATGTATATATTGTATATATGTATATATGTATATATGTATATATGTATATATGTATATATGTATATGTAATATGTATATATTGTATATATGTAATATGATATCTATGTATATATGTATATATGTATATATGTATATATGTATATATGTATATTGTATATATGTATATATGTATATATGTATATATGTATATCTGGGTTAGTTATATGTATATATGTATATATGTATATGTATTGTTAACGAAAGTTAAAAATTTTGAAAAATAAACATTATATTAAGACATATTAATTAAAAAAACATGTTTAAAATTTTAGCATTTTATTTTTTTTTGGCATTTTATAGCATTTTTTGACTTTGATTTAGCCTGCAAAATTTTTCTAGATCTGGTCATACTGATAAAGAGTATAAACAAATAGAGAAGCTACCGAAGACATCGTTTTTTACAAGATTGATATAATTTTTATTAAAAAAAAAAATTATGTTTTTTCGACCTTTAATTGTGCAATGAAAATGAAAATTATTCAAGTTCAAGGCCATACTCTATATAGATTATTTGTTGGGACAATATCCTAATAAAGAAATATAGAGTATGGCCTCGAACTTGAATAATTTTCATTTACATTTTTTTTAACTAAACAATAGTTGCAACATGTTGATAAAAATATTTGCTTAAAACACTCACTTTTATTCTGCTTATGTTTTGTTATTTTCTACTAAAATTGAATGTGTTTTAATAATATCTTGCTTATTTTATCGTTAAAATTTTAAATAAATAAACATTTTATTAAATTATTATTCAAAAACAAGTTAAAAATTAATTTAAACTTTTAAATTTCTGCAACATGAATGAAATGAAAACATGCATGTTTTCTTTTGCTCGGTGCGAGCTTACGAACAAATAAAAAGAGGGCAGATTGAGAGAGACTGAGGTGGATAGAAACCCACTGTAACTATACATTGAACATACTCAATGGAAAAATAAACAATTTTGTGTAGAAAACAATTTGCTGCAAATAAACAAATTTTTTGGAAATGGGAGCTGACGAAAATTCATTTCTTAAAAAATGTGGTGAAATATTAATAAATATAAAACTTAAAACAAAAAAAACCAAAACGTACACATTTAATTGTGTTTTTTGTAATACAAATTGGGATCAGCTAAAAAAATTTTCTGCACATCTTGAGGATCAGCATTCAGCCAATTTTTCCGAAGAAGTGGAACACACAATATTTGAACCTCAAATAAAGCTTGAAGAACACACGGAAGTTAAAAAATCGGATACTATTTTGAAGAATTTATTAACAAGCACAGCTATAGAAGTATATGAAGATCCCTTGGAGCCAATCGAATTCGTAGCTACAACCGAAAATGATACAACAAATTTGTTAGACGTTAAAGTAAAACATGAAAGTGAGGGAAGCTGCAAAGATCTTAATGAAGATGACGATGAAAGCCATGTAAATAATGATATGGACTACGAGGATTGTATTGAAAACCAAGATGATGTTAAACTATCCAAAAAGGTCAAGAAAACATATATTAAAAAACCACGGTCTAGAAAGGTAATCAACTTCAAACTCACCGTTTAATTTTAAGGTTTTGCCACTTTATCGGCATTCCGAATACTTATATGACTATTTTTTCGGAGAAACTCCAAACTCGTGTCTTATTCTATCTCAAAATTTAAAAATGGACTTATGTATATATGACATTTATTGCTGGGCTGGGATAATACGTGCGCCATTGGATAAGTAATTAAAATATCACATATATTAAACGATATCAGAATTTTTCATATCTACAGAAACTGCTCTTAATGACTAATGAATGTATTATGTATTACACCTCGTTGGAAATATATTTGAAATACCTCTCCGATGGTGCTTAAATGGTTCCGAGCTATTTTCAAACTTTGGTTCAAATTGCAACACAAAATTTTACTTTAAACCCCTTCTTTCCGGAAAGCGGGCGCTCCAAAAAATCTTACCATCGGAATATGGTAATGAATGGGGACATAGTAAAGATATTTAAAATAGCTTTCCGATGGTAATTAAATCGTTCTGATCCATTCACAAATTTTGGCTAAAATCGCAAATTAACTTTGAACCAGTATGCAAGCCGACGGTCGTCTGCCGGTTAGCCGTCGCCGCCTACAGCTTTTTTTCCAAGCCGACGCAGCCGGCGACTATCGGCTTGAATCGACATATTCGATCATAACTACATTTATATTTTCATATTTTAATGAACAATTTTTTAAACAAAAAATTCAATACTAGTTTTGTTAGGTTGGTTGGTTTAAGTGGCAGCTCACGCTACTCGTGAGCATCAAGTAGAGTCAAAAAGCGACTCCGTTTTGAAGAGACCACACTACCCGTAAATAACTAATATCCGGAGTACTAGACCCACCCCGTTTGGTTAATATAACGTATGAGATCACCGAATCCCACACGTGATATTACCGAGAGGTCGTCCAGTATATGGTCACCCAAGATCCGGAGTCGAATATTCTGCAGCGCCGGACAATCGCATAGAAGATGCTCCACAGTCTCCTCCTCACCCGGTATGCCGCAGCTGCGACAATGCCATACCTACCAATCAGCCAGTGACCGGTCAGAACAGCCGTCAGCCTCGAGACATCCCTCCTGCTCAGGAGAGAGTTTGTACGCCCTAGGTCGTAGTTGGGCCACTTAAGTCTCGCGGTCCTACAGGACTTTAAAACGCTCATATTTTGTGGTTCAGAAGATTTGGATTAAAAAAATTCTAGTAAATATCATTCATTAGTAGCTATTTGGATTCTAACGTTCGATATTCACCTCAATATTCAAATCTGATTATTTCGCAATTGTTTGTAATTTGTCCCATTTTGAATTCTGATTTTTTAATATTCGTTGATTGTCAAGTCGCTTGGACAATTAAATATAGAAATAGTTTGTTGTAAAATATGGTTAAAAATCTGAGATGAATGTTAAAATATGGTTAAAAATCTGAGATGAATGTTGAAAATTAGAATTATAATTCTAAACAAATAATTTAAATAAAACACATTTAAAGAATTAAAACCAGTACAATTTGTTGTTGTTTCGCGTATATTTTTTAACCACTTAAAGTGAATGGTTTACCCGGTGTCTTCAAATTTACTAAAATCTATGATTTTTTTGATTGCTAAATTCAAATGAAAATTGAATGTGAGATTTGATGTCAGACATCAGGGCAGGCGCATTGAAATAGCTTCCAATGAAATAGTCCCAAGAAAACAAAATTAACTCCTAAAAGTTTATATACAATTTGGTAAGTATTTCATAAACTCCCAATGTATGTATTTATTTCTTTATAAAAAAAAAATTACAAAAATTGTGCGATTTTTTTTTTTTAATTTTTATAAAGTAATAAATACATTAAAGTTAAATAAATCGAAAGACGTTTTTTTTTTTGTTTAACAAATTTTTGAAACTTCTGTGTATGTAGTTATTTCTTTATGAAAACTTTAAACTAAAACTCGCGCGATTTGCATCTATTTTTTATTAAAATATATTAAAAAATAAAAAAATAAATCGCGATTCGTTAAATGAAGACACATAAAATAATAATGATTTCACAATGTATTCCAGAAAATTTAGTAAAAAAGCTCCACTCAATTTTTACAAAAAATTGCGAACATGTACCACATTTTTAACTGGAAAAGAAACAAAACTTCCTAAATTTAAAAAAATGTTGGTAAATGAAAATAGTTATTTTAACCAATTTTGTGTCAAACATTAGCGGTATTCATACTTTTTAAACAACTCGTCTAGATCTGGTTAATGGCGCACGTTTGATAAATTATCAGAATTTACCAGAACCATCAACAAAATGTATTACACAAAAATTTACCACGCTGTGGCGAAATACCACACAAAAAACTGTGGTAAACACGCGTAATAAATTTATCAGAAAAAAAACAGCACAGTCTTGCTTAGGCAATTGCCGTGTAAAGTCGTTTTCTAATTGTGTACAATCGAATAACGGTTTTCTCTTTTTTATATCTCTCCTATATTTGTTGACAAATAAAAACAAAAAACGTGTATTTTTTTTTCCTAATATATAGAAACCAAAAAATTTCAAGTGAAAAAAAAAAATTAAAGAAAAAAGAATTTATAAGGGTCGAACCACCCAAAGATGGATGGTTCAGAATCCCTGAACCGTAATAGGTTCAGGGAACTTGGTTCTAACGAAGACCTTACCAACAATGGTAAACGTTTTCGTAATTTAGACAATGTGACGATCACATTCCACGTTACATAATCATTTCAGCCAGAACTACAAGAAAGGAAGAAACTGCAAAACCAATCTCCGCATACAACGTTTTTCAAATTGAAAAGGGTTTAAATTTTATATCAAAAGAATACACCGACGTTGTTGAATTCAGATCAGGTGATCTTATGATTAAAACACATAACCTAAAAGTTGCCCAGAATTTTGTTAGGGCAAGCTATGTTGACACGATACCAGTCACAATAACATTCCACAAAAGCTTAAATTATATCCAAGGCAAAATCTTCTCAAGAAAAACAATTGAGCTCTCTGAAGAAGAAATCTTGGAAGGTTTAAAAAGTCAAAATAGTGAAAAAAGGCGAACAAGATAAACTGGAAGCCACTGGAGCTGCTATTCTAACCTTTGACTTAATAAGACGTCTAGAACATATCAAACTCGGATGGGAGAGAGTCACAGTCAATGAATATATACCTAACCCAATGCGGTGCAAAACTTGTCAAAAACTAGGGCACACGAAAAACCGTTGTAGAAATGCCGAAATTTGTAAAGAATGTGGTGAGTTAGTCCCACACAGCACGTGCGAAAGAAAATATTGTGTGAACTGTAGCGTAGAAACACATGCATCTTATGACATCACATGCCCCTCATTCATGAAACACAAATCAGTTTTGAAAATTAAAATAAACGGTGCACCATAAGAGAAGCTTGGAAAACGTATAACTCTAATCCAGAAGCACATCAGATATACTCAAAATCCAACCCGAAACCTACTTTTGCTAATATCACCAAAGGAACAACTGAAAAAGAAGCGTCGCAATCAAAAAATACCCAAAACACCAAAAACACAACCATAATCAAAGAAACTGAATATAAAACAAATCACAAAGATAATTCACTCATATCAGAAAACCTCACTACTACAACTAATACACCATCAAACTCAACAGCAAAAATGTCAACAACAAAAACATTAACATCAAAATTTGCAGCCACAAAAACACTTGCAACACAACAATCAAAAAACACATCACATAATAAACAAAATCTAACACATCCTTTCGAAAATACTAATAGTTCAATGGAAATTGACATCGAATCTGAACCAGGTCTTGAAACACCAAAAAGAGTCAATTTACATACAGAAGAATCTCCAGGAGCAACACTTACTCCATACTCACGTGCTATATATTATGATATTAAGACCCCAATTACAGGCGACACAACAAATAACGGGCAAAGTAAAAAATAAGATAAAGAAATACAACCCCAACACAACCTTTTATTTATTTATTTTTATTACCATCAAAATGGCTATGAATTTAGGAATGGATTTATCCATTATTCAATGGAACATTCAAGGTTTCCTTAATAACAAATTTGCCCTAGAACTATTAATACACAAACCAAATGTTATAATCCTACAGGAAACTCACATTGTAGAAAAAGCAAAAATCTTCTTCATATAATACATTATAAAATTTTTCATCATAATAAAGAATATACTTATGCTAAAGCAGGATGATTAAAAATTCGCTTAATGTCACACAACACATAAAATCCGAAGGTGATCTTCTTCACCAAACTATAACTCTACGCGGCACTAAAGATATACATATAACAAATATATATAAAGAGTCTGATATTACAATCAACAAAGAATTATTAGATAATATACCAAATGTTTGTTCTGACCATCATCTTATATATGGTGATCTCAACACACAAAATACACTGTGGGGTTCTCACTACACATCAAGAACTGGACACCTATGGGATTTTTTTTTGCAAATAAAAGATATCTAACAATTTTAAACGACGGATGCCCTACAGTTCTGAGTACAAAAATACATTAACAGGTATTGACGTTTCAATGGCCACAAGCGAGCTAGCACTTTCTCTAACCTGGCAATGTTTTAATCATGAAATGAGTGATCATTTTCCCATTTTCATTCAAAACAACAATAATAAAAAAAATAACAACTACAAAAATACGTTACAAAATATAATGACAAATTAGCCGACTGGGTAGATTTTTCCAGGAAGACTATCGAAATATCGAATTCGACTTCAATGGCTGAAAACGTTTATAAAGAAGCTGCCATATTATTGAAAATTATCAGAACAGCTGCCAATAAAACAATGCCAGTAAGCCTAGGCCCAAAGCATGGAAATAATAACTATAGTCCTGTATGGTTTAACACAGATATTGCGCTACTCATTAAGCAAAAAAACGCAGCGTGGAAGCGATTTAGAAGAAAAGGAAACATGTTAGATACAATAAACTACAGAAAATTATGCGCGCAAGTAAGAAAAGCATGCAAAGAAGCCAAACACAAAACTTGGACAAATTTCTTAAATTCCATCAACCCATTGGCAGACTCTAGAACATTGTGGAACAAAGTAAAAAAGATAACTTGCTCTAGGTCAATCAGTTTTCATTCAATATACCAGGGAAATGAAATTCTGTACCATCCTCAACAGATTTTAGATGCCTTTGCAAGAACATGGTGCAACATTGGATCAGACAACTCATTTCATCCTACCATAATTGAAAAAAAAAACCAATTCAGTATTGATTTATTAGCAAACCAACCAAATGTAATAGAAAGTCTCAATAACCCAATATCACTAGGAGATCTTCAAAATGCTTTAAAAAAATATAAAGGTACAACACCGGAATGGGATAAAATAACATATCCAATGATAAAAAATTCCTCAATCACCCCTAAACTTAGACTGTGTAAGCTTTATACAACAATTCTCATTAAAGGAATTTATCCACACGCTTGGAAACAAGCTATTTTATCTCCAATACCAAAACCGGGAAAAAATCCTAACAGTACGGAAGGTTAAAGATCAATATCTTTGCTTCCGGTAATATCTAAAGTACTGGACAGAATTCTCTCACAAAGGCTGTGGAAATATTGTAAAAACAACATTGCCAAAGAACAGCATGCATATTTACCCAACAGAGGAGTTTTTACACTATGTCTTCAAATACAGACCAAAATTAAAGAAAATATGAGGGAAAAAAGACACTCAATAATTCTATCAGAAGATTTATAAAAAGCTTTCGATAAAGTTGTTAATTTTGCAATAATAGAGGAATTACACAAGTGGGGTGTACCCAAAAATATCTTAAAGTTAATATAATCATTTTTGTCATATAGAAGAGTTATGGTAAGAGTTGATGGTTTTATGTCCAATCCATGCAACTTAAAAAATAGAGTCCCACAGGTATTGTACACAGCTTATATTAATTCATTGTTCGATAAATTAAAACAATTGAATTTAATTGATCAGATATCTATCTACTCAGACAACATATTCGTTATAGCCTCGGGATCTCACAAAGAAATCACTTCAAATTTAAATTTCTGTGACTCAATCATAAATAAGTGGACTGAAGATGTAGGAGCGGTAATACCAATAAACAAATGTGAAGCTCTTCATGTTTGCAAGAAATACAAATGCAACTTGCAGCCCATAAATATTAGAGAATTTGCTGTGCCTATAAAAAAGAAAATGAGGATTCTTGGAATTACATTTACAAAAAACCTTCTCTGGAATGATCATACAACAAACATCGTTGATAAGCTTAAAAAAACAATTAATCTCCTGCAAATAATCTGTACAAAACGTAAGGGCCCCAACATGGAAACAGGTATTTCAATATGCAGAGCACTAGTAGAAGGATCAATCCAACACTGCATAACAATGTATGGGTGGACAATAAAAAAAACAATATAAACAAAATAAGCGCTGCTATGAACAGATGTTTTCGCACAGCCACAGGCATACTGCAGGCAACTCGTATAGATGCCTTAGCAGTGGAAGCAAAAATAAATCAATTTGAATTTATCTTAAAAAAACAATTAATCAAAATGCTCTCCAAAGGCTTAATCAATTCTGACCATGTACTACAAGAACATCTATGGCAATTGATTGATCACTTGGATTCACCTAATCCATGTGGTCTATAAAATATAGCACAATATGCGAAAGATATTCAACTACCTCTACCAACCCGTGATAGCACAACATCAATTTGTAATTTTTTTTTTTTTTTATTTATTTTATTTTGAGTCTATGGAATTACATCCTTACAGACCATAATATTAAATAATAAAAAAGTATAATAATAATAATAAATTTAATTCTGAGTATTTAAAAACAAAATTATATTACGCTTCATAAGACTAATGTTGGCAGAATAATCAAAAAAATCGTACATATCAATAAATTGCAGACATAGTCTTCTATAAGGATCGGTATTAGCGTAGTTCACTTGTACAGCTTGAAGGTATATTGGAGTATAATTACGAGTCGGTCGTTGGGGAACGTTAAAGTTGATATTGCCCAGCAGAAAGTCAGAGGTAGTATTTCCCTTAAGCAGATTGGCTAAGAATACAACATTAAGCATTATTCTACGGCTTTTAAGTGTTGGCAGTTTAATTATTGATAATCTAATGGTGTATGACGGAAGATCTTCAACACGATTAGGAAAAGAACTCCTTAAGCAAAACAGAAGAAATTGTTTTTGAATAGATTCAATGCGGCTGTTGTAAATTTCAGCGTCAGGATCCCAGATAATTGATCCGTATTCCATAATTGGTCTAACTAGAGATGTA
The DNA here is from genome assembly GCA_021234595.1 of Delia radicum. Lineage (NCBI taxonomy): Eukaryota > Metazoa > Arthropoda > Insecta > Diptera > Anthomyiidae > Delia > Delia radicum. Next base: position 37,102,431 of record CM037852.1, on the reverse strand, counting down.
TATAATTGTTTTGTTATATTTGGATCAACAAACTCTTTCGCCCATCGTTTAATAAAACCAAGCACGCCACGAGCTTTATTTGTCATCATAGTAATATGTTTTATAAAGTTAAGTTTCGGATCAACTAAAATACCAAGATCTAAGAATTCATTTACTGATTCCAAAATATAGCCACCTAAGAAATACAAGCAGGGCGAGTAACATTTCCTTGCGAAACGCATATGATTACATTTTTTTAGATTTAATTCCATAAGGTTATGATTACACCACATGTAGAAACTATCCAAGTCCCGCTGTAATAAGATTCTTGTCGAAGGTGATTTAAATGTAAGAAAGATTTTAACGTCATCAGCATACATCAAAATGTTGCAATATTGTATTGCCAGAGGAAGATCATTTATGAAAAGAGTGAATAATATCGGACCCAAGTGGCTACCTTGTGGTACACCTGAGGTCACAGTAATGATTTTAGATGTGGTGTTATTGAAACAAACTCGTTGTTTACGGAGTGTTAGATATGATTCAATCCAATTTAGAGTATTATGTGTGAAGCCCATTAAATATAATTTTCTTATAAGTAGATCGTGGTTTACTTTATCAAAGGCTTTGCTGAAGTCAGTGTAAATAACATCAGTTAGCTGACGGTTGGAAAATCCACGATTAACCAAAGTAGTAAGTTGTAGAAGATTTGTATAATTTTTAACTTGGAAGGTATTTATTAAAGGGAACAATATGGGTTGGTTTTCTACAATAGGGTACGGGTATATTTTGGATTTGTCATAATAAACGTCAGCATATGTTGTGGTAAAAAATTCAGCAAATAGATTACTTATCAATGAGTCGTCACTGCATTCAGTATCTAAATATCTCATAAACTTTGGATAGCCATTTGATTTTGTTTTAGAATTGACGAATTTATTAAAAGCCTTTGGGTCATATTTGAAGTTGCGCTTCATTTTATCCAAATAATTTGTATATAATTTCGTATTGAGTAAATTGTACTCAGCACGAGCAACAGAATATTTACCATGATCAACAAGAGATCCTGATTTTTTGTAATTTTTATAATGTTTGTTTTTTACATTTTTAAGCCTTGACAATTGTGTTGAGCCCCAGGGAGGGCCAGTATGTTCAAGCACACAGGCTTTCGGGACACATTCATCAAAATAATCCATTATAGTTTTGTAAAAAATATTAACCATTGCATCAATAGCTAAAGGGGTTCCATTTGTTATGGATAAAAGTTCTAGCCAGTTTGTATTGTTGAGTAAAAAGTTTAGATCATTGTAATTAGTACGTTTAAAACAGAACACTTTATCTCTTTTTTCGGTTGGTTCGCTTTGTTTTTGACATTTGGTATATTACAGCTAATTTCGATGGTGGGATGGAAAACATCTTCAGGTTTAGTAATAGGATCAAAACGATTTAATGAGCATTCAGTTGGTTCATTTACAAATACTAAATCTAACAGTTTTTCATAATCGTTGTACACACCATTAATTTGAAAAAGGCATAAATCGTGTAAATTATTTAGAAAAATATCAATCCAGTCTTCAGATTTCGTTGGAGTATAAAAAAAGGAATCTGGCAGGAACTTCCATGATACCGAAGGAAAATTAAAGTCGCCAAAAATAAAAATTGAGTCATCAGGTTTGGTTGTACATATAACAGTTTTAATGTTTTCAAAATGTTTATTACAAATCAGTTCTTCAGGTTTTGGTGGAATATATGAGCATGTTATAATAATGTTTTTATGTTTAAATTTTATACGTACAGCAATAAATTATATTTTATCGGATGTATTTGGTGTTATATCCTCGCATGAAAACAGACTAGATACAGCAATTAAAACGCCACCACCAATAGTTTCAGTATATCGATCGAGTCTAAAAATGTTGTATTTATTGCAAAGAATTTCGGTATTAAGGATTTTACAATTTAACCAGGTTTCGGTTAAAATAATAACATGGTGATTTAAATCGAAACTTTCTTTAAACAGATTGGATAGTTTAGTACTTAATCCTCGAAGATTTTGATATATCATGTAAAGCTGGTTATCAGATAAAGAAATTAGTTTTTTGGTTATTTGGTACAGGTGAAAAACGGACAGTATTTTGGGATCTTCGAGTTTCTTTAAATATATATTCGCGTACCAGTGTATTCTCTGGCCAGAAGTTGGTATCAGCAATTTGATTAAACAGTTAATTTAAACGATACAATACTTCTTGGACGGGAATATGTAAATTTATGTACTAAAACATCAGCAATATGGTTAAGCTTAGAATTGATATAGTCTTCAATTTCTTCGACAGTTGTATCGGAAGCAAAATGAGATATAAAAAGATATTTTTTTGGTGGTAAAATACGCAAACTTGATTGACCAGTTTTGTTGTTGTCATTATCAGTATTTATTTTTTTTTTTTTTTTGACTAAGTGTAAATAAAAATTTGGCGGCGTCTAAATAAAGAACACACAGCTTGCCAGGATGTCCCACTTCAAAGATTCGAAATTATAACCATATTCTTTCCCTTCCTTGCCAAATTTAAATCCTTCTTCTCTTTTCCTTTTCTTATATTTATTACTTTCGATTTCCCATTTTAAAATTGTGAATGTTATTTTCTTATAAAAATAAATACAACTTTAACAGAGTAAAACCAAACTGTTGAACTAAAACTCTCCTTTAAAATTCAATTTTACATTCCTCAATAAAATTCAGCAAAAGAGAGAAATGATACATATTCCCCGACTTGAGCAAGTCTGTTAAATTATCATAAATTTGAAATATTACATAAGAGTCATTCTCTATGAAAACACCGAAAAAAATGAAAAATTGTTGCTGGACCATTTTGGATTTTGTTAAAATTTTGTGGAAATGTTCCTAAGGGTTCCAAGAACCAAAATCCAAGAGGATTTAATTTTTGCACACGGCACTACCGGTTCACGCAAAATAAAAAAACTAAAAAGTCTTGTTTTTGTGCGTAGTGGTTTGAGCTGTTAAAAATTTTCTGCTAGAGATATCTACATGATGAATACATTGTTTTAAAACTGAAGGATTATAGTTTCTATCAAAAATATAAAATTTGACTTAATTCATACACCCGAAAAATAACGTGGTATTGAAAATAAGCATATTTCATTGGTTTTTTGTGTTTTTCAATGACCTCCAGTGTCGGCGCTAATGAATATAAAAGCATAATAATTCTCAGATACAAATTAGACATGTGGGAGAAAAATACAAAATTAAAACTGGCTCAATCTGGCAACTCGTTATGAAAAAATCGTTACTTGAAATTTGGAAATTTTGAAAATTTGCATATTTCAGGCTACAATTTGGTCATGTTTGTTAGCAGATACAAACTTGAAAATTACAGAGTATTTACTCCCTACTTTTAACTTTATAGCACTTCAAGACCCGTTTAGTTATTTTCACTCCTCTCGGATTTACAGGGTTTTAAAGAAAAGCCTTTTTGATTTTTTGTATGTATTTTTATACTTCCCTCAATTGTTATATACTGAGAAATTAAAATAAAAACAAGTATTATTATGAAGTAACAAAGAATAATTATGGACTAAAAAATATATTTAATAAATTCAGTAGATTTTTGATGTTAAAAAAATTTACAGTGGTGGCAAAAAATAGGCAAATGGTATATTTTTATCATTTAAAGTAGAAAAGTTATAGTTTAAATGTGGGTAATTAAGAATAGTGGAATAAGTTTTATATTATTTTCATAAAGTATTTGTTCTTATAATATTCGGAGTTTCAAAGTTATCAGAAGCTGAAAACTTTCGTACTTTTAACTGACTGTGAGAAATCGGAGAGAAATTGTGGTAGTTTCTTGTATTTTTAATTGTGCAAACATCAATAAATCTTTTTGACAAAAAGTTATCGATAGCATCAACATCAGGAATGGATCCAAAAAAAAAATTATACCAGGAATTTGGGTGGAACAAAAATCAAACATTGCTGTAGGTGTTAGGATGTGATGATCCGCAGTTCGATGTAGACTTGCTTTCCTTACAGACCGCTTAATTGTACCTCCTGCTCCGTCACAAGGACTTTTGCCATGAGAAGTGGCAAAAAAGTGCCACTCAGCTTCTAAGCCGAAATCGTCTTTGTGATGACAAATGTTTATAAAATTTTTGTAAACATAAAAAATCTACTGAATTTATTAAATAAATTTTTTAATCCATAATTATTCTTTGTTACTTCATAATAATACTTGTTTTTATTTTAATTTCTCTGTATATAACAATTGAGGGAAGTATAAAAATACATACAAAAAATCAAAAAGGCTTTTCTTTAAAACCCTGTAAATCCGAGAGGAGTGAAAATAACTAAACGGGTCTTGAAGTATTATAAAGTTAAAAGTAGGGAGTAAATACTCCGTAATTTTCAAGTTTGTATCTGCTAACAAACATGACCAAATTGTAGCCTGAAGTATACAAATTTTCAAAATTTCCAAATTTCAAGTAACGATTTTTTTCATAACGAGTTGCCAGATTGAGCCAATTTTAATTTTGTATTTTTCTCCGACATGTCTAATTTGTATCTGAGAATTATTATGTTTTTATATTCATTAGCGCCGACACTAGAGTTCATTGAAAAACACAAAAAACCAATGAAATATGCTTATTTTCAATACCGCGTTATTTTTCGGGTGTATGAATTAAGTCAGATTTTATATTTTTGATAGAAACTATAATCCTTCAGCTTTAAAACAATGTGTTCGTCATGTAGATATCTCTAGCAGAAAAATTTTAACAGCTCAAACCACTACGCACAAAAACAAGACTTTTTAGTTTTTTTATATTGCGTGAACCCGTAGTGCCGTGTGCAAAAATTAAATCCTCTTGGATTTTGGGTTTTCAGACCCTAAATATCATTTCCAGTTAGTTTGAGTAAAATCTAAGATATGCCAGCTTTGGTGATTTGGTGATTTCATACAGAATAACTCATAAGTAAGACGTGTAGCTCGAAAATTTCTGCATTCAAATACAAGATGTTCAGCAGTCTCCACAATGTCACAAATATTGCAATACGGTATCAGAAATATCAAAATTAATCTTAGGTCCGGAGTTTAAAACTTGTACAATGATGATGTCATAGGTTGTATTATATCTAATCCTCTTAAATTTAAAATGTTTCTTAAGGCCAATGGCCACTCCACCGTAGCCATCACCCCTAAATTTCATAATAAGATTATATGAAATGAATCTAAAACGTACATGATCAAAATCTTGAGAATATAGAGAAAAAATCAAAATCCATTTTCTTTACCTTCAAAACTCCGACAATTGTGTTGGAGAATTTTCATAATTATTATCTATAGATGTGGATTGAAAACTATTACCAATATCAACAAAGCTCTTTGAGATTCGTTGTTTCAAGTGATTAATGGCTTGAATTCCATTTACATTATCTTCCTTGGCAAAATAATCCATTGCCAATTTCATTAGTTCAGTTACAGTTTTTTCCAAAGAGGAAACTTTCTCAAATTGTGATTTAAAGAATACACCATACCGAGACGAGTCCTGCTCGCGCTCATAGGGGGGAAAATTTGGCTTTTGCGTTCGTGGGATAGCCTTATGCGTTACCGCACTACTATATTTCACTCTTCTAGTTAAAATTCTATTTACCTCTTTATCTGGATCAATGTAGGTTTTCTTACGATTTGGAAGTTCAGGGAAATCCCCATCATAATTATCAAGTAGCTAGAAATAATTTGTAGAAAAGGTAGATACTACCTCTCGTCTAAAAAAGTTCTTTAAAACCATGATCTTTTTAATATCCTCTTCTTCTTTCCACTTAGGGCACATTCTTCTATTAAGTGCAGAGTGGTCGCTACCTCCACACAAAGAACATTTAACAATATCACATTCTGTTTGAAATACACCGTCTCTACCACATTTTAGGCAAGTCTTTCTACCACGGCATGAGTTTGCAGTTTGACCAAATTTACCACAGTTATTGCATTGTCTTATTGGTGGGTAATAGACATGAACCTTTATAATAGTATGAGCAAAATAAACCTCTTCAGGGAGAGAGTTCGACAAAAAGCCTATCTTTACTGAGAAAGTAGGATTAAAAATAAAGGACTCACCATCTTTTACTCTCTTCGTAAATCTTTCCACCGATATCACCTTTTCATGGGATTCAATGTTCTCAATAATATATTTGTCAGAAAAAGTTAAAGGTACACCACGTAGTACTCCATATTTATAAACCATACTGGCAGGAATGAAAGGCACTAAATCAAGATGTTTCAAATTCATAGACGCAAAAGCATTTGCATTAGCAGCTGAGTTAAATTTAATTTTAAAAAGCGTACGACTAATTGACTTTATCAAAAGAATACCATCAATTTTCAAATCTTTAATTTTCTCATAGAAAAAAATTTCATTACGTGGCCCCTTGCTGTTGGGACCCGATGCAGTGGTAGTATCAACTAATACATGATATGGTCCTTGATGATCATTTGGATAAAAAATTACTTCCTTATTCTTTTTCTTTAGAGAGTTATTACCTTGAGTACCAGCCTCTTGAGTTTGTTTCATGTTATCAATAGAATTTGTATTTTGTGAGGTTATGTCAGTCTTAGAAGTGAGATCAGTGTTAAATTCAATACTTTTGTTGTTAGAGGTAATAGCAGCCGCCATATTGCCTAACTGCACGTTGTTAACATTTCCACCCAAAATATCTTTAGCATGTACCTTTAGGGTGGTCTTTCGTTGTATGGGTGAAAAATAAAAACGAGATTTTGACTGTACCCCCCTCTTAAAATATTTGTTTGGGTACAAAAATTCACCATGCAAAAAATTAGAGTTCTAGCATAACGGGAAGATGTCCGCATCGCCCTTGAAAATCGGGCCCCTTGGAAAAATGGGCATAATATAAAAAAAAATTACAAATTTTTTTTCTTCAAAATTTAAAAAATATAAAATAATTTTTGTGTTGGGTTTAATCATAACTACTCAGATAAAAAATATTACTTTCCCAGAAAATCGCTAACTTACTCCAACTTTGTGTCAAAAAAATTAATAAATATGTTGGGGGTACCTCAAAGTGACTTTTTTGCATTTTTGAAAATTTTATTCAACAAAAATCAAAAACCTAGTGTTTGCTGTCAAGTATTTTATTAAGCACACTTCAAGTATTAAATAAGCCAGGTATTACGGATATCCGTTGTCAAATTTTTTTTTAGGGCATTTTGATTCTCGGGGATTTCAAGGTTTTTTTTTATTTTTATACATTTTTACTTTGAAACAAGATTTTAATAATATTTCATCAATATTGTTGTATATGCCTTTTTATATGATTGTAATAACTTTATTTTAAAATACTATATTTTCTGTTGATAGTTAACCCATGTTAACCTGGGGTCAAATATGACCCACGTAAGAAAAATGCAGCTTTGTGGCAAAATTTATAAATAAAATAAAGAAAGGAATAATTCAATTTATATTTATTCTAAAAAAATTTCGTTAACCGTTTCTAGTCTTCGAGTAGGTCAATTTAGTAAAAATTAGAACTTAAAACTTTTCCATAATAATAATTTTGAGGGAAAAAAATTTACACTATTAAATTAAAAATACGTTTTCCGAAAATACTCCTGAATATGTACAAAAAAATCAATTTTAATATGAATACAAATATCTGAATTTATACTAAATAATTAATTTTAATTAATTTTAAAATGTAAATAAATTACAATTAGAAACATAAACAAAAACTTATTTTGTCATCTTTGTGATTTTTGACTCCTTAAAATATGAGGTTAATTGTGACCCCACGAAAACACAGGTTAACTACGAACACAAAAATTATACTTTATAATAAAGTTATTACAATTATATAAAATAACATACACAATAACATTGATGAAATATTACAAAAATCTTGTTAAAAAAAAAGTCTATACAAATTTAAAAAAACGTTGAAATCCGCTAGAATCAAAATGCTCTAACAATAATTTTTGCCAACGGATATCCGTAATACTTGGCTTATTTAATACTTGAGATGTGTTTAATAAAATACTTGACAGCAAACACCAGGTTTTTGATTTTTGTTGAATAAAATTTTCAAAAATGCAAAAAAGTCACTTTGAGGTACCCCCAAAATATTTATTAATTTTTTTGACACAAAGTTAGGGTAAGTTAGCGATTTTCTGGGAAAGTAATATTTTTTATCTGAGTAGTTATGATTAAACCCAACACAAAAATTATTTTATATTTTTTTAAATTTTGAAGAAAAAAAATTTGTAATTTTTTTTTATATTATGCCCATTTTTCCAAGGGGCCCGATTTTGAAGGGTGATGCGGGACATCTTCCCGTTATGCTAGAACTCTAATTTTTTGCATGGTGAATTTTTGTACCCAAACAAATATTTTAAGAGGGGGGCAGCCCCAAAAATCGCAAGTTGAAAAATAAGGACCACCCTAATGTACCTTATTCGTAAGCATACCGTCATTATCCATAGCAGCATCTATCATTTCTTCATCAGCATCAGTAAAATTAGCATTTCCTTCTTGAGTTAGCAAAAAGTCGTCATCCAATCTTAATTTTTTTGCCCCCGCAGAATTCGGAACCGTTTGAGTACCCACAAACTGCTCAAATTCATTGACGGGAACAGTCAGAGGTACAGAGCCCGGCAGGATCATTCCCTATTTACTTCACCAATCACCAATACGTTCGGATCCACAAGATTAAAATGGATTGAAAAGAAACAATTAGAATTTTCCAAAGGAAAAAAGAAAAAGCACTCAAAAACAACAAAATTCAAAATGGCCGGCTTTCTATTGAAAACGCAGAAACACAATTATCCATTTTGTTCTTAACACACCGAGAGCTTAAAGAGAAGTGATCAGTATTTATTTGTGTACTGATGACTTTTGGTTTAGTTTTTTTTTTATTTACTGAAGTTTGCGTTATGTTAGAAGTTGTTGAAGTAAGCGGAGTGTTATTTTCATTACTAATGTTGTTGTTATTAATAGAAGTAGCGGCTGGGCTTTCAACTACGATAACTGCACTTCCAGTATTCACCTTATCTGGATTCCTGGATGATTTACGTCGCTTAGGTAATACATCAGATATATACTTAACCATTAATGCATCGTTAAATACCATAAAAAAAGAAGGAATGAACCCAAATATTTTTCAACAACTTTTCCTATTGAAAAAAGAAAAATACAACGCAAATATTACAATTTTCACAGATGGATCTTTTTCCAATGGAAATACTTCGTATGGCGTAGTTGAACAAGAAAATAGTAATTTTCACATTATTCAACAATCTATACTTCCCTATCAAGCCGGCATCTTTTCTGCTAAATTAGCTGCCATAAAATCTGATGTATGTTACGCATCAAAAACACAGCAAAAACGCTAATTTGTTCTGACAGTCTAAGCATAGTAAAATCTTTAAAACAAGATAGTGAAACAAGAAGATACATCCTAAAGAATATTGAATTGCTAAACGAAGTCATTATTCTCTGGATTCCCGGACTTAGTGGCATCTTAGGAAATGAACAAGCAGATTTAGCAGCAAAAAATGAAATTAACCAACCCCTAATAATTGAGGTACCACCACTTGTTCAAGTAATAACTATAGTTATAACTTTTATAAAAAATATCAACACAATCAACTGCAACAGCTATGGAATAGTTCGGACAGTTTTTTAAAATCACACAACAACAACGCAACAAGACCCCCTTACCATATTAATTTCAGTCGCGAAGACTGCATCATATTTGCCAGAACCAGGCTTGGAATCACAAAATTTAGTACACAGCATTATTATGAACAAACACAACCAATGGAATGCGAACACTGCCTGAAACATCTCACAATACATCACATCTTTAAAGAATGTCCGATGACCTCAACAGATGAACCACTAGAAAAAGTTTTTAACTGCAACAATAAAGACTCACTTAAAAAAATCAAGTATATTTTAAACGCTGCTAATGTATTAAAATGGCCTAGTAGCCCCCACTATTCTACTTTGTATTTTATAAATTTATTTTTTGTAGAATACTTTTAAATAAATAAATAAAAAAAACAGCTGACTGTTCAGCCGTCAAAAAAATGTATTTTGTGTTAACTATTAGAAAAACTTAAAAATTATTAACAATACCGAAAAACCCAGTTTAAAACGAAAGCATTTTGCATTTAGCTGTAATCAATTTGTGTTTTTTTCTTTATCTGTAAATTTATAAATTTACCATACATTTAAAAAAGAAACTCACGCTTTGTTATGAACAAATCGTAGTAAATATAACACGAAGTAGTTTCTATTGTCAAATTTGTGTAAATGGTTGATGTTTTGCTTAAATTGGGTTCCTTCGGATGCCCGCGACATCTAAGAAACCTAATTGTTAATGACACAATTCAAGTTGCATATTATTTGGGAGATGTTTCATCTTTCTTGGGTTTTATTTCATTGAGATTTATTTCATGTATTTCTTGGAAGTTATTTAATTTTAGTACAGTGTTATTTTCACGTCTTATAGACAGTCGCAATTAATTTTTAATTAAAATGCATTTGACTAATTATTTAATTTCTTTTGGAAGTTATTTAATTTTTTCGGTTTGGAAGTTATTTTATTTTTCTTGGGACTTATTTCATTTAGAGGTATTTCGTTGCGCCGTCATGGCAAGAGCCGATTGCATATCAACGATATCTTGATATCGCAATAACATTAAAATTAAGTGTCATCACGTGAAATTTATTGAGCTAAAATAATTTTGACAATTGGTTGCTATAATTTTATTGCATGTGAAGACACGGGATTATACTACAAGTTTTAAAAACAGTTATGACCTAAAATAATACCATAACAGTTCTCAAATAACAGTTGTAAATTTATATAAATAAAGTTTTTTCAAATAAACCTTTGATAAAGGACAAAAAGATAAAGTCTGAAAATAGTTTTTAGTCAAAGCTTCGAGTCCAGCGGCAAAATGTAAAAAAAATATGATTAAAAAAATTAAATTTTATAATTATTTCCAAAAGAAACATGTTGCATTTTCCCATAGATGCTCATATAAAAATATTACATTTTTCTCATTTTTTTAAGCTAAAGTGATTTCTTAGGTTAGATTTAGCTACTTTTCTTGAATAAAAGTGACCAACAGTGTTTGCAACCCAAAAATAAATTTAGCTGGCTTGTTTCTTCGCATGTGTTTTGTCTTCTTGAAAAAATTTTGATTCTCCACCTGGTGTAACATACAAAATTCTTATGAAATTTAATCTTCTGCCGATTTTTATCCGCCACCGATACTTTTTTCTTCATAGCCGTGGCTGACCATATTTTGGTGTCCACGGTCGATTAGGCTGTGGCTTTCATCTCTGCTATGAACCTCCTCCTTTCCGGAAAGAAAGAGCACCCGCCAAAAAAGTTTACCATCGCCATATTCAGCGTCGAAATATTTGTCGATGGGACGAGTTTCATAAAGTTTGGAAAGGCGCAACTAAACTTTTTCACAATGGTTTCAGTGGTCTAAGAATCGGCTGGGGCAACGATGCCAACAGCTCAAAATTCTAACCGCTGGTAGAGCATTTATTTTATTAAAACGATTATGATTTGTTTAAAAATGTTTGTATTCAGAAGGTTCCAAGTTCGATCCCTGTTGTGATTTTTATACTTATTAATATTTTTTTATATAAAATATATTTTGGTTTCTGGAAAGCTTTTTTAAGACCAACTTTTTCTTTTTGTTTTCCCAACGTTGCACAGTGGGGTGAATGGTATCAAAAGTGGCGATTAATTCATAGAAGTCGTAATTTTAAAATGTTGTTATTTTTTATTGATTGATATTAATAAACACATAAAAACTCATCATTAAAAAAAAAAAAATTGTTGAAGAAAAAATTTTTTTAACGTTTTATGGGGTTTTTTGTATTTTGAAAAAATTCGTCTTATTTGACTATTTTTGCTGTAACTTTGGAATGAAAAACGATAAATTAGTGAATTAAATTGAAAATTATAGCACACATTATGTGCTTTTAGAAAAAAAAATTTTTTTTTGTTTAAATAAAAGGACTAAATATTTAATATGAATTTATATTAGCAAATTTTAAACTTTAAATTCATATATTTTCTCAAAAATCCATAATTTTGTAGATTTAACTCAAAAAGACACATTAGAAAATACTATTAATTTTTATTTATAAATATTCAACAATAGAAAACAAACATTTAAGAAAATAACATTAAAAAATAGACTTATAAGGCTTTTGTATTTACTTAATTTCATTAACTTCATAAGTATTATTTACTTCCATGATCATCATCAACTTCATAATCATCATTATCTTCATAATCATCATTATCTTCAAAATCATCATTAAAATAGTCTTCATCATCACCTTCATCATCGCCATCATTATCGTTTTCACTGTGGGGAAGAACAAGTAATTCCAATGCAGACTTTGGCATTTGCTCCGTTTTCTTTTTACAGCTATTTCTCATGCTTGAAATGAATGGATCAGAACTCAAAAGAAACCTATTGAACACGTCTTCTATGGTATTTTTCCTACTGCTTTTACGCGAAAAGTGCTCCCTATAACTTTTAAAGTCCTTATTTCTAGCTTCTTGAGATTCTTCAGTTAGTTGGCCAATAGGCAATGGTGAAAGCGATATAATTTCTGGCCCGTGAATAAAGTATTTATGTAGAGTAGGAGGCATATAATACCATGGATAATTTTTAACAAATAACCTGGCAGTATCATTAGCGAAATTTGAAAATTTTTCTATATTGACCTCGTTGCCACTGGAAACAACTATTAATATTGTATGCATATTTTTTATCAACTGCAAATCAATTTTTGTAATTTCGGCAGATACTTCAGCATTCTTAAAAAACGCCTTGCAGTATTCCCATCGTTTGAGTTTCCAAAACCTGGTTTTGGTTGGTCAACAATCAATCCAGTTTTCTCTCTAAATTCCTTTTGAATGCGTTTTTTGGTATTAGCAATAATTTTTTTTTCATCATCACATCTAGTTTGCCATTTTTTTATCGTGAGTTTATATGATAAGTGAATAAGACACTCAAAAAATCGTATCCAGCCATGAAGAACAGATAAACCAAACTCCATGTTATCTATATTAACATCTTTTGTAATCATTTTTTCAATATTGTTAAACTCTTTACTTGTGGCGCCACATATATAGCACTTTTGTGTGGACTTTGTGTCTGTAATAGCATTACAAACTTTACCGTCAATCATCACTAGAATAAGATTGTGATTAACTTTAGCTAATCTCTCTCCAACTAAGACTACGGAATCGATAAGAGCCTTTTTCTCTGTCTGCACTCTTTCTTTTTCGCGTTTAATATTATCGGTCGTTTCTTTCAAAAATTCAATTTTCAGGGGCCTGCAAAACCTAGTGGAAGACGGTCGAGGATTTTGCCAAATAGTTTTTTTTTCACAAACTAGTTTTAATGGCACAATCGATGTTATAAATACTGAAGAGTCTGAAGCGTTAATGTCATGAAAGGCTTGTTTATATGAACTATGTCCGGAACTACCGTCAAAGCCCCATTTAGAGTATAAAGTCATTTTAGACAGTTCTTCATTACCTAACAAATTTAAATCAGTATTTTGTATCGAAAAAATACGCTTTGTGGTATGGTCTAAGAGTGCTTGTAGATTTACTTGGGCTGACGTTTCAGAAATTTTAATTTCGTCTCGCTCTGGATAACATTTTTTTTTTGCTTCTTGAATTATTTTATATGATGGAAATATCTCAGGCGCGGCTTTTCTAATTACATCATATTGGTATCGAGTCAGCTTTGCTTCTACAAACACGGAAAGAGCTTCCCTCCGCACTTAATTTCTGTGGGGATACCTGTTCTAAACTTTTTCTGTATTTTTTTCGCTTTTGTAGGAGATGATATTATTTCTTTAACGATTTTCGACGCATCTGTTTTTCCAGCGGCTCTCAAGCTCATTTGAGTGGCGTAAGCCAAAACAGGCAGTGGAGTATTATCTCTTAGATCTTTACATTTCTTTACCTTAGTTTTTTCTTACATTCATCAAATGAGATATCATGCCTACCTCTTTTTTTAATTGGTGCTGGTGGTGGAATAAAAGAGATTGAAGCATCAAGCCAATTCTTGTTATTTTTTAAAAAAATATCATTCTTTCTCTGACTGTTTACCCAGCGCAGCTTATATTCTCTGCAAAAGCTATTAAATCTGTTCATAAAATCTACCATATCTGATGGGTCGACGCGTTTTGATTACTTCCCATCTCAGAAGTTTGAATTTATCTTGAAGTAATTTAATATCTGAGTTCTTCATAAAATTATGTAACTCATGACGAGAAATGAAAATTGTTTTTGGACTTGTTCCTAAAATTAGTTAAATTTGTAACCGTTTTAAAATTTGCAAAAGAGTTTTGTTTTCCCTTGTACCGAATAATCTACAAATGCACAACACTTTAAATAAATAACATCACATCACATTAAACAAAATATTCACAGTCAACACAAAAAAAATTAATGTGGCAGTACCGAATCTTAAATACCCTTCTTAGTAATTCTAGCAAATTGAATATCAATACATTAATATATTAATATCATCAGCTTAAACCAAGATAAAAAAACAGCACTCGAATGTTCTCACGCACATTGCCAACAATTATCATATAGTGTACAATTTAACAATTAATACAAATAGAGATGGAAGAGTGACGTGTACGTGTGTAGAAAAGAATTTTCATATGTAACTCATATTTTTAAACGCAACATTAAGTAAATAAATATTAACTATTTAGAAGATAATTTTAAATTCAAACTTGTTATGTCATTATACCATAAATATATGGAAAAAATTCTATTCGTTGTTTTTTTTTTGTGAGTGTGCGTGATAAAAAGCTACTCACGCACCCATCTCTAATAAACATTACTCTCATTACACTCATTAGCTACAATAACAACAACAATAACAACAAAAGATAATAAATACAACTTTTTGTTTGTTTTTTTTCACATTCACTTTTAGCAACTGGAGTTCTCTCACAAAAACCTTCATAACTCAAAAATCGCACCAATGCGCAACAAGGCATTCTGGGATTTATTAGCTAAAATCTCATATTTAAAGAGCATAAAAACATTTTTTCCCCGAATCACCCGCAAAGTTGTTGAAACTCAATGTAAATACCAAAAATACCACATTTTTAGAGCAATTTTGTTTTTTTTTTTTAAATATTTCTAAAACATTTATCTAAACAAAAAGTAATTTTTTATATGCTCATATACCTGAAGTTGACGGTTCCATTATAAAACTTTTACTTATAGAAGTCTTAATAAAAAATATAATCACTTGAAATATCAAAATTTTCTTTTTTTATAAATGCGAGCAAAAACAGCAAAAATTATTGAACTTTAAGCACTCACTGCAAATAAAGTAAACAACTCAGAACTTTAATTTTGCAGTTAGTGATGTAGCATTTTATCTACTTTCATATGGTACCAAATACCGTTGTGAAAGTTAAAGTTCATCTTTTGAATTAATCGCCACTTTTGAAGGCTCTCACCCCACAGTACGTTGGCCAGTTGTCTCCAGCAAACCTTATGGCAGTGCTGTCATATTGGATCAACGAATAATTATCCAGCAGTTATCATTCAAGCTATAAATGTCGACTGCCAATTTGTTGGCCAGGTACACTGGGAAGAAAATTGGAAATTGAAATTACGTACTAATATTATATATATTTGGTATTTTATCAAGTATATATTATCAAAAACTGATCCACCATGACTAATCCGTTATTAAAAACCAGAGTAAATAGTGCATACGCATAAAAACCCGAATACTTTTAAAGTTAAGACCTAAATTTAAAATTTTTGTAGTTTCTTCCAAAACAAAACCCTATTTATAAACAATTATTTTTTCGTCAATTACAATTGGTTGTTTTATTTCATTTCATCACTATTGTCTTATCAATGCCAATAAAAAAAGCTCATTGGCATTGGAATGGCAATGAAATTTTTTGGCATTAGCATTGACCAGCAGTAATGCCAATTAAATTTCAATGCCAATGAAAAAATCCCAAGTATAAAATAAAACTTCTTTTAATCCTCCTTTTCCTTTTTATTCACTTTTAAAACTTTGATTTTTAAGCAAGCGGATAGGAATTAAAACCGATCGGTCTTCATGGCTTGTCAGTATATATTTCAAAGATTCCAAATGTCATGTCAAGTGGTTATAATAGCGCGGAGGCACAAACAGGGTTGCTCATCCTCCCAAACAGCTTTATATTAAAAATAAGTGCACCAGTTTAAAACTTATGAGTGTAAGACACCTCCAAAATTTTAAATAAAATTTTAGGAACGATGCCATCTTACAAGGCAAATAGCCTAATTTTTGACTTTGATGCTTATGAAGGTTTGATATGTGATCTGTGCTGGCATTTTAGTACTACTCGAAAAAAATTCGATCAGTTTACAATAAAATTAAAAAAAAAAAATGTTTTCATTGAAAAACAAACTTTTATTTTTTTAAGTTGCCTACATAAACAGATTCCATTCCATGGCCTTTGCAAATTACTACTCAAAAAAAAACCGAGAAAACTCCACCACTTCTATACAAATTTGTGAAAATATGCAGATTTGAGAGATTTGATGTAATTTTTAAAAAATCGTGACACAGACTAATTTTTTGGAGTCCTCTACATTAATAGATTCCATATTCAAAAATTCAAAAGAATTTGATGAAAACTGGCGAAACAACTATTTCACCATGCAAATTGGTGAAAATATGAATAAAGTTTAATGTAAATTTTGCAAAAATATTTTTTGAAGCATTTGGGAAAAGTTTATACATTTTTAAGTCGCATAAAAGAACAGACTTCGTTTACAAAAATTCAGAGCAATTCGATGATAATTGTGCAGGCGGCGAACTACTACTCGGAAAATATTACTATTTTCGCACATTTGTATGAAAGTGGTCGAGTTTTCTCTAGTTTTTTTCGAGTATTAATGTTTAAATATAATAATGTAGGCGACACCAAAAAACAAAAGGCTGTACCAAGTTTTTCTTAAAAAATGTCTGTCAAATTACATTAAAATTCTAAAATCTGCATATTTTTACCAATTTGTATAGAAGTGGTCGAGTTTTCTCTAGTAGTTTTTCGCTAAGGCCACAATTTTCATCAGATTCCTTAAAATTAACATATTTCTGCAATTTTATTGAAATAGTTGGAATTTTTTTTAGTAGTTGTTCGCCGACTTTGCAGTTTTGATCGAAACACTTTTAAATTTAAAATATGAATATATATATATAGACTATATAGTCAATTCAAAAAAGTGCTAAATTTAAAAAAAAAAAAAATTATTTTGGGAATTTTTTTGTGATATGATCGAGTTTTTTTAGAGTAGTAGTTAGTCCAGGACTAATGTTTATCCGATAGGTGAGATTTGCTTGGAATATTCTTTGGAAATTTAGCTTTCCAAAAAGTATAAATTTGTTACACTTATCTTCAATATTTACATTTTTACATAAGTTCAAACGAACAGAAAGTGTATTTTCACTACGACGAGTAGTTCGAACTCGCGAACTACTCGAGTTTCATGGTGTATCGAGCTACTCGAGTTTTATCGTAGATATTTGTCATTACCGCTTCTACACTGGGTTATTAACCATCTCTGATAATGACAGAAAAAAAAATTATTTCAATTAAAAACAATTAAATTAAAGTTCAATTCTAGTAATTTTTAAAGCACTTGAATTTTAGTTTTTCAATTCATATTGGGTGGTTATGGTGTACACACAGAAAAATAACATGTGTTTTTTTATAAAAGCTTGGTCTTTTAAAATTTCCCTAGAGTTGAACTGATTGCAATATAATGGCGATAAATGTGTTATAAAAATCGTTGTACGCAGTTTGTGTTTAGTTATGACAAATTTGTTTTAAATCTATATATTATTGCTAAAATGCTAATGCAAAAACTATATATTAATGCGGATAAGACAAAGACTATGTTTTTCGGATCACCCTTACTGGATTTCGTAATAAATATTATTGGTACTAATATTGAGTTTGTTGATCAAATCAAGTGGCTTGGTTTGTGGTTGGACAATAGTTTAAATTTTAAGAGACACTTAAATTACGTTCTTTCTACACTCAAAAAAAAAGTTTGTAAAGTCAGCAAAAAATTTTGCTGAGTCAGCAAAATTTTAGTCAGGAGGGTGCTAGCAAAAAAATTGCTAATGTTAGCAAAATCCTTTGCTGAAAATAAGCGAGCTGATTTTTAGCAAAAATTAGTAGATTCATCAAAAGTTTTGCTAACACTTAGTAGATTAGAAATACAAAAGCCTTGCTAAAAATTAATAAATTTTTTGCTGAATTTAGTAGACTGAAAAAAAAACGCAAAAAAATTGTAATTTAGTTAATTTATTTTGCTGAAAATCATAAAACATATTTTTGTGATTCTTTTAAAAATAATTTACAATAATTACGAAATATAAAAATTTTCATTTTCCCACATTGACGACATGAATTAATTTAACCCTCCGATGAGTGAGATGGTCCCTAGTGACCTTTTTGCCTTTTCAAACTGAAATTACTCCTACTTCGGCCACTACAATCCCCCCCCCCCCCAAAAGTTACTCTGTATTCCAAGAGTATTTTGTTGCGCATCTTTTGGAAAAAAAATCAAGCCGATCGGATCATTACTTTAGGAGTTATTGAGGTTTTAGTGAGAATAGTACGCGGACGTGTGAATAGGTCCGTATGGACCTTGTACTGAATTTCACTAATAAATGCATGTTTTTGGGCATCATTATAATTTTTTTATTGTTTCAACACATAATTTACTTGTTCTGAACACAAAGACCTAAACTCAAAGACATTAGGGATGATGATAAAAACAAAAAATTAAAAAAATTAAAAAAATTATTTTTGTATGTAGAATTTAGTTATAAACAATAAAAACAAAAAAAAATCAAAAAAAAATTTTTTTATGAAAAAAACATGATTTACAAAAAAGGTCCGTAGGGACCTTTTCACACGGCCGTAAAGTTCAGAACTGTCACTCATCGGAGGGTTAATATCTGAAAATATATAGAAATAAATATACATAACATAACAAAAATTTTCTTTCAACTACTTACATCAATGGTTGTCTAAATGATGCTTTCTTTTAAAGAACGCAACTGCCGAAGATAATTATAGAAACGAAACGAAAAAATAAACAAAAACGAAAAAAAACAACCCTTTTTTTGCAATAAGAAAAAGGAACCATACAAATCTACCTAAGATGTGTCTTTGTCTTTCGCTTTACTCTGTCTACATGTCTGTATATGTTTGTTTGCAATTTGACCACACTAGATTATTAATCTATTAACATTTATTATAGAAATACATATTAAATTTAAATATTTTCTTTTGTCTTTTATTTTATTAATAGACAATTATTTTCACAAGCCGGTGACAACGCAAAATATAAGTTGTTTTAATCCTCAATTTTGTTTTATGTATGAAAAACAGATACAAAAGTCTTCCATGGTTGATTTTTTTATATGTCTTATTAGAGTTGTACTTTTTAGTATCATTTTCCTCTTCTCTACTACATCTTGACATGCCGCGACATCTGCTTCATTCTGCGTATATCTTTCAATCTGGTTGTCGTCAACACTATTAATGTGCTAATCAGCACAATTTTTTTTAGCAAAATTAATTAGCAAAACATTAGTATATTAGTAAAGCATTAGTATAAAACAGTTAAGTGCTGAATAAGTATAACAAAAATTTTAGCTGAAAACACGATTTAACAAAAAAAATTGTTACCTGATTTACAAGACGTTTTACTAACTTATTTTTTTGAGTGTAGGGTCAACTACTCTGTGTAGGCTCTATAATGTTAATTTAATTTTACCTATAAGAATCGAGGTTATGCTCATACATTCTTTAATCATGAAATACAACTCTCATATATGGGCAGGGGTGTGTGGGCAGTGTCTATTCTGAAGCTTCTGGACCGTGTTCAGGGGAGGGCGGTGAAGCTTATCAATGACAGTAGTGTATCCAACTCTATTGATTCATTGGAGCATCGTCGGAATGTGGGTTGTGTTACACTTTTCTATCGATATTACCATGGGAGGTGCTCATCTGAGATAAGTGAACTTAATCCTTACTCGCTTATCTAGTAGAGCACATCCGTTTGTAGTTGATTGTCCTGTGTTTCGCACAACAGGGGGCATCCCCTGAGTATTGGATAAATTAAAAAAAAAAAAAAAAGGTAATGAGTTATAATATTTTTGTCATTTTAATGGAACGTGTGATTGTAGTTATATATCTATCTATTCATTGGTTTACAGTCCCTTTATATTGTTTTTCTCTTCTTTCTTTTAACTTCTAATGTTTTTACTATTTGATAATACATTTTTATTTTTCTTTTTTTTAATATATTGTTATTTATATTTTTTTGTTTTATATAATACAGCAGTCTTGTGTAGTTGTTATTTCTTGGCCATATATGTCCCTTTGGGCTCGGTTATTTAATTGAAGAATAATAAATAAATAAATCTTATATATGTACGTGGTGCCATTTTTAGTCCAACCAAATCGCGTCAAACTAGGTTTGTCTGTTTTGAATGTGTAGTTTTTTAAAAGATCCTTAGACTTTAAACTTTCCTGTAAAATTATGAATTTCATCTCATGGAACAAGTTTTTGTTCCCCCTTAACAACTTTGAAAGATTAAAGATGGCATGTGCAAGATTAAAAATAATCACAGTTATTATTTATCTTTATCTTTTTAGAAAAGTAAAGACTCATCTGATGTAAGCTCTGACGATACAAATGATAGCGATTTTGATGTAAGTAAACCTAAACAACACAAACCAAACAAATTTTTGCCTTGTATTTGTATACAACAACAACAAAATACACAGGCAGCAAAAGTA